>CP125979.1:29530753-30096438 GCA_030063025.1 Avena longiglumis | reverse complement strand
ATCGCTAGCACAAACATGGTGTTCGCGGTTCGCCGTAATTCTCGCGCCAAGAACCGATGAGCTACTCGTGGCACATTTGATCGCGCCCACGGCCGGTTATCTTGAGAAGCCACGGAGAAGGGTTACAAACATCCGAAAGCCCTGTACCGCGAGGTTACATCAATGGGCAAACCGTAAAGATGTTGGTGGACACCGGAGCGGCAACAATATCATGCCATACCCATGCTACGACGTTGGGGACGCTTCCACCGCAGACCGATCAAAACCAACGCCACGCTGAGCGACTTCAACGGCCAGCCTTCGAACACAAGGTGTATCGAACGGGACTTGATAAAGGGCAGGAAAACCGCATCACGCTATTCTTCGTCGTGGGACAAAGAAGAGCACTTACACCGCCTTGCTAGGAAGGGATTGATTCACGCTAATTGTTGCATCCCGTCCACAATGCATCGCTCCATCCAAAGGATGGAGACGAAGTCGAGGTCATCCACGCAGACGATTCTATCGAGATCTCCATAGCTGGCATGAACGCCCGGAGGCGTAAGACCAAGAGCCGATCTCCGAATCAATCTAGACGGCTGCGTAACGATTGAAGCTACAAAAACGGGTGAGGCTGGTCTTATCCACCGCCTTACAGAGTAGAAGAGCCCACGATCACTCAGGCACGGCCGATCCCGCGATCGCCACAAAAAATAAAAAGCAGCGATCATACGACAAGCAGTCATGTAGTCGTAAGGTAGAGATGCTCACGCTAGAAATAATAAGGTGTAAACCGCCCCTGATGATGCAAGCAAAAGGGCAATTCAGCATCGGCCCAAATTATTTTTGTTGTCCTCACCCACCGCTTGCCGGTTTAGCGCCGATTCGACAGTGACGGAAAGCTAGGGTACGGGTTTACATCCACGATGAGCTAGAAGAGATCGACATTGGTCCCTGGATAATCCACGACCAACATTTATCAAAGAAAGTTAGAGCTAAGTCTCATGGGGCCCGATGATAGCCCTGTTGAAACAATATCCAGATTGTTTCACTTAGGACTACACAGAGATGCCCGGATTGGACAGAGCATCATCGAGCATCGCCTCCGCCAAAAAGGATTTTGGCCGCTTTCAGAGCGAAAGCACGATAAATGAAGGCCAAATTCGCAAGAAGTCAAGAAAGAGGTCTAAAAATGTTGATTACCAATTTGATCGTACTATGCGTGTATGCCGAGTGGATTTCTAGTATCGCACTGCCGAGAAGAAGGTGGCCAATGGCGGTTGCTATAGATTTCCGAGATCTCAACAGAGCTACCCCAAAGGATGAGTATCCGATGCCGTGGCGTAAACATTAATCAATGCAGCAATTGGTCATAAAATTTTGAGCTTCATGGACGGCAATGCCGGTACAACCAGATCTTCATGGCTCCGTAAGACATACACAAGACTGCATTCGAGTCCTGTGGTCCGCGGGGTTATTTGAATATGTGGTCATGACGCTTTGACCGAAAATGCCGCCCACGCACTCAACGGGCCATGAATTATATCTTCCATGATCCGATCGGCAACCGGTGGAAATCTACATCGATGATGTGGTGGTCAAGTCCGCTTCAACGCACGGACACTTGGACGATTCTGGCGCCCGACCGAACAAGAAAGTTCGCCTACGATGAATCCAAAGAAGCGCGCTTCGGGACGGCCGCTTCTTGGGTTTTTGGTCCATGAACGCGGATTGAGCTCGGCTCAAAAGTCGAGGCAAATGTAACAATGAAGCCACCCACCACCAAGAAAGAACTGCAGTTCTTATCGCAAGATCAACTTCGCATTTATCATCTCCAATCTATCGTAGGATTGAGCCGCTCATGGACTAGTTAAAATCAAACCGACGAGGAATTCAGGGGCAGAGTAACAACGAGCCTTTGACGAGATCAAAGAGTACCGACAAAGCCACCAGAGTTAGTTCCACCTCACCGACAGCCATTCTACATTTACTTGTCAAGAGTCGACACGCCCATCGCCTCAGTGGTGCAAGTTTATGATGGCTGGAGCGAGTCGCCTTTTACATAAGCAGAGGATGTCGGACGCAGAGACAAGGTACCGACATCGATAAGTTGTGCCTCTCGCCGCTTTTTCACCTCCACCAAGTTATGGCGACATTTTGCTATCGCAGAAATCATCATCATATGCAACCGACGCCATAAAGCACATGTCGCTTGGCCCTATGTTAAGAGGCCGCGGGCAAATGGATGTTTGCATTGTCGAGTTTGACATCCGTATCAACCCAAAGCGTTAAGGACAGGCCCGGCCGATCTTATCACGAAAGGATCAACACTAACATAGCCGCCGTCCATAAGAGCGTGGGCTATGTTTTTCGACGGATCGCTTTGTGACGATGGTCGCATCGGTATTTTACTCGTGTCGCCTGGGCAACATTTTCCTTCTCCATCGATTGTCTACCTCTCGCACTAACAATGTAGCAGTAGTACGAGGCGATATGCAAGGATGGAGTTACTCGGCCGGAGCAGTATAGTGGAAATTTTGGAGACTCCAAGTTGGTGATTTCACTACTGAGGACTACAAGTGCGTAGAGCGAGTCCCTCTTCCCATTATGGCTGCACCGCCATGAAATGATGACGCAATTCGACGTCAACTTCACTTGATCCCACGAACGTAATACCGAGGCGAACGATCTTGCGCAGATAGCTTCGTGGTACAAGGATGTGGTAGAAGGAGTCGATGTTCGTGCATGCCTAGAAGCAGACGATCGAGAGCCGATATCTTCAATTACTTGAAAGATTCGCTCGGGGCACCTAAACGGATAAGGTACAAAGCCATGAAGTACGTGCTTATTGGGGATGACATGTTTTACGGTGACTTTGAAGGACTATTGCTCAAATGCCGGGTCACCGAGGCCAATCGCCTCCTACACGAGGTACACGGGAGCCTCTGTGGAACTCACCAATCGGCTCATAAGATGAAATGGTTGATCAGCGATCGTGGTTTTATTGGCCCACTATGCTTGAGGACTGTTTCAACTACTACAAAGGGTGTCAAGCATGTCGAAATTTGGAAAATCCAGATGGTACCACACAAGAATGAACCCCATCATCAAGCCTTGGCCATTCCGAGGATGGGGCATGGACATGATCCAAGATCAATCCTCCATCAAGCAAAGGCCACATGTGGATTCTCGCTATCACCGACTACTTCACTAAATGGGTAGAGGCTGTCCCGATGAAGTCAAGAACTCAAGGATGTTATCAATTTTGTGAAGGAACATGTCATCCATAGATTCGGATTCTAAACTATCACGACCGATGGAGGTTCGGTTTTATTTCTCGAGTTTAGAAAGTTCTGAGGACATGGGATTAAGCTGATTAGATCATCTCCATACTATGCTCAAGCAAATGGGCAAGTCAAGCGCCCAATCGTAGTCTCATCAAGTTGATCAAGAGAAAAGTCGATGAGCACCCAAGGCGTTGGCACGAGGTTTTGTCGAGGCGTTATGGGCTTATCGTATGTCATGCCATGGAGCAATAAAACCTCACCATATCATCTAGTATATGGACAAGAAGCCGCCCTACCGGGAAATTACGGTTGATCAAGACGCCACTTTTCGTGACGATCTAACGATCAAGAATATGCAGCCCCGATGAGTGACAGTAGAGGAGTTAACCGAGCTCAAAGTTATGGTCACCGAGAAAATCAAAGAAAACAAGGCCAAGGTAGCTCGTGCATACAACAAGAAAGTGAAGCCAAAGGAGTTCCACGCTGGTGATCTGGTATGGAAGTCAGGTTGCCCTTTGGGGACCGAGGATGCAACATATGGTAAATGGTCTCCAAATTGGCACGTCCGCATGTATCGACTCAAGTTTTAAGAGGAAACGATACATGCTCGAGCAGGATGGAGTAAAGTTCAAAGGGCGCAACAATGGACAACATCTCAAGAAATATTTCCCAAGCATGTGGGATGTTGGACAAGAAACCGAGAAGCCATTACATGAAATCGCTAGGTAAAGACACGAAGCGGCATGTAATATGGGGCCGGCGCTGGAAATCGCCGAGTAAAAAAAATTTACATATATATAGCCGATGCACGGTCATCGATGCTAGAGGTGCATACATGTTACAAAGGGCCACCGACGGTCTCATTTCGCCATCTTCATCTTTGCTTGTCACTAGTTGTCCGTAAGGGCACGCTTTTCGTGGGCAATTGAGATTTGGTCGCTTGTGTTTGAATCCACCGTGTTGAGGAAGGTCGCAGGTCGTTATTTGAAACCAAGAAATGGCCTAGATGTGTCTATGGATGCGATCAAGGTTGACTCATTAACGCCGGAGAAGCCGATGGTAGTCATCGGCTCAGCGATTTGACTTGTTTGATCAGATACGCAGAAGATGATGAAAGCTTACGGTGTCATCGACTTCAAGCATCAACCTATTTCGTTATCGGCAAAATTGAAGCAAAGAGAAACAATATTTGGGAATCAGATTTTCATTCATTCAAAAGACCATTGCTTACAGGATGATCGACACAAAGGGGCCTACTACTGCTATGGCCATTACTACGATTCCTAATCTAAGCCGAGGTCGTCATTGCCGTCATTGCCGCCGCCCTCTTCATTGCCTTTCGCTGCTCCAAAGATCGCCGCCGTCAGCCAAGAAACCAACGGGACCTCTTCGCCTCATCGTCATCTTCAAGATCTTCGCTGACCAGCGAAGCGCTTCGTCAAGGGATACTCGGAGGAGGTGTCCTCCTCCGATTCTCCTCCTCGACGGAAGAGTCGACGCCGCCCCACGCACCGTTGTCGTCGCTTTCGCCTCTAGTTCCCGCCGAGGAATCAGAGGCTCTTCGCCGTCACCGTGGATGCATCGCCCGACCAGACGGCGAATTCAGCCTTTCGCCCCACCATCGTAGGGCGTATCGATATCGCCAATGGATGCTCGCTGGTTCTTGCCGCTAATCGAGTTGGAGGCGTGGAGGACACATCGGAGGAAGCAGGAAGCCATGGCGAAAGAGGGTTTTTCCGGCGATGGAGAGGGTTTTCTCGCAATCGAGGAAGATGGGGACTGCGAACTGCTCAGTTGATTTAAATAAGGGGAATAGTGGATGACGGTTCAATGCCATGGCGGTTTCCTGATTACACCGCCAAAATCGCAAATCACGCGGCAGGAGTTGAGAAGACAGGCATCATGATGAAGGGGTAGTGATTGCGGTGTTTCGCCACGCATTCTCGCCGACGCAGCCCGATAAAAAAAAAGGAGGAGAAGAAGAGGAAAACGCACGTAGTGGTTTTGGAATTATCATTGCCAAAACCAGGGGCATGTGTTATCACCATATTTTGGCCAAAGGCGGGATGGGCCGTGATCAAGATGGGCTTGGAGGATACATATATTCAACGTGTTGTTGGATCGGCCTAGTGCGTAGATTTGGGCTGAATTGCCCGTGTATCTTGTATCATAGTAGGATTTGTGTTTGTTTAGGTTCCGCTTATGTTTAGGTAAAGATAGAGTTGTAGAGTTATTCCAAAAGTAGAGAGTCTCCTGACTATAAATATGTACCTAGGGTTATTGAAAGAAAACAACAACCACGCTCACAACAACACAATCTCGGCGACGCCACCCCTTGTTCTTAGGGTTTCTTTCGGTAGTAGAGGTCGCTTAGATCGTGATCTTGCATCTAGGCAAGATTCACTTATTTCGCTAACCGGTTTTACTCAGCATCAAGCGTTGTTGATGGCTAGTAATACCATTATCATAGATTGTTTGAGGCCAGCATCGGCACTATTTCATTATTATCGTCCGGTTATGCTACCTCTAGCTATCTCGCTACCTTTGCACCGTGTCCCAAAGTGCAAGGGTAGCGCCTTGCTTGATCTTTATTTAGTCGATTCGATCTGTTATAGTTGTACCTTGTTCGTCAAGGTTTAGTTTAATATCTACGTAATCAGGCCTTACAAACGGGTTGAACGATCCGAATGCATAAGGATGTGGCTTATTCGCTCTAGAGAGGATGTTCCGCATTGGCTTTATGTTGGTTATTAGGCCTCTAGGGTTGATATTCTTCATCTTTTGTAATGCATTTAGGCTCAATTACGCGTAGGATGTTCCAGCATGCGTGAAAACGTTAAATTATCGTAGATCGATTTAACTTGTAATGATCAAGCAAAACCCCATGTTACCATAAATCCAACGAATCATGGGGCAATCGGCTTTAAGAGCCGATTTATTTACAGGAAACTCGAGCCGATCACGGCTCAATTTTACGATACTTGTTTATCATGCAGAAATCAATCGGAGCAATCTTCACCTTCCCGACCAGGTATAGGTCAGGTGGCACGCCTCGAACCAAGCCAGACGTCGGAGCTTTTATGGCCTGAGGCCCGGGGACCAGGCCCACCAAATAGTCCTGGAGCCTCCGGCTCTTCGTGTTGTCAACAGTCACGCCGTGGGTTTTGGCAGCAATGAAGGAGAAAATAAGCATTAGACGGAGACCGAGTTACTAGCTGCATAGAGAAATAGGGTGTTCACCATTTTACCTAATGAAATCGACCACTTCCTTCATGTTCATAAGCACATAGAGCATTATGCAATCCTTCTTCCTTCGCAACCTATATTTTAGTCCTTTACCGCCTTGCCACCGGAAATTGGAATAGTTCGAGATTGGGGTCATTCTTGGGCAGGTCGACATTGTAACGAGAGACCGGTTATGCATAGTGGGAACATCATCGCCAAGAGGTTGTCAAGGCTCGCCATCTCCGAAGGCATGTTGCTTCAGCTATGCATGCTTCAATCTTGGCTTTGTTTCCAGCTATCTTCGAATATACTTAAACTCTCTCTCAATACAAAATTGCTAACTAAATTGCACCGCCCCAATAGTGCCTCGTCATGAGGTGCACAATGAGATGTGCCATGGGAGTAAAGAAGCCCATGGAAAGATCATCTCCAAATTGTATAGCAACTCCCAGACCGAACTTGCAGCTTCTCAATCACCAGAGGACATATCTGCTTAGCATGAGGGTGCGGAAGAAATGGCTCAACTCCGCAAGCACTCGCCATACTTTTTCGGGAGATACCTCGAACCATCACCGCATCACCATTAATCCATATATGATAGTCGTGACTCTTGAGCCCATTGACTTGTCCCAAAAGATTGACTCCTTACTTATATTCAACAATAACCGCTGTGGAACATCACGACGTATTTGAGCCACCTAAATGACTCCTTCTTTTGGACATTATCAAGGCAGTAGTAGGAATGCGGCTTGAACCAATTCTTTCGACTTGATGAGGAGGTCATGTGTAATCTCTTCCTATCACAAAGCTTCTCAACATCAACTCTAGCCTTGACATTATCCTTTGACTTCCTGTGAATGTTTAGGACTGTGTGAAAAGGGACTCCGACATTCTTTTCTGTGCATCACATCGATGTTATGGGGAAGTTCGAGGTCCTTGTAATACACGAGATTCATATGCCACGTGAGTCCAATTATGCTACACCATATCCCGCAAATTGATGGCTGTTCACCGCTGGCACGAGAGCACGATCTCGCATCAACAACCGCACCTCGAACTTTGGTACCTCTTTACTTCATGCACAACTTTGCCCTTCTTGAAGTTCTTTCTATCTTCTCTGAATGAATGATTTATTTTGAGGTACCACGATTCGTGTCAAACGCAACATATTTGCGATCCGACTTTAGCCAAAGGAACTCAAGTCGGTGCTCGCACCGGCATGGCCACTTACCAAATGACACCATCCGCACGTTAGGGCGCATCGGCATGTCATGCATAGTATATTGTAACCAAACTTTCATCAAAAGTTTCTTTGATGCTCGGTCGATGTCAACGCCCCGGTATCCAAGAGTGGTTCAAATCATCCACAATCGGGCATGTAGACACTCAAGTTCTTCCTGATACTCGTGTCCCGGAATTATCAATAAAAACATGGTCTTCCGCTGCATTAATACTCCGGAGGGAGATTGAGCGAATAACATACACCGCCAGCAGTACGAGGCGTCGACATACCATATGGGTTGAAGCCATCTGCTATCGCAATTCTAACATTCCGAGCCTCTTCTCGCCCACCGGGTATTTGTCATCGGTTCTTCCATGCCTTACCATCGATGGATGTCCCATCTTCTTCCGTCCGTGCCGCCCTCGTATCTTTTCCCTTCTTGTGCCACGCCATCTGCTTGGCAGCCTCGCCAAGTAAAGCTGGATTCTTTTTATGAATGGGAGATACCGGTATCTTCTTAGCGACCTTCGACCGCCTCACCGACCATCCTTCCCTTTGTCTCTTCATATCTAGAGGCCTTACAAATGGAGCAGTACTTGTCACCCTCAAACTGTTTCCAAAACAAAAGGCAGCCTTTGGACAACAATCTATCTTTTCATAATCCATGTTGAGCTCCTTCATGAGTTTCTTCGCTTCGTGAAAGGTTTTGGCATAATGCCCTTCGGCAACATGTTACCACATGTTCTCGATTAGCTTCAAAGTGAGAACGGTGGCGGAGTAATCGCACTTGTCGGCTAGACACCGAGAGATGGCATCGAGCTGAGAAATCTTTGCACCTCGCATGAGGCCTCTTAGCCGCGCCATCATATCAAGGAAGGCCTTCGCGGTTGGCTTCCTCCGGTTCTAGCGGTTCCTCCGGCTCGTGATTCCTCCGTGGAGGTGGCGAATTCCAGTCGGCATCGATAAGATCATCTAGCATGTTTCTAATCCCATCGTGTTCATTGCCATTGAGTCACCGACGATCACCTCACCTCACATTCGCATCGAGCAAAGTCGACTTATGCGGATATAGTTAGACATGTACCCATATTGCGTAAGGTGTTTGTACATGTCATCCTTTCCCGACGATGACGCTTAGTGCAATGAGCGGGGACAAAGTGCCCGAACCATTGCCTTCAACCACGCTACTAACTCATTCACTAACAAATGAGTGTCTGCATCTAATCGTCTGCTTTATTAGTCGCACTAATACGGCCACCGTACATCCACCCATTATCAGCCATCCTCTTCGCTTTGTTGGGAGACAAACAACAAATATAACATTTTATATCAACAGAGATTAAATGCTTCATATTTTTACGCATTCATCAACCTACATGTCCAATAGGAAAGAGGGTTCAACCACGGATCCGTAGATTGGTAGTTCTCCTCGATTACCTCGATCCAAGCAGATTTTCAAAGACCTCCTCACGCCTCCCGATACACGCCTCGACAAAGCCAAGAGGATGTGCATCCGAGAACAACGAGGAGGCGCCACCAAATCCTGTCTCGAATCGAGGTAGAGCCAGGAGAACCAAACCCAACTACGAATCCGCCATCGCCCGATAAAAGCCATAAGCGTATTCCAAAATATGCGAGACCACTAATGCATATTAAGTCGCGAACGCTTACGGTCGGATGACGCCTAGGTGACGCGATGCACTTGGTGATCTAGACACAAAATAAAACCTAGGTACAAGAGAGGCGAATGATTCTCACCCTCGAGCGTGATCAAATCAGAAGATGATCCGGGACCACCGTCAAACACTCCCCACGCCTCCTAAGAACTATAAACAACATACAATATACAACATATATTTATCAAATTTCATCTATTTTACTAAACATGAACTATTGTACATAAGAAAAACTACATACAAACTATAAACTACTACTACAACCTACTACTAGATACTACAACCTACTACTAGATACCACAACCTACTACTGCAAATTTCATCTATTTCATCTAGATACTACAACCTACTACTACAAACTACTAGTACATAAGAAAAACTACATACTACAGACTATAAACTACTACTACAAACTAACCACAATCTACAATTAGTACAAACTATCAGTTAGCTATCTAAGCATAGGAACTCCTTAATAATTTTGTACCTATTCTATTTCTATTCTATTTTCTACCTATTCTATTTCTACAGGAAGTTACAGGAGGTACCTGCGGGGACGACGAGCTCGGGGCGGCGGTGCTGGGCACGGGAGGCAGGCAGGAGGCAGACTACCAGGGGCGAGGAGGGGTGGCGACTATGGGGAGGGAAGGTGGCACTCACAAGGAGGAGGAGGGATGGCGGCCACGGGAGGGAAGGGGTGGTGGAGGCGATAATGGGGAGGAGGCTGGCTCAAGGCATGGGGAGGCACGGAGGCGGGGTGGTGGCGGCGGTGGCGACGGTGGGGAGGCACGGGAGGCTGCGGGGAGGCACCGGAGGCAGGGTGGTGGCGGTGGGGAGGCAAGGAGGAGGCTGGTGAGGCGGTGGGAGGCACGGAGGCGGTGGCTCATGGGAGGGAGGGAGGGGGGTGGCGCCGGTAGAGGATCGGGGGAGGGAGGAGGCGGTGGAGGCTCTGGGAGGGAGGCACTGGCAGGAATTGGAGGGTCAAGGTGAACTGGGGAGAAGTCATGGCGGAAATGGCGGCGGGTCGGGCCGGAGCAGCGCAGAGGAGGTTGGTGAGAGGAGTGGCTCGGGTGAACGCGGGGCAGTCCTAGTAGGATAGGGCTACGCCGACGGCCAGGCATACGCCGAGGGCAGCCTGTCAGAGCTGGGTTTTTTTCGTGGTAGCCCGCTTTTTTGAAAGAAGGGATTTTTTGTTTAATATCAAATTTTACAAGATACTTTATTTAGTGTCTACTATTATAGAAGAAACTATATATTATTAATATATAATTCTTTTATTTTGTCTTGTGCTCGCTTTCCAAGCAAACCCTAGATGTGGGCTACCCTATAACCCTAGACGCCAAACCTCGATCTCTCAGGCACACTCGGATCGCTCACCCCTAGACGCTCCTCCGACAGGGTAGCCCCAGAGCTCTCTTGTTTTGTGTTTGTTTAGGTCATAGGGTGATGTCAAACCATGTTGGCTCACAAGTTGGGGCACTATCCTACCCGGTGCTTCACCTCGACGGGAGATTCCACCTCATACGGCCCTAACCTTCGCCTAGGTTAGAGCGCATGCATGCGAGGGGGACACATGCAAGCACCTATATATACCAACCTCTAACCACACACACACACACATATGCTAGGGGCACATGCAAGTTTTTATCTCATTCCGATGTTCTCGTGGTCTTCCTCCCACAAACCTCGATCTCTCAGCACACTGGATCGCCTACCCCTAGACGCTCCTCCGACAGGGGTAGCCCACGTAGCTCTCTTGTTTTGTGTTTGTTTAGGTCATAGGGTGATGTCAAACCATGTTGGCTCACAAGTTGGGGCACTATCCTACCCGGTTTCACCTCGACGGGAGATTCCACCTCATACGGCCCTAACCTTCATTTAGGTTAGAGCGCATGCATGCGAGGGGGACACATGCAAGCACCTATATATACCAACCTCTAACCACACCCACACACACACATGCTAGGGGCACATGCAAGTTTTCATCTCATTCGATGTTCTCGTGGTCTTCCTCCCACAAACCCGATCTCTCGGCACACTGGATCGCTCACCCCCTAGACGCTCCTCCGACAGGTAGCCCAAGTAGCTCTCTTGTTTTGTGTTTGTTTAGGTCATAGGGTGATGTCAAACCATGTTGGCTCACAAGTTGGGGCACTATCCTACCCGGTTTCACCTCGACGGGAGATTCCACCTCATACGGGCCCTAACCTTCATTTAGGTTAGAGCGCATGCATGCGAGGGGACACATGCAAGCACCTATATATACCAACCTCTAACCACACCCACACACACACATATGCTAGGGGCACATGCAAGTTTTCATCTCATTCCGATGTTCTCGTGGTCTTCCTCCCATGAAACCCCGATCTCTGGCACACTCTGATCGCTCTACCCCTAGACGCTCCTCCGACAGGTAGCCCATGTAGCTCTCTTGTTTTGTGTTTGTTTAGGTCATAGGGTGATGTCAAACCATGTTGGCTCACAAGTTGGGGCACTATCCTACCCGGTTTC
The DNA here is from genome assembly GCA_030063025.1 of Avena longiglumis. Lineage (NCBI taxonomy): Eukaryota > Viridiplantae > Streptophyta > Magnoliopsida > Poales > Poaceae > Avena > Avena longiglumis. The sequence goes on along the minus strand of CP125979.1, from coordinate 30,084,538 downwards.
ACCTCGACGGGAGATTCCACCTCATACGGGCCCTAACCTTCATCTAGGTTAGAGCGCATGCATGCGAGGGGACACATGCAAGCACCTATATATACCAACCTCTAACCACACCCACACACACACATATGCTAGGGGCACATGCAAGTTTTCATCTCATTCGATGTTCTCGTGGTCTTCCTCCCAAACCCCGATCTCTGCACACTGGATCGCTCACCCCTAGACGCTCCTCCGACAGGGTAGCCCCAGTAGCTCTCTTGTTTTGTGTTTGTTTAGGTCATAGGGTGATGTCAAACCATGTTGGCTCACAAGTTGGGGCACTATCCTACCCGGTTTCACCTCGACGGGAGATTCCACCTCATACGGGCCCTAACCTTCATTTAGGTTAGAGCGCATGCATGCGAGGGGACACATGCAAGCACCTATATATACCAACCTCTAACCACACCCACACACACATATGCTAGGGGCACATGCAAGTTTTCATCTCATTCCGATGTTCTCGTGGTCTTCCTCCACAAACCCTCGATCTCTGGCACACTGGATCGCTCACCCCTAGACGCTCCTCCGACAGGTAGCCCCGTAGCTCTCTCTTGTTTTGTGTTTGTTTAGGTCATAGGGTGATGTCAAACCATGTTGGCTCACAAGTTGGGGCACTATCCTACCCGGTTTCACCTCGACGGGAGATTCCACCTCATACGGGCCCTAACCTTCGCCTAGGTTAGAGCGCATGCATGCGAGGGGGGACACATGCAAGCACCTATATATACCAACCTCTAACCACACCCACACACACACATATGCTAGGGGCACATGCAAGTTTTCATCTCATTCCGATGTTCTCGTGGTCTTCCTCCAGCGAAACCCTGATCTCTCAGGCACACTGATCGCCTACCCCCTAGACGCTCCTCCGACAGGGTAGCCCATGTAGCTCTCTCTTGTTTTGTGTTTGTTTAGGTCATAGGGTGATGTCAAACCATGTTGGCTCACAAGTTGGGGCACTATCCTACCCGGTTTCACCTCGACGGGAGATTCCACCTCATACGGGCCCTAACCTTCGCCTAGGTTAGAGCGCATGCATGCGAGGGGACACATGCAAGCACCTATATATACCAACCTCTAACCACACCCACACACACACATATGCTAGGGGCACATGCAAGTTTTCATCTCATTCCGATGTTCTCGTGGTCTCCTCCCATGAAACCCTCGATCTCTGTGGCACACTGGATCGCCTACCCCCTAGACGCTCCTCCGACAGGGTAGCCCGTAGCTCTCTTGTTTTGTGTTTGTTTAGGTCATAGGGTGATGTCAAACCATGTTGGCTCACAAGTTGGGGCACTATCCTACCCGGTTTCACCTCGACGGGAGATTCCACCTCATACGGCCCTAACCTTCGCCACTAGGTTAGAGCGCATGCATGCGGGGGACACATGCAAGCACCTATATATACCAACCTCTAACCACACCCACACACACACATATGCTAGGGGCACATGCAAGTTTTCATCTCATTCCGATGTTCTCGTGGTCTTCCTCCTGAAACCTCGATCTCTGGCACACTGGATCGCTCACCCCCTAGACGCTCCTCCGACAGGTAGCCCATGTAGCTCTCTTGTTTTGTGTTTGTTTAGGTCATAGGGTGATGTCAAACCATGTTGGCTCACAAGTTGGGGCACTATCCTACCCGGTTTCACCTCGACGGGAGATTCCACCTCATACGGGCCCTAACCTTCGCCTAGGTTAGAGCGCATGCATGCGAGGGGGACACATGCAAGCACCTATATATACCAACCTCTAACCACACCCACACACACACATATGCTAGGGGCACATGCAAGTTTTCATCTCATTCCGATGTTCTCGTGGTCTTCCTCCCACAAACCTCGATCTCTCGGCACACTGGATCGCCCACCCCTAGACGCTCCTCCGACAGGTAGCCCCATGAGCTCTCTCTTGTTTTGTGTTTGTTTAGGTCATAGGGTGATGTCAAACCATGTTGGCTCACAAGTTGGGGCACTATCCTACCCGGTTTCACCTCGACGGGAGATTCCACCTCATACGGCCCTAACCTTCGCCTCTAGGTTAGAGCGCATGCATGCGAGGGGGACACATGCAAGCACCTATATATACCAACCTCTAACCACACCCACACACACACATATGCTAGGGGCACATGCAAGTTTTCATCTCATTCCGATGTTCTCGTGGTCTTCCTCCCATGAAACCTCGATCTCTCAGGCACACTTGATCGCCTACCCCCCTAGACGCTCCTCCGACAGGTAGCCCATGTAGCTCTCTCTTGTTTTGTGTTTGTTTAGGTCATAGGGTGATGTCAAACCATGTTGGCTCACAAGTTGGGGCACTATCCTACCCGGTTTCACCTCGACGGGAGATTCCACCTCATACGGCCCTAACCTTCGCCTAGGTTAGAGCGCATGCATGCGAGGGGGACACATGCAAGCACCTATATATACCAACCTCTAACCACACCCACACACACACATATGCTAGGGGCACATGCAAGTTTTCATCTCATTCCGATGTTCTCGTGGTCTTCCTCCCACAAACCCTCGATCTCTCAGGCACTCTGATCGCCTACCCCCTAGACGCTCCTCCGACAGGGGTAGCCCGTAGCTCTCTCTTGTTTTGTGTTTGTTTAGGTCATAGGGTGATGTCAAACCATGTTGGCTCACAAGTTGGGGCACTATCCTACCCGGTTTCACCTCGACGGGAGATTCCACCTCATACGGGCCCTAACCTTCGCCTAGGTTAGAGCGCATGCATGCGAGGGGACACATGCAAGCACCTATATATACCAACCTCTAACCACACCCACACACACACATATGCTAGGGGCACATGCAAGTTTTCATCTCATTCTGATGTTCTCGTGGTCTTCCTCCCATGAAACCCCGATCTCTGTGGCACTCTGATCGCCCACCCCCTAGACGCTCCTCCGACAGGTAGCCCCAGAGCTCTCTCTTGTTTTGTGTTTGTTTAGGTCATAGGGTGATGTCAAACCATGTTGGCTCACAAGTTGGGGCACTATCCTACCTGTTTCACCTCGACGGGAGATTCCACCTCACGGCCCTAACCTTCATTTAGGTTAGAGCGCATGCATGCGAGGGGGACACATGCAAGCACCTATATATACCAACCTCTAACCACACCCACACACACACATATGCTAGGGGCACATGCAAGTTTTCATCTCATTCCGATGTTCTCGTGGTCTTCCTCCCATGAAACCCCGATCTCTCAGCACACTGGATCGCCTACCCCCTAGACGCCCTCCGACAGGTAGCCCGGCCAGAGCTCTCTTGTTTTGTGTTTGTTTAGGTCATAGGGTGATGTCAAACCATGTTGGCTCACAAGTTGGGGCACTATCCTACCCGGTTTCACCTCGACGGGAGATTCCACCTCATACGGCCCTAACCTTCGCCTCTAGGTTAGAGCGCATGCATGCGAGGGGACACATGCAAGCACCTATATATACCAACCTCTAACCACACCCACACACACATATGCTAGGGGCACATGCAAGTTTTCATCTCATTCCGATGTTCTCGTGGTCTTCCTCCCATGAAACCCCGATCTCTCAGGCACACTGGATCGCTCACCCCCTAGACGCTCCTCCGACAGGGTAGCCCAGTAGCTCTCTCTTGTTTTGTGTTTGTTTAGGTCATAGGGTGATGTCAAACCATGTTGGCTCACAAGTTGGGGCACTATCCTACCCGGCTTCACCTCGACGGGAGATTCCACCTCATACGGCCCTAACCTTCGCCTAGGTTAGAGCGCATGCATGCGAGGGGACACATGCAAGCACCTATATATACCAACCTCTAACCACACCCACACACACACATATGCTAGGGGCACATGCAAGTTTTCATCTCATTCCGATGTTCTCGTGGTCTTCCTCCCATGAACCCCGATCTCTGTGGCACACTGATCGCCTACCCCCCTAGACGCTCCTCCGACAGGGTAGCCCGCGTAGCTCTCTTGTTTTGTGTTTGTTTAGGTCATAGGGTGATGTCAAACCATGTTGGCTCACAAGTTGGGGCACTATCCTACCCGGTTTCACCTCGACGGGAGATTCCACCTCATACGGCCCTAACCTTCATTTAGGTTAGAGCGCATGCATGCGAGGGGGACACATGCAAGCACCTATATATACCAACCTCTAACCACACCCACACACACATATGCTAGGGGCACATGCAAGTTTTCATCTCATTCCGATGTTCTCGTGGTCTTCCTCCCACAAACCCCGATCTCTGCAGACACTCTGATCGCCCACCCCCTAGACGCTCCTCCGACAGGTAGCCCACAGAGCTCTCTCTTGTTTTGTGTTTGTTTAGGTCATAGGGTGATGTCAAACCATGTTGGCTCACAAGTTGGGGCACTATCCTACCCGGCTTCACCTCGACGGGAGATTCCACCTCATACGGGCCCGAACCTTCGCCTCTAGGTTAGAGCGCATGCATGCGAGGGGGACACATGCAAGCACCTATATATACCAACCTCTAACCACACCCACACACACACATATGCTAGGGGCACACGCAATTTTTCATCTCATTCCGATGTTCTCGTGGTCTTCCTCCCACAAACCTCGATCTCTGCACACTCTGATCGCTCACCCCTAGACGCTCCTCCGACAGGGGTAGCCCATGTAGCTCTCTTGTTTTGTGTTTGTTTAGGTCATAGGGTGATGTCAAACCATGTTGGCTCACAAGTTGGGGCACTATCCTACCCGGTTTCACCTCGACGGGAGATTCCACCTCATACGGGCCCTAACCTTCGCCTAGGTTAGAGCGCATGCATGCGAGGGGGACACATGCAAGCACCTATATATACCAACCTCTAACCACACCACACACACACATATGCTAGGGGCACATGCAAGTTTTCATCTCATTCCGATGTTCTCGTGGTCTTCCTCCCACAAACCCCGATCTCTCAGGCACACTGGATCGCCTACCCCCCTAGACGCTCCTCCGACAGGGTAGCCCATGTAGCTCTCTCTTGTTTTGTGTTTGTTTAGGTCATAGGGTGATGTCAAACCATGTTGGCTCACAAGTTGGGGCACTATCCCTACCCGGTTTCACCTCGACGGGAGATTCCACCTCATACGGCCCTAACCTTCGCTTAGGTTAGAGCGCATGCATGCGAGGGGGACACATGCAAGCACCTATATATACCAACCTCTAACCACACCCACACACACACATATGCTAGGGGCACATGCAAGTTTTCATCTCATTCCGATGTTCTCGTGGTCTTCCTCCCATGAAACTCGATCTCTCAGGCACACTCTGATCGCCTACCCCTAGACGTTCCTCCGACAGGGGTGGCCCGGCGGAGCTCTCTCTTGTTTTGTGTTTGTTTAGGTCATAGGGTGATGTCAAACCATGTTGGCTCACAAGTTGGGGCACTATCCTACCCGGTTTCACCTCGACGGGAGATTCCACCTCATACGGCCCTAACCTTCGCTTAGGTTAGAGCGCATTCTTGCGAGGGGGGACACATGCAAGCACCTATATATACCAACCTCTAGCCACACCCACACACACATATGCTAGGGGCACATGCAAGTTTTCATCTCATTCCGATGTTCTCGTGGTCTTCCTCCCGAAACCTCGATCTCTCAGGCACACTGGATCGCCTACCCCTAGACGCTCCTCCGACAGGTAGCCCCATGTAGCTCTCTTGTTTTGTGTTTGTTTAGGTCATAGGGTGATGTCAAACCATGTTGGCTCACAAGTTGGGGCACTATCCTACCCGGTTTCACCTCGACGGGAGATTCCACCTCATACGGGCCCTAACCTTCGCTCTAGGTTAGAGCGCATGCATGCGAGGGGACACATGCAAGCACCTATATATACCAACCTCTAACCACACCCACACACACACATATGCTAGGGGCACATGCAAGTTTTCATCTCATTCCGATGTTCTCGTGGTCTTCCTCCCATGAAACCCCTCGATCTCTCAGGCACACTGGACTGCCTACCCCCTAGACGCTCCTCCGACAGGGTAGCCCGCGTAGCTCTCTTGTTTTGTGTTTGTTTAGGTCATAGGGTGATGTCAAACCATGTTGGCTCACAAGTTGGGGCACTATCCTACCCGGTTTCACCTCGACGGGAGATTCCACCTCATACGGGCCCTAACCTTCGCTCTAGGTTAGAGCGCATGCATGCGAGGGGGACACATGCAAGCACCTATATATACCAACCTCTAACCACACCCACACACACACATATGCTAGGGGCACATGCAAGTTTTCATCTCATTCCGATGTTCTCGTGGTCTTCCTCCCATGAAACCTCGATCTCTGTCAGGCACACTCGATCGCCTACCCCTAGACGCTCCTCCGACAGGGTAGCCCGGCGTAGCTCTCTCTTGTTTTGTGTTTGTTTAGGTCATAGGGTGATGTCAAACCATGTTGGCTCACAAGTTGGGGCACTATCCTACCCGGTTTCACCTCGACGGGAGATTCCACCTCATACGGGCCCTAACCTTCGCCTAGGTTAGAGCGCATGCATGAGGGGACACATGCAAGCACCTATATATACCAACCTCTAACCACACCCACACACACATATGCTAGGGGCACATGCAAGTTTTCATCTCATTCCGATGTTCTCGTGGTCTTCCTCCACAAACCCGATCTCTGCAGACACTGACTGCCTACCCCTAGACGCTCCTCCCGACAGGTAGCCCCATGAGCTCTCTCTTGTTTTGTGTTTGTTTAGGTCATAGGGTGATGTCAAACCATGTTGGCTCACAAGTTGGGGCACTATCCTACCCGGTTTCACCTCGACGGGAGATTCCACCTCATACGGGCCCTAACCTTCGCCTAGGTTAGAGCGCATGCATGCGAGGGGGACACATGCAAGCACCTATATATACCAACCTCTAACCACACCCACACACACATATGCTAGGGGCACATGCAAGTTTTCATCTCATTCATGTTCTCGTGGTCTTCCTCCCAAACCTCGATCTCAGGCACACTGATCGCCTACCCCCTAGACGCTCCTCCGACAGGTAGCCCCAGTAGCTCTCTCTTGTTTTGTGTTTGTTTAGGTCATAGGGTGATGTCAAACCATGTTGGCTCACAAGTTGGGGCACTATCCTACCCGGTTTCACCTCGACGGGAGATTCCACCTCATACGGCCCTAACCTTCGCTTAGGTTAGAGCGCATGCATGCGAGGGGGACACATGCAAGCACCTATATATACCAACCTCTAACCACACCCACACACACACATATGCTAGGGGCACATGCAAGTTTTCATCTCATTCCGATGTTCTCGTGGTCTTCCTCCCAAAACCTCGATCTCTGTGCACACTGGATCGCCTACCCCCTAGACGCTCCTCCGACAGGTAGCCCATGTAGCTCTCTCTTGTTTTGTGTTTGTTTAGGTCATAGGGTGATGTCAAACCATGTTGGCTCACAAGTTGGGGCACTATCCTACCCGGTTTCACCTCGACGGGAGATTCCACCTCATACGGGCCCTAACCTTCGCCTCTAGGTTAGAGCGCATGCATGCGAGGGGGACACATGCAAGCACCTATATATACCAACCTCTAACCACACCCACACACACACATATGCTAGGGGCACATGCAAGTTTTCATCTCATTCCGATGTTCTCGTGGTCTTCCTCCCAAACCCCGATCTCTCAGGCACACTGGATCGCCTACCCCTAGACGCTCTCCGACAGGTAGCCCGCGTAGCTCTCTTGTTTTGTGTTTGTTTAGGTCATAGGGTGATGTCAAACCATGTTGGCTCACAAGTTGGGGCACTATCCTACCCGGTTTCACCTCGACGGGAGATTCCACCTCATACGGGCCCTAACCTTCGCCTCTAGGTTAGAGCGCATGCATGCGAGGGGACACATGCAAGCACCTATATATACCAACCTCTAACCACACCCACACACACACATATGCTAGGGGCACATGCAAGTTTTCATCTCATTCCGATGTTCTCGTGGTCTTCCTCCACAAACCCCGATCTCTGTGGCACTCTGATCGCCTACCCCCTAGACGCTCCTCCGACAGGGGTAGCCCATGTAGCTCTCTTGTTTTGTGTTTGTTTAGGTCATAGGGTGATGTCAAACCATGTTGGCTCACAAGTTGGGGCACTATCCTACCCGGTTTCACCTCGACGGGAGATTCCACCTCATACGGGCCCTAACCTTCGCCTAGGTTAGAGCGCATGCATGCGAGGGGGACACATGCAAGCACCTATATATACCAACCTCTAACCACACCCACACACACACATATGCTAGGGGCACATGCAAGTTTTCATCTCATTCCGATGTTCTCGTGGTCTTCCTCCCAAACCCCGATCTCTGCACACTGGATCGCCTACCCCCTAGACGCTCCTCCGACAGGTAGCCCGCGTAGCTCTCTCTTGTTTTGTGTTTGTTTAGGTCATAGGGTGATGTCAAACCATGTTGGCTCACAAGTTGGGGCACTATCCTACCCGGTTTCACCTCGACGGGAGATTCCACCTCATACGGGCCCTAACCTTCGCCTCTAGGTTAGAGCGCATGCATGCGAGGGGGACACATGCAAGCACCTATATATACCAACCTCTAACCACACCCACACACACATATGCTAGGGGCACATGCAAGTTTTCATCTCATTCCGATGTTCTCGTGGTCTTCCTCCCACAAACCCTCGATCTCTGTGGCACACTCTGGATCGCCTACCCCCTAGACGCTCCTCCGACAGGGGTAGCCCAGTAGCTCTCTTGTTTTGTGTTTGTTTAGGTCATAGGGTGATGTCAAACCATGTTGGCTCACAAGTTGGGGCACTATCCTACCCGGTTTCACCTCGACGGGAGATTCCACCTCATACGGCCCTAACCTTCGCCTAGGTTAGAGCGCATGCATGCGAGGGGACACATGCAAGCACCTATATATACCAACCTCTAACCACACCCACACACACACATATGCTAGGGGCACATGCAAGTTTTCATCTCATTCCGATGTTCTCGTGGTCTTCCTCCCACAAACCCCGATCTCTGCACACTGGATCGCCTACCCCCTAGACGCTCCTCCGACAGGTAGCCCGTAGCTCTCTCTTGTTTTGTGTTTGTTTAGGTCATAGGGTGATGTCAAACCATGTTGGCTCACAAGTTGGGGCACTATCCTACCCGGTTTCACCTCGACGGGAGATTCCACCTCATACGGGCCCTAACCTTCGCTTAGGTTAGAGCGCATGCATGCGAGGGGGACACATGCAAGCACCTATATATACCAACCTCTAACCACACCCACACACACATATGCTAGGGGCACATGCAAGTTTTCATCTCATTCCGATGTTCTCGTGGTCTTCCTCCCATGAAACCCCGATCTCTCAGCACACTGGATCGCCTACCCCCTAGACGCTCCTCCGACAGGGTAGCCATGTAGCTCTCTCTTGTTTTGTGTTTGTTTAGGTCATAGGGTGATGTCAAACCATGTTGGCTCACAAGTTGGGGCACTATCCTACCCGGTTTCACCTCGACGGGAGATTCCACCTCATACGGGCCCTAACCTTCGCCTAGGTTAGAGCGCATGCATGCGAGGGGGACACATGCAAGCACCTATATATACCAACCTCTAACCACACCCACACACACACATATGCTAGGGGCACATGCAAGTTTTCATCTCATTCCGATGTTCTCGTGGTCTTCCTCCCAAAACCCTCGATCTCTGCACACTCTGATCGCTCACCCCTAGACGCTCCTCCGACAGGTAGCCCATGTAGCTCTCTCTTGTTTTGTGTTTGTTTAGGTCATAGGGTGATGTCAAACCATGTTGGCTCACAAGTTGGGGCACTATCCTACCGGTTTCACCTCGACGGGAGATTCCACCTCATACGGCCCTAAACTTCTAGGTTATAGCGCATGCATGCGAGGGGGGACACATGCAAGCACCTATATATACCAACCTCTAACCACACCCACACACACACATATGCTAGGGGCACATGCAAGTTTTCATCTCATTCCGATGTTCTCGTGGTCTTCCTCCTGAAACCCCGATCTCTCTGCACACTGGATCGCCCACCCCCTAGACGCTCCTCCGACAGGGTAGCCCATGTAGCTCTCTTGTTTTGTGTTTGTTTAGGTCATAGGGTGATGTCAAACCATGTTGGCTCACAAGTTGGGGCACTATCCTACCCGGTTTCACCTCGACGGGAGATTCCACCTCATACGGGCCCTAACCTTCGCCTCTAGGTTAGAGCGCATGCATGCGAGGGGACACATGCAAGCACCTATATATACCAACCTCTAACCACACCCACACACACACATATGCTAGGGGCACATGCAAGTTTTCATCTCATTCCGATGTTCTCGTGGTCTTCTCCCATGAAACCCCGATCTCTCTGCACACTGGATCGCCTACCCCCTAGACGCTCCTCGACAGGGTAGCCCATGAGCTCTCTCTTGTTTTGTGTTTGTTTAGGTCATAGGGTGATGTCAAACCATGTTGGCTCACAAGTTGGGGCACTATCCTACCCGGTTTCACCTCGACGGGAGATTCCACCTCATACGGGCCCTAACCTTCGCCTAGGTTAGAGCGCATGCATGCGAGGGGACACATGCAAGCACCTATATATACCAACCTCTAACCACACCCACACACACACACATATGCTAGGGGCACATGCAAGTTTTCATCTCATTCCGATGTTCTCGTGGTCTTCCTCCCACAAACCCCGATCTCTCAGCACACTGATCGCCTACCCCCTAGACGCTCCTCCGACAGGTAGCCCATGTAGCTCTCTTGTTTTGTGTTTGTTTAGGTCATAGGGTGATGTCAAACCATGTTGGCTCACAAGTTGGGGCACTATCCTACCCGGTTTCACCTCGACGGGAGATTCCACCTCATACGGGCCCTAACCTTCGCCTCTAGGTTAGAGCATGCATGCGAGGGGGACACATGCAAGCACCTATATATACCAACCTCTAACCACACCCACACACACACATATGCTAGGGGCACATGCAAGTTTTCATCTCATTCCGATGTTCTCGTGGTCTTCCTCATGAAACCTCGATCTCTCGGCACACTGATCGCCTACCCCTAGACGCTCCTCCGACAGGGTAGCCCCGTAGCTCTCTTGTTTTGTGTTTGTTTAGGTCATAGGGTGATGTCAAACCATGTTGGCTCACAAGTTGGGGCACTATCCTACCCTTTCACCTCGACGGGAGATTCCACCTCATACGGGCCCTAACCTTCATCTAGGTTAGAGCGCATGCATGCGAGGGGACACATGCAAGCACCTATATATACCAACCTCTAACCACACCCACACACACACACATATGCTAGGGGCACATGCAAGTTTTCATCTCATTCCGATGTTCTCGTGGTCTTCCTCCCACAAACCCCGATCTCAGGCACACTGGATCGCCTACCCCTAGACGCTCCTCCGACAGGGTAGCCCATGTAGCTCTCTCTTGTTTTGTGTTTGTTTAGGTCATAGGGTGATGTCAAACCATGTTGGCTCACAAGTTGGGGCACTATCCTACCCGGTTTCACCTCGACGGGAGATTCCACCTCATACGGGCCCTAACCTTCATCTAGGTTAGAGCGCATGCATGCGAGGGGGACACATGCAAGCACCTATATATACCAACCTCTAACCACACCCACACACACACATATGCTAGGGGCACATGCAAGTTTTCATCTCATTCCGATGTTCTCGTGGTCTTCCTCCCATGAAACCCCGATCTCTGTGGCACACTCTGATCGCTCACCCCCTAGACGCCCTCCCGACAGGTAGCCCATGTAGCTCTCTTGTTTTGTGTTTGTTTAGGTCATAGGGTGATGTCAAACCATGTTGGCTCACAAGTTGGGGCACTATCCTACCCGGTTTCACCTCGACGGGAGATTCCACCTCATACGGCCCTAACCTTCGCCTCTAGGTTAGAGCGCATGCATGCGAGGGGGACACAGGCAATCACCTATATATACCAACCTCTAACCACACCCACACACACACATATGCTAGGGGCACATGCAAGTTTTCATCTCATTCCGATGTTCTCGTGGTCTTCCTCCCACAAACCCCGATCTCTGCAGACACTCTGATCGCCTACCCCTAGACGCTCCTCCGACAGGTAGCCCATGTAGCTCTCTCTTGTTTTGTGTTTGTTTAGGTCATAGGGTGATGTCAAACCATGTTGGCTCACAAGTTGGGGCACTATCCTACCCGGTTTCACCTCGACGGGAGATTCCACCTCATACGGCCCTAACCTTCGCCTCTAGGTTAGAGCGCATGCATGCGAGGGGACACATGCAAGCACCTATATATACCAACCTCTAACCACACCCACACACACATATGCTAGGGGCACATGCAAGTTTTCATCTCATTCCGATGTTCTCGTGGTCTTCCTCCTGAAACCTCGATCTCTCAGGCACACTGGATCGCTACCCCCTAGACGCTCCTCCCGACAGGTAGCCCAGTAGCTCTCTCTTGTTTTGTGTTTGTTTAGGTCATAGGGTGATGTCAAACCATGTTGGCTCACAAGTTGGGGCACTATCCTACCCGGTTTCACCTCGACGGGAGATTCCACCTCATACGGGCCCTAACCTTCGCCTAGGTTAGAGCGCATGCATGCGAGGGGGACACATGCAAGCACCTATATATACCAACCTCTAACCACACCCACACACACACATATGCTAGGGGCACATGCAAGTTTTCATCTCATTCCGATGTTCTCGTGGTCTTCCTCATGAAACCTCGATCTCTGGCACACTCTGATCGCCACCCCTAGACGCTCCTCCGACAGGGTAGCCCGGCTAGCTCTCTTGTTTTGTGTTTGTTTAGGTCATAGGGTGATGTCAAACCATGTTGGCTCACAAGTTGGGGCACTATCCTACCCGTTTCACCTCGACGGGAGATTCCACCTCATACGGCCCTAACCTTCGCCTCTAGGTTAGAGCGCATGCATGCGAGGGGACACATGCAAGCACCTATATATACCAACCTCTAACCACACCCACACACACACATATGCTAGGGGCACATGCAAGTTTTCATCTCATTCCGATGTTCTCGTGGTCTTCCTCCCAAACCCCGATCTCTGTGCACACTCTGACTGCCTACCCCCCTAGACGCTCCTCCGACAGGGTAGCCCATGTAGCTCTCTCTTGTTTTGTGTTTGTTTAGGTCATAGGGTGATGTCAAACCATGTTGGCTCACAAGTTGGGGCACTATCCTACCCGGTTTCACCTCGACGGGAGATTCCACCTCATACGGGCCCTAACCTTCGCCTTAGGTTAGAGCGCATGCATGCGAGGGGGACACATGCAAGCACCTATATATACCAACCTCTAACCACACCCACACACACACATATGCTAGGGGCACATGCAAGTTTTCATCTCATTCCGATGTTCTCGTGGTCTTCCTCCCATGAAACCCCGATCTCTCAGGCACACTTGATCGCCTACCCCCTAGACGCTCCTCCGACAGGGTAGCCCATGTAGCTCTCTTGTTTTGTGTTTGTTTAGGTCATAGGGTGATGTCAAACCATGTTGGCTCACAAGTTGGGGCACTATCCTACCCGGTTTCACCTCGACGGGAGATTCCACCTCATACGGGCCCTAACCTTCGCCTCTAGGTTAGAGCGCATGCATGCGAGGGGACACATGCAAGCACCTATATATACCAACCTCTAACCACACCCACACACACATATGCTAGGGGCACATGCAAGTTTTCATCTCATTCCGATGTTCTCGTGGTCTTCCTCCCATGAAACCCCGATCTCTCGGCACACTGATCGCCTACCCCCTAGACGCTCCTCCGACAGGTAGCCCATGTAGCTCTCTCTTGTTTTGTGTTTGTTTAGGTCATAGGGTGATGTCAAACCATGTTGGCTCACAAGTTGGGGCACTATCCTACCCGGTTTCACCTCGACGGGAGATTCCACCTCATACGGGCCCTAACCTTCGCCTCTAGGTTAGAGCGCATGCATGCGAGGGGACACATGCAAGCACCTATATATACCAACCTCTAACCACACCCACACACACATATGCTAGGGGCATGCAAGTTTTCATCTCATTCCGATGTTCTCGTGGTCTTCCCCACGAAACCTCGATCTCTCAGGCACACTGGATCGCCTACCCCTAGACGCTCCTCCGACAGGGTAGCCCCGTAGCTCTCTCTTGTTTTGTGTTTGTTTAGGTCATAGGGTGATGTCAAACCATGTTGGCTCACAAGTTGGGGCACTATCCTACCCGGTTTCACCTCGACGGGAGATTCCACCTCATACGGGCCCTAACCTTCGCCTTAGGTTAGAGCGCATGCATGCGAGGGGACACATGCAAGCACCTATATATACCAACCTCTAACCACACCCACACACACATATGCTAGGGGCACATGCAAGTTTTCATCTCATTCCGATGTTCTCGTGGTCTTCCTCCCACAAACCCCTCGATCTCTGCACACTCTGATCGCCTACCCCCTAGACGCTCCTCCGACAGGTAGCCCCGTAGCTCTCTCTTGTTTTGTGTTTGTTTAGGTCATAGGGTGATGTCAAACCATGTTGGCTCACAAGTTGGGGCACTATCCTACCCGGTTTCACCTCGACGGGAGATTCCACCTCATACGGGCCCTAACCTTCGCCTCTAGGTTAGAGCATGCATGCATGAGGGGGACACATGCAAGCACCTATATATACCAACCTCTAACCACACCCACACACACATATGCTAGGGGCACATGCAAGTTTTCATCTCATTCCGATGTTCTCGTGGTCTTCCTCCGCGAAACCCCGATCTCTCAGGCACACTGGATCGCCTACCCCTAGACGCTCCTCCGACAGGTAGCCCAGTAGCTCTCTTGTTTTGTGTTTGTTTAGGTCATAGGGTGATGTCAAACCATGTTGGCTCACAAGTTGGGGCACTATCCTACCCGGTTTCACCTCGACGGGAGATTCCACCTCATACGGGCCCTAACCTTCGCCTAGGTTAGAGCGCATGCATGCGAGGGGACACATGCAAGCACCTATATATACCAACCTCTAACCACACCCACACACACACATATGCTAGGGGCACATGCAAGTTTTCATCTCATTCCGATGTTCTCGTGGTCTTCCTCCCACAAACCTCGATCTCTCAGGCACACTGGATCGCCCACCCCTAGACGCCTCCCAGGGTAGCCCAGTAGCTCTCTCTTGTTTTGTGTTTGTTTAGGTCATAGGGTGATGTCAAACCATGTTGGCTCACAAGTTGGGGCACTATCCTACCGGTTTCACCTCGACGGGAGATTCCACCTCATACGGGCCCTAACCTTCGCTTAGGTTAGAGCGCATGCATGCGAGGGGACACATGCAAGCACCTATATATACCAACCTCTAACCACACCACACACACACATATGCTAGGGGCACATGCAAGTTTTCATCTCATTCCGATGTTCTCGTGGTCTTCCTCCGCGAAACCTCGATCTCTGGCACACTCTGATCGCCTACCCCCTAGACGCTCCTCCCGACAGGTAGCCCGCGTAGCTCTCTCTTGTTTTGTGTTTGTTTAGGTCATAGGGTGATGTCAAACCATGTTGGCTCACAAGTTGGGGCACTATCCTACCCGGTTTCACCTCGACGGGAGATTCCACCTCATACGGCCCTAACCTTCATCTAGGTTAGAGCGCATGCATGCGAGGGGGACACATGCAAGCACCTATATATACCAACCTCTAACCACACCCACACACACACATATGCTAGGGGCACATGCAAGTTTTCATCTCATTCCGATGTTCTCGTGGTCTTCCTCCCACAAACCCCGATCTCTGCACACTGGATCGCCTACCCCCTAGACGCTCCTCCGACAGGGGTAGCCCGCGTAGCTCTCTTGTTTTGTGTTTGTTTAGGTCATAGGGTGATGTCAAACCATGTTGGCTCACAAGTTGGGGCACTATCCTACCGGTTTCACCTCGACGGGAGATTCCACCTCATACGGCCCTAACCTTCGCTCTAGGTTAGAGCGCATGCATGCGAGGGGACACATGCAAGCACCTATATATACCAACCTCTAACCACACCCACACACACACATATGCTAGGGGCACATGCAAGTTTTCATCTCATTCCGATGTTCTCGTGGTCTTCCTCCCATAAACCCCGATCTCTCAGCACACTGGATCGCCTACCCCCTAGACGCTCCTCCGACAGGGTAGCCCATGTAGCTCTCTCTTGTTTTGTGTTTGTTTAGGTCATAGGGTGATGTCAAACCATGTTGGCTCACAAGTTGGGGCACTATCCTACCCGGTTTCACCTCGACGGGAGATTCCACCTCATACGGGCCCTAACCTTCGCCTAGGTTAGAGCGCATGCATGCGAGGGGGACACATGCAAGCACCTATATATACCAACCTCTAACCACACCCACACACACACATATGCTAGGGGCACATGCAAGTTTTCATCTCATTCCGATGTTCTCGTGGTCTTCCTCCCAAACCTCGATCTCTCAGGCACACTGGATCGCCTACCCCTAGACGCTCCTCCGACAGGGTAGCCCGTAGCTCTCTCTTGTTTTGTGTTTGTTTAGGTCATAGGGTGATGTCAAACCATGTTGGCTCACAAGTTGGGGCACTATCCTACCCGGTTTCACCTCGACGGGAGATTCCACCTCATACGGGCCCTAACCTTCGCCTAGGTTAGAGCGCATGCATGCGAGGGGACACATGCAAGCACCTATATATACCAACCTCTAACCACACCCACACACACACATATGCTAGGGGCACATGCAAGTTTTCATCTCATTCCGATGTTCTCGTGGTCTTCCTCCCATGAAACCTCGATCTCTCAGGCACACTGGATCGCCTACCCCTAGACGCTCCTCCCGACAGGTAGCCCATGTAGCTCTCTCTTGTTTTGTGTTTGTTTAGGTCATAGGGTGATGTCAAACCATGTTGGCTCACAAGTTGGGGCACTATCCTACCCGGTTTCACCTCGACGGGAGATTCCACCCTCATACGGCCCTAACCTTCGCCTAGGTTAGAGCGCATGCATGCGAGGGGGACACATGCAAGCACCTATATATACCAACCTCTAACCACACCCACACACACACATATGCTAGGGGCACATGCAAGTTTTCATCTCATTCCGATGTTCTCGTGGTCTTCCTCCCACAACCCTCGATCTCTGCACACTGGATCGCCTACCCCCCTAGACGCTCCTCCGACAGGGTAGCCCGCGTAGCTCTCTCTTGTTTTGTGTTTGTTTAGGTCATAGGGTGATGTCAAACCATGTTGGCTCACAAGTTGGGGCACTATCCTACCCGGTTTCACCTCGACGGGAGATTCCACCTCATACGGGCCCTAACCTTCGCCTCTAGGTTAGAGCGCATGCATGCGAGGGGGACACATGCAAGCACCTATATATACCAACCTCTAACCACACCCACACACACACATATGCTAGGGGCACATGCAAGTTTTCATCTCATTCGATGTTCTCGTGGTCTTCCTCCCAAACCCTCGATCTCAGGCACACTGGATCGCCTACCCCTAGACGCTCCTCGACAGGGTAGCCCCATAGCTCTCTCTTGTTTTGTGTTTGTTTAGGTCATAGGGTGATGTCAAACCATGTTGGCTCACAAGTTGGGGCACTATCCTACCCGGTTTCACCTCGACGGGAGATTCCACCTCATACGGGCCCTAACCTTCATTTAGGTTAGAGCGCATGCATGCGAGGGGGACACATGCAAGCACCTATATATACCAACCTCTAACCACACCCACACACACACATATGCTAGGGGCACATGCAAGTTTTCATCTCATTCGATGTTCTCGTGGTCTTCCTCCCACAAACCCCGATCTCTGCACACTCGGACTGCTCACCCCCTAGACGCTCCTCCGACAGGGTAGCCCACGAGCTCTCTCTTGTTTTGTGTTTGTTTAGGTCATAGGGTGATGTCAAACCATGTTGGCTCACAAGTTGGGGCACTATCCTACCCGGTTTCACCTCGACGGGAGATTCCACCTCATACGGGCCCTAACCTTCGCTCTAGGTTAGAGCGCATGCATGCGAGGGGGACACATGCAAGCACCTATATATACCAACCTCTAACCACACCACACACACACATATGCTAGGGGCACATGCAAGTTTTCATCTCATTCCGATGTTCTCGTGGTCTTCCTCCCGGAAACCCCGATCTCTGGCACACTGATCGCCTACCCCCTAGACGCTCCTCCGACAGGGTAGCCCGGCGTAGCTCTCTCTTGTTTTGTGTTTGTTTAGGTCATAGGGTGATGTCAAACCATGTTGGCTCACAAGTTGGGGCACTATCCTACCCGGTTTCACCTCGACGGGAGATTCCACCTCATACGGGCCCTAACCTTCGCCTAGGTTAGAGCGCATGCATGCGAGGGGGACACATGCAAGCACCTATATATACCAACCTCTAACCACACCCACACACACACATATGCTAGGGGCACATGCAAGTTTTCATCTCATTCGATGTTCTCGTGGTCTTCCTCCCATGAAACCTCGATCTCTGCACACTCTGATCGCCTACCCCCTAGACGCTCCTCCGACAGGTAGCCCATGTAGCTCTCTTGTTTTGTGTTTGTTTAGGTCATAGGGTGATGTCAAACCATGTTGGCTCACAAGTTGGGGCACTATCCTACCCGGTTTCACCTCGACGGGAGATTCCACCTCATACGGCCCTAACCTTCGCCTAGGTTAGAGCGCATGCATGCGAGGGGGACACATGCAAGCACCTATATATACCAACCTCTAACCACACCCACACACACACATATGCTAGGGGCACATGCAAGTTTTCATCTCATTCCGATGTTCTCGTGGTCTTCCTCATGAAACCCCGATCTCTCAGGCACACTGGATCGCTCACCCCCTAGACGCTCCTCCGACAGGGGTAGCCCGCGTAGCTCTCTCTTGTTTTGTGTTTGTTTAGGTCATAGGGTGATGTCAAACCATGTTGGCTCACAAGTTGGGGCACTATCCTACCCGGTTTCACCTCGACGGGAGATTCCACCTCATACGGGCCTAACCTTCGCCTAGGTTAGAGCGCATGCATGCGAGGGGACACATGCAAGCACCTATATATACCAACCTCTAACCACACCCACACACACACATATGCTAGGGGCACATGCAAGTTTTCATCTCATTCCGATGTTCTCGTGGTCTTCCTCCCACAAACCCTCGATCTCTCAGGCACACTCTGATCGCTACCCCCTAGACGCTCCTCCGACAGGTAGCCCGGCGAGCTCTCTTGTTTTGTGTTTGTTTAGGTCATAGGGTGATGTCAAACCATGTTGGCTCACAAGTTGGGGCACTATCCTACCCGGTTTCACCTCGACGGGAGATTCCACCTCACGGCCCTAACCTTCGCCTCTAGGTTAGAGCGCATGCATGCGAGGGGGACACATGCAAGCACCTATATATACCAACCTCTAACCACACCCACACACACACATATGCTAGGGGCACATGCAAGTTTTTATCTCATTCCGATGTTCTCGTGGTCTTCCTCCAGCGAAACCCTGATCTCTGTGCACACTGGATCGCCTACCCCCTAGACGCTCCTCCGACAGGTAGCCCGGCGTAGCTCTCTTGTTTTGTGTTTGTTTAGGTCATAGGGTGATGTCAAACCATGTTGGCTCACAAGTTGGGGCACTATCCTACCCGTTTCACCTCGACGGGAGATTCCACCTCATACGGGCCCTAACCTTCGCCTCTAGGTTAGAGCGCATGCATGCGGGGGACACATGCAAGCACCTATATATACCAACCTCTAACCACACCCACACACACATATGCTAGGGGCACATGCAAGTTTTCATCTCATTCCGATGTTCTCGTGGTCTTCCTCCCACAAACCCCTCGATCTCTGCACACTGATCGCTCCTACCCCTAGACGCTCCTCCGACAGGTAGCCCGCGTAGCTCTCTCTTGTTTTGTGTTTGTTTAGGTCATAGGGTGATGTCAAACCATGTTGGCTCACAAGTTGGGGCACTATCCTACCCGGTTTCACCTCGACGGGAGATTCCACCTCATACGGGCCCTAACCTTCATCTAGGTTAGAGCGCATGCATGAGGGGGACACATGCAAGCACCTATATATACCAACCTCTAACCACACCCACACACACACATATGCTAGGGGCACATGCAAGTTTTCATCTCATTCCGATGTTCTCGTCTCGTGGTCCTCCCACAAACCCCGATCTCTCAGGCACACTGATCGCCTACCCCTAGACGCTCCTCGACAGGTAGCCCGCGTAGCTCTCTCTTGTTTTGTGTTTGTTTAGGTCATAGGGTGATGTCAAACCATGTTGGCTCACAAGTTGGGGCACTATCCTACCCGTTTCACCTCGACGGGAGATTCCACCTCATACGGCCCTAACCTTCGCCTAGGTTAGAGCGCATGCATGCGAGGGGGACACATGCAAGCACCTATATATACCAACCTCTAACCACACCCACACACACACATATGCTAGGGGCACATGCAAGTTTTCATCTCATTCCGATGTTCTCGTGGTCTTCCTCCCAAACCTCGATCTCAGGCACACTGGATCGCCCACCCCCTAGACGCTCCTCGACAGGGTAGCCCGCGTAGCTCTCTTGTTTTGTGTTTGTTTAGGTCATAGGGTGATGTCAAACCATGTTGGCTCACAAGTTGGGGCACTATCCTACCCGGTTTCACCTCGACGGGAGATTCCACCTCATACGGGCCCTAACCTTCATTTAGGTTAGAGCGCATGCATGCGAGGGGGACACATGCAAGCACCTATATATACCAACCTCTAACCACACCCACACACACATATGCTAGGGGCACATGCAAGTTTTCATCTCATTCCGATGTTCTCGTGGTCTTCCTCCCTGAAACCTCGATCTCTGCACACTCTGATCGCCTACTCCCTAGACGCTCCTCCGACAGGTAGCCCATGTAGCTCTCTCTTGTTTTGTGTTTGTTTAGGTCATAGGGTGATGTCAAACCATGTTGGCTCACAAGTTGGGGCACTATCCTACCCGGTTTCACCTCGACGGGAGATTCCACCTCATACGGGCCCTAACCTTCATCTAGGTTAGAGCGCATGCATGCGAGGGGGACACATGCAAGCACCTATATATACCAACCTCTAACCACACCCACACACACATATGCTAGGGCACATGCAAGTTTTCATCTCATTCCGATGTTCTCGTGGTCTTCCTCCATGAAACCCTCGATCTCTGCACACTCTGATCGCCTCACCCCTAGACGCTCCTCCGACAGGTAGCCCGGCGTAGCTCTCTCTTGTTTTGTGTTTGTTTAGGTCATAGGGTGATGTCAAACCATGTTGGCTCACAAGTTGGGGCACTATCCTACCCGGTTTCACCTCGACGGGAGATTCCACCTCATACGGGCCCTAACCTTCGCCTCTAGGTTAGAGCGCATGCATGCGAGGGGACACATGCAAGCACCTATATATACCAACCTCTAACCACACCCACACACACACATATGCTAGGGGCACATGCAAGTTTTCATCTCATTCCGATGTTCTCGTGGTCTTCCTCCCATGAAACCTCGATCTCTGCACACTGGATCGCTCACCCCCCTAGACGCTCCTCCGACAGGGGTAGCCCATGTAGCTCTCTCTTGTTTTGTGTTTGTTTAGGTCATAGGGTGATGTCAAACCATGTTGGCTCACAAGTTGGGGCACTATCCTACCCGGTTTCACCTAGACGGGAGATTCCACCTCATACGGGCCCTAACCTTCGCCTCTAGGTTAGAGCGCATGCATGCGAGGGGACACATGCAAGCACCTATATATACCAACCTCTAACCACACCCACACACACACATATGCTAGGGGCACATGCAAGTTTTCATCTCATTCCGATGTTCTCGTGGTCTTCCTCCCAAACCTCGATCTCTCAGCACACTGACTGCCTACCCCCTAGACGCTCCTCCGACAGGGGTAGCCCAGTAGCTCTCTCTTGTTTTGTGTTTGTTTAGGTCATAGGGTGATGTCAAACCATGTTGGCTCACAAGTTGGGGCACTATCCTACCCGGTTTCACCTCGACGGGAGATTCCACCTCATACGGGCCCTAACCTTCTAGGTTAGAGCGCATGCATGCGAGGGGGACACATGCAAGCACCTATATACCAACCTCTAACCACACCACACACACACATATGCTAGGGGCACATGCAAGTTTTCATCTCATTCCGATGTTCTCGTGGTCTTCCTCCCGAAACCCCGATCTCTCAGGCACACTGGATCGCCTACCCCCTAGACGCTCCTCCCGACAGGTAGCCCATGTAGCTCTCTCTTGTTTTGTGTTTGTTTAGGTCATAGGGTGATGTCAAACCATGTTGGCTCACAAGTTGGGGCACTATCCTACCCGGTTTCACCTCGACGGGAGATTCCACCTCATACGGCCCTAACCTTCATCTAGGTTAGAGCGCATGCATGCGAGGGGACACATGCAAGCACCTATATATACCAACCTCTAACCACACCCACACACACACATATGCTAGGGCACATGCAAGTTTTCATCTCATTCCGATGTTCTCGTGGTCTTCCTCCCACAAACCCCGATCTCTCAGCACACTGGATCGCCTACCCCCTAGACGCTCCTCCGACAGGGTAGCCCGGCGTAGCTCTCTCTTGTTTTGTGTTTGTTTAGGTCATAGGGTGATGTCAAACCATGTTGGCTCACAAGTTGGGGCACTATCCTACCGGTTTCACCTCGACGGGAGATTCCACCTCATACGGGCCCTAACCTTCGCCTCTAGGTTAGAGCGCATGCATGCGAGGGGACACATGCAAGCACCTATATATACCAACCTCTAACCACACCCACACACACACATATGCTAGGGGCACATGCAAGTTTTCATCTCATTCCGATGTTCTCGTGGTCTTCCTCCCGAAACCTCGATCTCTGCACACTGATCGCCTACTCCCCTAGACGCTCCTCTAACAGGGGTAGCCCAGTAGCTCTCTCTTGTTTTGTGTTTGTTTAGGTCATAGGGTGATGTCAAACCATGTTGGCTCACAAGTTGGGGCACTATCCTACCCGGTTTCACCTCGACGGGAGATTCCACCTCATACGGGCCCTAACCTTCGCCTCTAGGTTAGAGCGCATGCATGCGAGGGGACACATGCAAGCACCTATATATACCAACCTCTAACCACACCCACACACACATATGCTAGGGGCACATGCAAGTTTTCATCTCATTCCGATGTTCTCGTGGTCTTCCTCATGAAACTCGATCTCTGCACACTCGGATCGTCTACTCCCCTAGACGTTCCTCTGACAGGGGTAGCCCGGCGTAGCTCTCTCTTGTTTTGTGTTTGTTTAGGTCATAGGGTGATGTCAAACCATGTTGGCTCACAAGTTGGGGCACTATCCTACCCGGTTTCACCTCGACGGGGAGATTCCACCCTCATACGGGCCCGGAACCTTCGCCTCTAGGTTAGAGCGCATGCATGCGAGGGGGGACACATGCAAGCACCTATATATACCAACCTCTAACCACTCCCACACACGCACATATGCTAGGGGCACATGCAAGTTTTCATCTCATTCCGATGTTCTCGTGGTCTTCCTCCGGCGAAACCCTGATCTCTGTGCACACTCGGATCGTCTACCCCCCTAGACGTTCCTCTGACAGGGGTAGCCCGGCGTAGCTCTCTCTTGTTTTGTGTTTGTTTAGGTCATAGGGTGATGTCAAACCATGTTGGCTCACAAGTTGGGGCACTATCCTACCCGGTTTCACCTCGACGGGGAGATTCCACCCTCATACGGGCCCGGAACCTTCGCCTCTAGGTTAGAGCGCATGCATGCGAGGGGGGACACATGCAAGCACCTATATATACCAACCTCTAACCACACCCACACACACATATGCTAGGGGCACATGCAAGTTTTCATCTCATTCTGATGTTCTCGTGGTCTTCCTCCATGAAACCCCGATCTCAGGCACACTCGGATCGCCTACTCCCTAGACGCTCCTCCGAAAGGTAGCCCGCGTAGCTCTCTCTTGTTTTGTGTTTGTTTAGGTCATAGGGTGATGTCAAACCATGTTGGCTCACAAGTTGGGGCACTATCCTACCCGGTTTCACCTCGACGGGAGATTCCACCTCATACGGGCCCTAACCTTCGCCTCTAGGTTAGAGCGCATGCATGCGAGGGGGGACACATGCAAGCACCTATATATACCAACCTCTAACCACACCCACACACGCACATATGCTAGGGGCACATGCAAGTTTTCATCTCATTCCGATGTTCTCGTGGTCTTCCTCCGGCGAAACCCTGATCTCTGCACACTGGATCGCCTACCCCTAGACGCTCCTCCGACAGGGTAGCCCGGCGTAGCTCTCTTGTTTTGTGTTTGTTTAGGTCATAGGGTGATGTCAAACCATGTTGGCTCACAAGTTGGGGCACTATCCTACCCGGTTTCACCTCGACGGGAGATTCCACCTCATACGGGCCCTAACCTTCGCCTCTAGGTTAGAGCGCATGCATGCGAGGGGACACATGCAAGCACCTATATATACCAACCTCAACCACACCCACACACACACATATGCTAGGGGCACATGCAAGTTTTCATCTCATTCCGATGTTCTCGTGGTCTTCCTCCCTGAAACCTCGATCTCTGTGCACACTCGGATCGCCTACCCCCTAGACGCTCCTCCGACAGGTAGCCCGGCGTAGCTCTCTCTTGTTTTGTGTTTGTTTAGGTCATAGGGTGATGTCAAACCATGTTGGCTCACAAGTTGGGGCACTATCCTACCGGTTTCACCTCGACGGGAGATTCCACCTCATACGGCCCTAACCTTCGCCTCTAGGTTAGAGCGCATGCATGCGAGGGGGACACATGCAAGCACCTATATATACCAACCTCTAACCACTCCCACACACACATATGCTAGGGGCACATGCAAGTTTTCATCTCATTCCGATGTTCTCGTGGTCTTCCTCCCACAAACCCCGATCTCTTTGCACACTGGATCGCCTACCCCCTAGACGCCCTCCGACAGGGTAGCCCGTAGCTCTCTCTTGTTTTGTGTTTGTTTAGGTCATAGGGTGATGTCAAACCATGTTGGCTCACAAGTTGGGGCACTATCCTACCCGGTTTCACCTCGACGGGAGATTCCACCTCATACGGGCCCTAACCTTCGCCTCTAGGTTAGAGCGCATGCATGCGAGGGGGACACATGCAAGCACCTATATACCAACCTCTAACCACACCCACACACACACATATGCTAGGGGCACATGCAAGTTTTCATCTCATTCCGATGTTCTCGTGGTCTTCCTCCCATGAAACCCCGATCTCTCAGCACACTCGGATCGCCTACCCCCTAGACGCTCCTCCCGACAGGTAGCCCAGTAGCTCTCTCTTGTTTTGTGTTTGTTTAGGTCATAGGGTGATGTCAAACCATGTTGGCTCACAAGTTGGGGCACTATCCTACCCGTTTCACCTAGACGGGAGATTCCACCTCATACGGGCCCTAACCTTCGCCTCTAGGTTAGAGCGCATGCATGCGAGGGGACACATGCAAGCACCTATATATACCAACCTCTAACCACACCCACACACACACATATGCTAGGGGCACATGCAAGTTTTCATCTCATTCCGATGTTCTCGTGGTCTTCCTCCCATGAACCCCGATCTCAGGCACACTCGGATCGTCTACCCCCTAGACGCTCTCCCGACAGGTAGCCCGCGTAGCTCTCTCTTGTTTTGTGTTTGTTTAGGTCATAGGGTGATGTCAAACCATGTTGGCTCACAAGTTGGGGCACTATCCTACCGGTTTCACCTAGACGGGAGATTCCACCTCATACGGGCCCTAACCTTCATCTAGGTTAGAGCGCATGCATGCGAGGGGGGACACATGCAAGCACCTATATATACCAACCTCTAACCACACCACACACACACATATGCTAGGGGCACATGCAAGTTTTCATCTCATTCCGATGTTCTCGTGGTCTTCCTCCGGCGAAACCCTGATCTCTGCAGCACTCGGATCGCCTACCCCCCTAGACGCTCCTCCGACAGGGTAGCCCGTAGCTCTCTCTTGTTTTGTGTTTGTTTAGGTCATAGGGTGATGTCAAACCATGTTGGCTCACAAGTTGGGGCACTATCCTACCCGGTTTCACCTAGACGGGAGATTCCACCTCATACGGGCCCTAACCTTCGCCTAGGTTAGAGCGCATGCATGCAGGGGGACACATGCAAGCACCTATATATACCAACCTCTAACCACACCCACCCACACACATATGCTAGGGGCACATGCAAGTTTTCATCTCACTCCGATGTTCTCGTGGTCTTCCTCCCAAACCCCGATCTCTGCACACTGGATCGCCTACCCCTAGACGTTCCTCGACAGGGTAGCCCAGTAGCTCTCTCTTGTTTTGTGTTTGTTTAGGTCATAGGGTGATGTCAAACCATGTTGGCTCACAAGTTGGGGCACTATCCTACCCGGTTTCACCTAGACGGGAGATTCCACCTCATACGGGCCCTAACCTTCGCCTCTAGGTTAGAGCGCATGCATGCGGGGGACACATGCAAGCACCTATATATACCAACCTCTAACCACACCCACACACACACATATGCTAGGGGCACATGCAAGTTTTCATCTCATTCCGATGTTCTCGTGGTCTTCCTCCCTGAAACCTCGATCTCTGTGCACACTCGGATCGCCTACCCCCTAGACGCTCCTCGACAGGTAGCCCGCGTAGCTCTCTCTTGTTTTGTGTTTGTTTAGGTCATAGGGTGATGTCAAACCATGTTGGCTCACAAGTTGGGGCACTATCCTACCCGGTTTCACCTTGACGGGAGATTCCACCTCATACGGCCCTAACCTTCGCTCTAGGTTAGAGCGCATGCATGCGAGGGGGGACACATGCAAGCACCTATATATACCTACCTCTAACCACACCCACACACACACATATGCTAGGGGCACATGCAAGTTTTCATCTCATTCCGATGTTCTCGTGGTCTTCCTCCGTGAAACCCCGATCTCTCAGGCACACTTGGATCGTCTACCCCTAGACGCTCCTCCGACAGGGTAGCCCATGTAGCTCTCTCTTGTTTTGTGTTTGTTTAGGTCATAGGGTGATGTCAAACCATGTTGGCTCACAAGTTGGGGCACTATCCTACCCGGTTTCACCTAGACGGGGAGATTCCACCCTCATACGGGCCCGAAACCTTCGCCTCTAGGTTAGAGCGCATGCATGCGACGGGGGACACATGCAAGCACCTATATATACCAACCTCTAACCACACCCACACACACACATATGCTAGGGGCACATGCAAGTTTTCATCTCATTCCGATGTTCTCGTGGTCTTCCTCGTGAACCCCGATCTCTGCACACTCGGATCGCCTACCCCCTAGACGCTCCTCCGACAGGGTAGCCCGCGTAGCTCTCTCTTGTTTTGTGTTTGTTTAGGTCATAGGGTGATGTCAAACCATGTTGGCTCACAAGTTGGGGCACTATCCTACCCGGTTTCACCTGACGGGAGATTCCACCTCATACGGGCCCGAACCTCGCTTCCGCATGCATGCGAGGGGGGACAGGCACATGTGATTGAATCTTTGAACAACTTCACAAAAATTTGTGAAATATAAATTTCATGCACATGTGATAATAACACACAAACATGCAAATTTCTCAACTTGTGAGAAGATTCGACATTTTATGTGGGCGTGAAGACTATTATTCGGAGGCTACGAATCCATCCAATTGATAAAATAGAACCTAAATAATTAATTAAATACAAATAATTTGGTAAGGAAAAAAAGTTCATAGGTACGCCGAGGGTCACCGTCGTGGACGTGACGCCGAGGGTGACCGTCGGCGTAGCCTATGCCGACAATGCTCTCGGCGTAATGCCGACGCCGTTAGGGCATGTACCGCCTGGCTCGACTAGTGCCACGCTGCCACCCCTGCACGCCGAGGGCTAAGTTTACGCCGACGGTCACCTCGGCGTGCGCCACCGACGGCGATGCAGCCGAGGGTTCGGAAGCTGGGCTGGCCTGGCCCGGTTCTACGCCGACGGCCCCGACCTTTGGCTGTCGGCGTATCTCCCTGCCGTCGGCACACGACGTCATTCCTGTAGTGAGTCAACAAAAGCTCCATGCGGGCATACTCGTGGTCGGTGATGTCGGCAGCTAGTCTATTCATGCCCGTCTTCCCTATATCGTCGTCCGGGCTATCTACACACACGCTGAAGATCGACGTGATTGGCGACATGAACTTGTAGATCCCGCTCTAATTTTGGAGTGTCGTTGGATGATCAAACTCATTACCATATCGTAAATATAAAGTTTTGCAAACTTTGGAGACTTATCCGGTGCAGGCAAATAGCAAATCAATGCGATGGCAAGGAAGTTGGCTCACCAGTACGATGGCCCATGTTTAAACTGACTCCCAAAATTTTAGCACAAATTAATCCTTTCTTCTACAGTTTAAGGCACTGGCGGTTAGGTTGCATAACGCGGTACGGTCCAACCTGTTTCAATTAAGTATGTTGCCCACAGCATTCTAGAGAGAAATGGATTATCCATTGCACAGCCATGCGTTCGAAGCCTTGTTTTGCCATTAATTTTTGCCGCTCATAAATTAGTTAAAAATATCAAGTTTTCAACTGGATTTGAACTCGTTACTACCCCGCACGTGCATAGTATCGACCACGCCATGCGCATAATTTTAACAAACTTGTAACGTCAATTGCCTAAGTACCACTAAGTATCATTACTCATTCGTGGGATATAATCTACTACAAACGAGCAAACCATGTATTAAGTAGATTAATCACACGAAGAGATAACCATGTCTACCAATAGTTATGTGAATTTTAGAACCCGCACACACTAGACCTTTTTATGTAAAAAATGTTTTTAAATGCTATTGAAAAGTTTTAAACGTGTTTCAAATATTCTATTAAAAGTTTCAAAGGAATTTATTTTTAATGTTCATAGAAACTGATATGATCGACGTATCTGCAAAAAATCGCTAGTAAAGTTCTTGTATTTTTCGTTACAATAAAATAATTTTTTTTATCTAAAAACAACTCAGTTTTGATCTCCACATTTGTCACACATAAATCTGGTCTGATAAAGCACTAGTTTTGCAGGACCTTTTTCTAAAAATTAAAATTCTTAAAAAAAGAGTCCAAATATCTGGCACCAATAATATTTTTTGCACTTGCCAGAACAAATATGATTACGGCACGTTTTCCAAATCTTTCAAAGTTATGCCCATGGTGTGGTGGAGAGACCTCTCCAATCTTGCAAATTTGTGATGAGTTCAAATCATGGCGAAAACACTATTTTTTTCTCTCATCTTGCAAATTGGTCACGAGTTTAAATCAGCGAAAGCACTAATTATTTTAACTACTCCATCCATTCCAAAATAAATGTCTCAAATTTATCAAAATTTAGATTTTTTTTTGGAAATGGGTCAAAATTTAGATGAATCTAAACACTATTTAGTATATAAATTCATCCAAAATTTAAAAAAGCTAAGACATTTATTCTAGGATGGAGGAAGTACTAATTTCTTAGGAGAGAAAAGAAGAGTTAGAACTAAAAACCTCCAACAAGATGATTACGGGGCCCAGCCACTACAGCATAGTCAGCCTCTGATATGGGCGTGTGGGCCGCAAATTTAATTGCTATGGCTGGTTAGGAGTTAGGACCATACCGCCATAGAAGCTAGCGGTACCTAGTTCAACCTAACAGCCGGTGTGTTGAGCGGTAGAAAAAAGGTTTACCTTGTGCTAAAAAACGTAGTGGGCTACTTCTATCAAGGGCGCCACATCTCTCTTTTTTTTTCTGCCTTTCGTTTAATCTCGTTTCTGAATTAAACTTACTCCATGTTGTATCTGAAGTCTGAATTCAGGCCAGCCGTAGGCCTGAACGTTCGAAGTCGGTCACTTTTTTTTTCAATCAATCTGCCAGGAGTCTATCTGGTATCTGAAACTGCTAATTGCTCGTGTTAGGTTTGTTGATGTAGGAACTTGGGAATTCACAACTTTTGACTGAGAAAATAGAGCGACTTCCGTGGGTGTTAATTTAGATAATGGGTTGATATGTTGAATACTTCTTCCTCCGTTTAGAAATATAAGATGTTTTAGATTTGTGAAGGAGATGTATCTAGACACGTTTTAGTATATAGGTTCAAACGAATCTAGACACTAAAAGGTGTCTAGATACATCTCATTCACAAACCTAAAACATCTTATATTTTCAAATCGGAGGGAGTACACCCCAATCACACTATTGAGAAGCTACTGTATTCAATTAGTTGTAGACTCTTGCTCCATACTGTATTCAATACATCCCAATCACACTATTGGAGTATGTGCATAAGTCGAAACCATTCAAACCGTATGCCCATTTTTCATTTCATGTCCATTTTGCCCTTCCCCGTAAGTATTTCCTCAAAGTTGTTGCCCTTTATTTGTTGTTTTGTTTGTTTGATTCATTTGTGCTTGGCAGAGTTCAGCGACATGATCAAGGTGGCAAGGGTGGTGGGGTGATGATCAGGATGACATGATCAAGAAAAGCAATTGGTCGCCTCGTGTTGTACCGCCAGCAGATGGACGACATCTTCGAGCAGGCTGCAGTGAAGAAGGTATGGTGCTGATTTTTGCACGCGTATGAAGAAGGTACGTTGGCACCATATTAGGCCTTTCACAATGTTACCGGTGACGCATCTCTGAAAAAGTTCCACGTAATTTCCAAAGAAAAATTATCTGACACCGTCTTCACAGTAAAGGGCACCCCTCAGCCTAAAAGTATATGACCCCGCACCAATAAACATACACTAAATAAGTCTTTGCAGCGGCTGCACAACGGAGGAAGCCTTGAACGAGTTCTCCTTTTTCAATTGTTAGATAGATCAATACTTCCTTCATTTTAAGGAATAAGACGCATGGGTATTTTAAAGCAAACTTTGATCAATAAATAGAGCAACTAAAATTTGATTATATTATGTAAAATTAGTATCGTTGGATTCGTATTGAAACATACTTTCCAATAATGCTAATTTTGTACCAATATTTTTTATATATTTAGAGTAAATCTTAGTCAAAAGGAAAAGCACGCAAAACAAAAACGTCTTATTTCTTAGAACAAAGGTAGTATTTTTTTGGGTGATAAGTTTGGACACCGGAACACCTACCGTGCTCCAATTTCATGGAAAAAAGTTTGGCACCACATGTGCAGCGGAGTCATTGCTAGTCGATGGCTCAAAATCCATTTGGGCACCGGTCAGGACACACGCTGTGGAAGGCTCTATGTGATTTGGTTCTTGT
The DNA here is from genome assembly GCA_030063025.1 of Avena longiglumis. Lineage (NCBI taxonomy): Eukaryota > Viridiplantae > Streptophyta > Magnoliopsida > Poales > Poaceae > Avena > Avena longiglumis. Next base: position 30,053,127 of record CP125979.1, on the reverse strand, counting down.
GCGCATATTTGAATGCTTGGGATTTACTTTTTCCGTTTTATAATATAAGATGTTTTAGCTTTATAAAAGAAGTGTATCTAGACCTTTTTTTTAGTGTGTAGATTTACTCCGAACTTGTAAACTATAGATACATTTCTTTTACAAAGCTAAAATAATTATATTATAAAACAGAGGGAGCAATTGTTACTTATTGTGCACAATTGGATGCTTATTATTTACTCTCTCCATTTCATAATATAAGATGTTTCGGGTTTATGAAAAGAGTGTATCTAAACCTCTTTTAGTGTGTAGGTTTGGATTGAGGTCTAGATGCACTTCTTTCATAAAACTAAAATATTTTATATTATAAAATGGAAAGAGTAGGTGTTTAAGAAATTATTCTGGTTTCTTGTTGTATTCTTTCATAAGTTATTCTGGAGTTTTCACAAAAAAAAGAAGTTATTCTAGAGTACTCACTCTGTTTGAAATTATAGGTCCTACGTGTATACCTAGGTTGTTAATTTGATTAATAAAATATAATTTATATACACAAAAGTTATATCATTAAAAAATATAACCTCTAAAGTTTCTAGTTGTATAATTTTTATACTATAATATTTATATTTTGTTGTTCAAAATGATAACCTAGTTATCCGCGTGTGACTTATAATTCCAAATGAAAGGAGTACATATTGTTGCGGAGAGGTCAGGGTAGTAAATTTGAAACCTGAAGGGGTGACTTCTAAAGCTGACCATTTTAATATGGAGTATTACTTAGTTGCCATCATCCGACAGTTAATGCACGCGTCGCCCGTCTAACTGTCTGTACTGCACACTGATTCATTGAATCGGGTGTGGTATTGACGCAATCAGCCAACGTCGCTGCGACTGTACGAGACACCGACCGTGCTATCGGCCCCAGAGGACTTTTAGGAAGGCCCCAGAAGCTGCATTAACCGGCCGAACATAATTATATAGAGGTCCCTCCTCTAAACAAGGATAATAGAAAAAACCACAAATTTTACAAAGAGGATCTGGACTAAAACAGCTAAAACGCAATTGGGTCCAACTTCTTCGCCGACGGTGAAGGATCTGAGGCAGCGGCCGCTGCCGGCGAGACCGGGGATGACGCCACTTGGTTCGCCAGCAGGATGGAGCAACGTACCTAGATCGAGAGTCCTCCGAATTGGCACAATGGCCTAGAGGAAGAGATGACCGTGGTGCCACCACCACGACACGTCGCGGAGTGGCGCCTTCTGGCCAAGGATCACGTCGGCGAGCATGTCCTTCGTGGATGAACTCCGCAGCAAGCTTTCGACATGCACGCAAACACGCGCGGACCGCAACTTCCCCTTCTTGCTTCAACAGATAGCACCGGGATAAGCTCTTCTTCTCCCTCGCATCCTTGGCCGGCCAAGAGGAAGAGCAGAGCACCAGGCATATGGTGAAGAAGCTTGCACTTATTAACAGAGCTCGCCCCGGGCTCCTCCCTCCACTTCCTCCATGGAAGAGTAACATAGAAGTATGGCAGTGGCTGTCCGCCGGTGTGCGAGACCAGCAGAGCTCCCAAACTCGACCTTATTGTTGGAGATCCCTAAGCTTGGCGTGCTCGCCCGCGTAAACTCCTGCCACCAGGGCGCCGCTGCAGGCAACGACTCGCCTAGGCCGCGTCGGAGCCAATCGAGGAGCTCCAACGACCTACTCCCATACACCACATGGGCAAAACTCAAGAACACAAAGCCTACAACTACTACTACTACTAGGTATAGAGAAGTCCTACCACCTACTCCGTCTCCTCGCCAGCCACCATGGCCACCGGAGCGAAGGGAGGAGAGGGGCGGCGGCGGCGAGCGGAAGTCGACTCTCAAGGAAAGGTCGGGAGGGTTTTCTTGGGGTCTAGTTCTCCTTTTTCCAATGTAGGAAATCCTCTCCGCAGAGGATTTTTTTCTACGAATAGAGAAAGAGCTGTTTTTTTTTAATTAAACGCCGTGACTTTATTTAAGAAGTAAATGAGTCATGTTGTTGCGATCTTACAAGATAATTCGTGGAACCCAAAAGCACGTCTTATTGTCGCAGACATCCTTTGCTGGCCGATAAGCCACACCATTACCTGAGTGTCGCACATTATATATCGAGTGATCGTCGAACTCCCGCAGTAGTACCTTGATATCGAGCTAAGGCCCATGGATCGAGCGGTCCTTCTCCTTCCCTTTCAACTTTACCACTGCACCTAAGCAATATGTTTCCAAGATCAGCTTCCTAACTCCCATTTCCTTCGCTACTGTGGTTGCACGCCGGCAAGCTAATAACTCTGCCCTCTCTCCATCGCACACCGAGGAAAAAAAGGGAAGGCTCCTGCCGCAAAGTCGCCATGTTGGTCCCGGAGAACCACACCACCGTCTATGTCCGCTCCGTAGAGGGGCATCGTACCATCAGTATTTTCCTTGATCCACTCCCCACCAGGGGTGTCCACTTCTCCATCGCCTTGGCCACAACTGTCTGCGATGTGGGTTTTGCCGCAGCCCATCCTTCCATGAGACACATCACCCTCCGGACAGTAGACACCGGTTTCTCCAGTCACCGATTCCCTGGCCTCATTTCTGGCATACCATAGTTGCGCCAATAACATCAGCCCAAAATCAAACTCTTTCCCATTGGCCCTACTGCACCAACCTAGCTTCCACCTCTGAAAATCCTGGTGATCTCTCGCCGCGTTAGGAGGGAAGCTCAACGCATACCCCGTCAGTGACCTAGTAAAAACTGAAGGAGATATGCTCTAGAGGCCAATAATAAAGTTGTTCAAACGTTCAAACGTTAATGAAAACTGAAGGCTCATAATTAACGTTTGAACGTTATCAACGAGGTCACTTCATTAATGAATGAAGTGATGAACACACCTGACCATAGAGTTGCAATGTGATATAGTCAAAAAGTTCAAACGTTGTAATATCTAGCAAAGTCCTTTGGCCGTGAGACCATATTAATCACTATCTCCCACGGATGCTTTGATCTCATAAACCGTCATGTCCATAACTCAGTAGCCATAAAGGTGTGCATTGGGTATTCCAAGTGAATAGGTTGAGGCCTATGTGTCGAGAGCGGGATTTTTCTTGCAAGCATAGATACTCTGTGCCCAGTCAGTGAGATTACATCAATGATTTTGCAAGCATGTGACTAGATCACGAGGATATAATGTCATGTGGAATGAGCAAATGTGTTTACTGATAACAATATCGAACTAGGTATACCGATACCAGAGATCAGGTCTTGGAAAAAACAAGTATCATAGTGCAAAGGGATTGAGCCTCAGCGTCTAAAAGGTTCAAGCGATCAATAAAAATTCGTGGAATGTGAAGGGACCATCATGTGTTTCCAGATACTGTTGTTGGCCATTGATTGAGAACTGTCTCGATCATGTCTTATCATTCTCGAACCTTAAGGGTAGAGACGATGCAGGTTGATCCGCGAACGTAAGAGAAACAAGAAAGAGAGAGAACCAGAATCTTCCCGGAGAAATACCGAAGTGTTCAAATGATATTCAAAAGGAGTTTTGAATAGAGGGAATTAAATAAGTTGTATTTAATATTTAAATAATGGAATTAAATGTTAAATATAATTATTCTATAAAATAAAATGGGAAAAACCCCTTACATGGGCCCTCCCTAGAGGGTAGAGGGCCCAAGAGGGGGAGGCGGCCACCCCTAGGTGGCGAAGGCGCATGAGTGGGGGGCTCCCACCCAGCCGGCCACCAAGGTGTGTTTGGCGCATGGGTAGGTCCCATTCCACACCGGCCACCATTCTCCCTCCCATCTCTCCAAGGTTTAGTCCCACCCTGGGACTTGGAGAGGTGGGGTGCCCACTTTCCCCTATATAAAGGGGGAGGGGTGTTCTCCAAACTCATCCCACAGTTGGTCATTTGCCTTCTTCTCTCTATCCCTCTCGTGTGTGTTCCCTTGTTAGGAACATGCACAAAGGTGTAGAGCTTTCTCCATCCAACGCATTCCGTCGTGCTATTAGAGTCGGTCTGGATCTTCTTCTTCCACTGCCTTTCACATCGTACATGTGTAAAACTTCGGAGGTGATACGTCGGAAACGTATCTATAATTTTGATGCTCCATCTTGTTTAGTATCTACTTTTCTTTGCTTTGTCTACTTACATGTTTTCTGGTACTAACCTATTAACAAGTTGTCACAGTGCCAGTTGCCTGTTTTCTGCTATTTTTGGTTTCAGAAAAGCTAGTAAAAAAATATTCTCGGAATTGGACGGGACAAACGTCAAAGTCAATTACTTTCCGTGGGGAACAAGAAGTCGAGAGGGGAGACGAAAAAGCAGGACAGGGCAGCCATACCCCCCTCCCTAGGCGTGGGTGGGCCCTGCCCCGCGCTTGGGAGGGGTGTGGACCCTCTGGCCGCCTCCTCGGCCTCCCCCTTCGCCTATAAGAAGCCCCCGATACAAAAACCCTAAGTACTCGATCAAATCTCCATGAAACCTTCTGTAGCCGCCACCGTCGTCCCTAGATGGGGGGGGGATCTGAAATTCTTCCCAGCACCCTGCCAGAGGGGAGATCATCCCGGAGGCCTTCTCTCCGGTATGATGCGTGAGTAGTTCCACCTTGGACTATGGGTCCATGTAGTAGCTAGATGATTGTATCTCCTCCTTTGTGCTTTCATGTATAGATCTTGTGAGCTCCGTTCATGATCAAGATATAATCTATTTGTAATCATGCATGTTGTGTTGTTGGGGATCCGATGAATATTGAGATTATTATGTTGGTTTGATTAATGGTTTTGTCTTTATGATTCTATCATGTCTGTGTTGTTTGTGATCTTGCATGCTCTCTGTTGTTAGTAGCTATCTTGGCCAAGTAGTTTCTAGTGACTCCAAGAGGGGGTATTTATGCTCGAGAGTGGGTTCATGCCTCTAGTTTCCAAGGGAAGTGACAATAATCTCTTCGGTTGTAGATGTGCTGTTGCTACTAGGAAGAAAACAACGGTCTCTTGTTCATGGAACATGTGGACTGTTTACCTTACACACTTTGCTTAAAGTAGTTATCTGTTGCTTGCAACTTAATACTAGAGGGGGTTCGGATGATAACCTGAAGGTGGACTTCTAGTCATAGATGAAGTTGGATGGCGGTCTATGTATCTTGTTGTATTGCCCAATCAAATCTCATAGGATCTTTCTGACTAGTAATTGCATTGTTATAACTTGCTCAGTTCCTGTCAATTGCCCTGCTGTAATTTGTTTACCCGTCATGCCATGTTGTTTATCTAAGGAGAGCACCTCTAGTGAACTATGAACCCCGGTCCAATCTTTACCATTGATACATATTACATTGTTACTTGTTTACTTGCTGCAAACCATTACCTTCCACACCATATGTTTAATCCTTTGTTACAGCAAACCGGTGAGCTTGAAAACCTCACTAATTCGTTGGGGCAAAGTCTTGATTTTGTTTGTGTAGGTCTCCGCGTTGCTTGCAACACCTGTGTGAAGTTTCCTTCCTCCTTCTGGTTCTATAACCTTGGTCTCTACTGAGGGAAAGCTTGCTGCTGTGCTCATCATACCTTGCTCTTGGGGTTCCCAACAAAGGCCTCTCTGACAGTCAACAAGCTTTTTGGCACCGTTGCCGGGGAGGCTAAGGACGTCTTCACTAGGGGATTTTTCCACTTCCTTTCTCTTTACTTTGTTTTTAGTTTGCTTTGTTTCTTTTGCTTGGTTTTGTTTGCCTCTTTTCAAAAAACCTAAAAAAATTAGTCTAGTTTGGTTTGCTTGCCTTATTCAAAAACACAAAAAATTAGTTCCTACTCTAGTTGCCACCTTTCTCTAGCTCACCATGTTGTTCCCCAAGTTCGCCTTGAAAGATCTTGCGATAGGTAGTGGCTCCATAATTGGGAAAGACAATATTGAAGAATTCTTTAATCATGTTAGCAAGCATGAGGATATTGAGGATAGATCTATAGCGGAACTTGCTCCTAGTTATGAGATTATTGCAGATTCTTTAGTTCATATGTTGGAGGCTAGGTTTGTTAGTCTTAACCCCTTCATACAATTTTTGTTCCTAAAACTAAAAGAAGAAAAGAATGCTGAAAAGAGAGAATTAATCCTTGAAACTTTATCAAAAGAGTTTCATGATATTGCTAGGGAAGCCAAAAAGGTCTTTGAACGTTTAAATATGCTAGGTTAGATGTTGTGGGTATTTTTGATAAAACTAATCCTAGAGAGGAATTTAATATACCCATACCCTTTAAGCTTGTTGGAATGCATGAAGCCCTTGAAAAGAATTTTGAATGGATTTCTCCTGAAAATCTTTTTCATGAAAGTAGTAGACCAAAGAGAGATGAGAAGGGATCCTCCAAAACCCATTTGGATGAGATATCTTTCATAGTTGAAGATTTTGCAAGTATTGATGTTAATGCTTCTTTATTTGAAAATAATTGATTCTTCTTGCTTCTTGTGACTAACTTAAAGGCTTTAAAGAAAAGTACTTGTTGGGAGATAACCCAATAGTTTCCTTGAGTCTTGGAAGTTATTACTTCAGTAATGACCTCTCCTTATCCTTTTTATTTACTTTTTGTGCCAAGAGTGACCTCTAATGAGAGGGAAGTAAGATTTGGGGAGTTGCTGTCCCAAAACAGATTTCTGTCCTCCACCAAAAATATTCGTGAGGAGTCTTTGTAACTCGGATTGAGCTCACAATTTATGAATAAATCGCCCATTATATTAGCTAACTTTAGTTAGTTCAACACTTTTTGATTTGAGCAACAGAAGATGTTCAAAAAATCGGTTTCTACCTGCTGGTCTGTTTTGACAGATTTCTGCCATTATTTGCATTTGCTTCTTATTGATTCCTTTTTTGAGTTATATTTAGGTGAATTGATCTTTTTAAAGGATTTACTATAGTAGATTGTGTTTTTAGTGAAAAGCCTTGCTGTTACAAAGCTTTGCCAGAGGTCTAATATCTTTTGAATAAGCTAATGTTGCTAATGAAGATTGTGTAAAGTTTTGTATGAAGGAAAATTTCAGGTGTAGAGAGAGAATGATGCAATGAGATGAAGAATGGACAAAAGCTCAAGCTTGGGATGCCACCATGGTGTCACCCCAAGAAATATCCAAGAGGTACAAGCGTCAAAGCTTGGGGATGCCCATGGCATCCCCTTCTTCATCAATAAAAAACTCAGGTCTATCTAGACACTTCATTTTTATTGTTTCATGCATAGTTGTGTTGTTCTTGGAGAGTCTTAGTTTTCGTTTCCTTTGCTTAGTTTGTTTAGTTTGCTTGAGTAGTTTGTACCCCTATTCTCGCTGTCTTGTTTGCAAATAAGTTGCTTGGTGTTGGAAAGGAGTAGTAAGTTCTTGCTTGAAGAGCAAGAGGAGCTTGCATTGACTGTGACTTAGACTTTAGCATGACATGCTAGGTGTTGTTTTGACCTTATGCTTAGTGATTATTGTTGTAGCATGTCTTGTTCCAAACAATTGGGATTTCTTAGTGTGCCTTGAAGAAATTATGCGTTGTTTTAGCATGCTAAAGCATAGTATTGTGGTATTCTCCTTTGCTGCTTTGCTTGGGTTGACTTGGCACATGCTCACACCATGTTATGACTATGCTAAGTCACCATTAGCCTCTATGATAATTTAGTCCTTGACTTGTAGTACCACTCTTTGCTTTGATTAGTAATGCTTTGTTGCACTGCATGATTATGGCCATTATTGCTCTCTTATTTGGTTGCTCCCAGTCTTTTGCTATCCTCCACTTGTACGAGTAAGCTCTACTCATGCTTCCAACTCCCAAGAAACCAAGTTATTCCAAAGTGTCCACTATAAACTCCTAGGCATGGTGTGTTACACCATTCCAAGTATATTCTTGTTTTAAACTATCTTCCAATTAAAAACTATTTTGTTATGTGAAAACTTAGTGATTAAATCCCTCACAAATTTGATGGCACACTTTATATTCTTTGCCCCTAATAAACTTGAACCATTGTCTCATCTATGTTGTATATGCTTGCACTTATATGTTGTAATTAGCAGAATTGTGCTGTCATGGGGAACGTTTTCAACATTGCACTTGTACTTTGTACTTAGTTGATATCATGCTCTTTTGTCTGCCTAATCATGGTGGAAACTTGCAGCATCACCATAGTGACATCTATGAAGCATTCTTCTTATAAAAAAGAGACACATTGAGAAAGCGAGAGAGATAAAAAAGCACCATATTCCCATGGTAAATAAGAAGATTGCTGAGATGCTCATTGTCTGCTTGCCTTGTCATTTTGGTTATGGGAAAGCTCCTGTACCATGTGCAAGGGGTACCCCATTGGCGGTTCTCAATGATATGCAAATACTTACAATGACAAGAGCTTACATGTGGCCAAAGTTGAGTAGCATGAGGTGTGGCCCTCGTATTCAAGGAACTTGAGATTGCCAACTTATACTTTGTCAAGCATATACTACATATTTGTCACTTTAACCTTAATCACTTCAAGATGCTTATGATAGGGGCAATGAGGGCTGAAAGCTAAAAAGTACCATAATTTTTGGAAGCTCTTTTTGAAACTTGAAATCCCTGCTTCCTTTATAAAAAGGCCTTTCTTCCACCATTACTTGAGTCTCCACCTTCTACCTTTAGGCACCATTAAGAGAGCATAGTTGTCATTCTGTGTGCAATGTTCCAAAGCTTATTGATTGATGCATATTGTGATATTACTTGTTCTTGTGATATTTGTTTCTAGTCACCCTTGTGAACTTTGAATGTGTCCTATGCATCTATTTGCTACTCTATGAGGGACAAGCTGATTGCCACTATGTTATGTTTTCTATATGTGAACCAAACAAATGTTTTTCAATACATGTTATTCATGATCTTTGTTTGTAACTTGTCATGTTGCATCCATAGTTATTTTGTCCTATTGTTAGAACTCCATCTTTCATGCACATGTTTAGAGTTCTTTGATCCCAGCTTTCAATGCTTGCAAATGGTTGGATCTTTATTGTGAGGGTGCATGTCACCTAAAAAATTATTCTTTTTATCACTTACCTACTCGAGGACGAGCAGGAGTTAAGCTTGGGATGCTTGATACATTGGAAACGTATCTATAATTTTTTATGCTCCATGCTTGTTTAGTATCTACTTTGCTTTGCTTTGTCTACACTTTGAGGTACTTTTTACATGTTTTCTGGTACTAACCTATTAACAAGTTGCCATAGTGCCAGTTGCATGTTTTCTGCTGTTTTTGGTTTCAGAAAATCTAGTAAAGAAATATTCTCGGAATTGGACGGGACAAATGTCAAAGTCAATTACCTTCCATGGGGAACAAGAAGTCCAGAGGAGAGATGAAGAAGCGGGCCAGGGCAGCCAGACCCCCCTAGGTGCGGGTGGGCCCTACCTCGCGCCTGGGAGGGGTGTGGCCCCTCTGGCCACCACCTCGGCCTCCCCCTTCGCCTATAAGAAGCCCCCGATGCATAAACCCTAAGTACCCGATCAAATCTCCATAAAACCTTCTGTAGCCGCCGCCACCGTCGTCCCTAGATCGGGGGGATCTGAAGTTCTTCCCGGCACCCTACCGGAGGGGAGATCATCCCGAAGGCCTTCTCTCCGGTATGATGCGTGAGTAGTTCCTCCTTGGACTATGGGTCCATGTAGTAGCTAGATGGTTGTACCTCCTCCTTTGTGCTTTCATGTATAGATCTTGTGAGCTCCGTTCATGATCAAGATCTAATCTATTTGTAATCATGCATGTTGTGTTTGTGGGGATCCGATGGATATTGATATTATTATGTTGGTTTGATTAATGGTTTTGTCTTTATGATTCTATCATGTCTGTGTTGTTTGTGATCTTGCATGATCTTCGTTGTTAGTAGCTATCTTGGCCAAGTAGTTGTTAGTGACTCCAAGAGGGGATATTTATGCTCGAGAGTGGGTTCATGCCTCTAGTTTCCAAGGGAAGTGACAATAATCTCTTCGGTTGTAGATGTGTTGTTGCTACTAGGGAGAAAACAACGGTCTCTTGTTCATGGAATGTGTGGACTGTTTACCTTACACACTTTGCTTAAATTATATGTTTGTTGCTTGCAACTTAATACTTGAGGGGGTTCGGATGATAACCTGAAGGTGGACTTCTAGTCATAGATGCAGTTGGATGGCGGTCTATGTATCTTGTTGTATTGCCCAATCGAATCTCATAGGATCTTTCTGACTAGTAATTGCATTGTTATGCCTTGCTCAGTTCCTGTCAATTGCCCTGCTGTAATTTGTTTACGCTTCATGCCATGTTGTTTATCTAAGTAGAGCACCTCTAGTGAACTATGGACCCCGGTACAATCTTTACCATTGATACATATTCCACTGTTACTTGTTTATCTGCTGCAAACCATTACCTTGCACACCATACGTTTAATCCTTTGTTACAGCAAACCGGTAAGTTTGACAACCTCACTGATTCGTTGGAGCAAAGTCTTGAGTTTGTGTTGTGCAGGTCTCCGTGTTTCTTGCAACACCTATGTGACGTTTCCTTCCTCCTTCTGGTTCGATAACCTTGGTCTCTACTGAGGGAAAGCTTGTTGTTGTGCTCATCATACCTTGCTCTTGGGGTTCCCAACAAAGGCCTCTCTGACAGGCAACAGGAGGCACTGCCATTAGTAGTGCTGGACATTTGAAGTCTTCTATAACTTGAGGTATTCTATGTTCGGCTTCATCAGCAATGTTTGTGCGGGAATGTAATATCGTTTCCGGTCTTCAAAGGTATGAACACCGAACCCCTCTCGTTCTTGTACTTCTCCATAGATAGATCTTGGTTGGTGCATTCTCATAGTAGGAAATGTTTTGTTTTCTGCCACGGAACCCCTTCAGTGGTATTAGAGCGATTTATGCGTAAATGCACCAAGACGGGTAGAACATATAGAAATATGTGGGCATAGACTCTCTAGTTGCTACCCTCCCACGTGTACTTTCTCATATCACGGCAATGTCGGATGAAGCGGCCCGGACCATACTGAGGGTTACCGACGTCTAGAGGCGGTAATTTTTTTTCTTTTTCTTCTTCTTTTTTGAGACAAACGGAAGAAAACGAAATTCAAATTCTAGAGAGAATAATGACCATCGGTAAGAGAGTGTGGCCCCATACGACCCGGTCGTACCGACTCTGCCAAACGTCAAACTTACTTCAGTGTAACGACCGCTGGCATGGGCGTACATGGCCGTACCGTCCGCCTGTACTAGTGCTAGAAACCGATAGCTTGCTCAGAAAAATGCAAGAATTTCAAAAATAAAAACGAAAACAACAAAAAACACAACTAAATAATGAAAGTAAGCACATCGGAACTTACCTCACTTACCAAGAGGTCTAAGAACTGTTTTAGGAGTCTTACTTATTTCAACCTCTTCTATCAATTTTTCCGTTGCAGGATCTGCAACTCAAGTTATTGTAAAAGCAAAGTCCAACGAATTATTTTAGGCTTAACATTAGACCTTTGGAGGATTTCTTTTAAGCTATGGTGATTAGTATGCACTTTAACTTTTGAGTCAATAATATAGGATCTAAATTCATCACAGGAAAATACAGCAGGAAAAAGTACTTTTTTAGCCATAGGGTATTTCTTTTGTGATTCATTAAGAGTGTGTCTAGCATGATGAATGATATTAAATTCGTCAGCATCAAGCCAGCAAAGAATAACCCCAACAGCTTCATTACTACTTCACAGAATAAATCAAAGGGTTTCTCCAATCCTGTGGTTTAATGACAGGAGCATTTAAGAGTGTTTGTTTTAAAATGGTGAAGGCCACAAAGCAACTTTCATCGAATTTAAAATGAACATTCTTTTGTAAGAGATTGGTTAGTGGCCACGAAGCTTTAGAGAAATTCTTAATGAATCTTCTATAAATTCCTGCATGACCAAGAAAACTTTTTATACCTACTTTGACATCCCGTGGAGCTGGTAGTTTATCTATTGCTTCAATCTTTGCTTTGTCAACCTCTATACCTTTACCTGAGATTTTGTGGCCAAGCACTACACCTTCTTGAACCATGAAGTGACACTTCTCCTAATTCAAGAACATATTAGTATCTTCACATCGCTACAAAACTTTATGAAGATTATGAAGACAATGGTTAATGAAATTTCATAGACATAAAAGTCATCCATGAATACTTCCATTATATTTTCAACATAGTCAGCAAAAATAACATTCATAGATATTTGAAAGATAGAAGGAGCATTACGCAAACCAAAAGTCATGCGCCGGTAAGCATAGGGACCAAAGGGGCAAGGAAAAGTTGTGCTTAGTTGATCTTCTGTATGAACGACAATTTGAGAAAACCCGGAATATCCATCTAGATAACGAGAATGTGAATGTTTAGTAAGCCTCTCTAGTGTTTGATCTATAAATGCTAAGGGATATTGATATTTTCTAGTTTCCTTATTTAGCTTTATGTAGTCAATACACATTCTATGCCCAACTATAGTACGAGTAGGAACTGGTTCATTGTTTTCATTTAGAACTACAATGAATCCATCTTTATTTGGAACACAATGAACAGGACTTGCCCACTCGCTTCTGGCACGTGGTAAGTGATACATGCATCTAAGATGCAAATTATTCATTTCCTTACCACTTCTTTCATTTGTGGTTTGAGTCTTTTTTGAAAATCTGCGATCGGTTGAGCTCCTTCTTTCATGAATATTCTATGAGTGATATTGAGGTGCTAATCCCTTTCAAGTCATCCATAGATTACCTGAAGGCCTTATGGTGCATTCTTAGAATAGTCATTAAATTTACTTATTCCTTCTTTGGAAGATTAGTGCTTATAATAATAGGATATTTATTTTTATAATCTAAGAACATGTATTTTAATTCTTTTGGAAGAAGTTTAATCTCTGGTGGTGGAAGTTCCTCATCTCTCTTTCTTTCTGGAATTTCACACACATCATTCATTTGGAAATCAACTATAGGAGCAGAGTCAAGATATCCATCAACTTCCCTTTTACCAATATCTTCAGGGATATTATCATTTTCTACTAGGCTTATTAAAAATCATTAGTAGGAGTTTCACGAATCAAAGTGGAAACACTAATGATATTACCTACCTCTTCGAAGTCTTCCACAATGAGTTTGTGTTTAAATTTTGAGAAATGAAAGTGTATCATGTCTTTCCCAAACTTGAGGGAAATTGTCTCCTTTTTGTAGTCAATATTTTACCCTGTGGTATTTAAAAAGGTTCTTCAAACATAATTGGACAATAGGTGGCAGTAGGCATATCAACTACTACAAAGTCAATAGGATACTCATAAGGCCCAATATAAATAGGAACATTCTTAATTATACCTATAGGGACTCTGAGTGATTTATTGTAACATCCCAGCATATAGGACCTAACGAAGGGTCGATTTAGGAATATGAATTGTTGCATGCATTCATTTGTGAAAATGTGGGTAAAATTTTCACCAAATAAAACCTTGAGTGATCAATGTTTCTTTCTTACTTTGAGATTAGGTTTAGTCTTAAAGGAGGATTGCTATAAACTTTGATATGATCCTAGGAATTATGTGTGTTTGAAATGAGTTTGGATTTTAAAACTTAAGTGTTTTATAATTTAAATGATTTTGATATAAGATTTGAACCTTAAATTAATTAAGATAAAAGTATTATAACTTAAATCTTATCTAAAAACAATATTGAATATGAAATTCATTTCATATACATAAACAAGTTACAAAGAATGTAACCTACTGAAGTTATTCCAAACTTCACAATTTACAAAAGGGTAAAGAATAAGAATATTCTTTATTAATAAATATATAATCTTTATTACAAATGAACAAAATAAAGATTACAAGAATTATAAAAGAAAAATTACAAAAGAATAAGAAAATTACATTTGTATATCTATTAACTATCCTATATCTAAATCTACACTAAATCTTCATCTTTATCTTTGTACCTGCAAAACAAAGATTAAATAGAAACAAAATAAGATTAGTGTTAGTATATTTCTCTCAGATATGTCAGTGAGGTGCACTTGACAAACTCATCATTGAGAAATGTTATAAAGGGGCAAGTTTCACCAATATGAAAGATTTCATCTTTCATAAATTCAAAGCCAGAAAGCAAATGACACCCAAAAGGGATCAATTCACCTGCCAGGTGAAAGTAAGCTGGTAATGGTAAGTTCAAAAATTCTGAACCTATCCACAAGTGCATAGCAGGCACACAAGCTGGACACACACCAACATGCAAAGGGTGTGTTGTCGACCTCACAAGCACAGCCAACTCACACAAAACCACAGCACAACCGTGGGGAAAGCACTAGTGCATCACTCCACTATACATCACACAAGAACATCAAGTGTAGACAACATCCAAACCAAGAACACCAGGCCAAACGAAACCACCCAGATCAACCCAAACATCACTTGGATGGTGACATAATGAGGGGGATGAATCTGGTGGACAACAAGGTCAAGGCCAGGAGCTATGAGGAGCAGGCAAGCTCAAGAGAAAGCTCAGGAGCCCATCAAAAGAAGATCAAGATCAAGATCATCATCAATCTACTACACCAACATCAAATTTTGTGGTGAGCCTCATAAAACCATCACATGATTTCATCATATTACCTAAACAAAAGCATGTGTTGCTTTATGAAATAATCTCTCAATAATCACCCAAGAGAGGTGAATCTATCCTAGAGATTTCAAGTATAAGGATAAGAAATCAAGCTCCACCACAATCACTGAACTCTCAGACCAACATCACTGAGTTCAGTGTTACTTTTGCAACTTAGATCATTCTTCATTTGATCTTATCAGATCAGGGCACATCTCTCAAATAGAGTAGCACCTCTAATCCTATAAGTTTCAAACAAACTATTTCCTTAGATAACTAGGAATTAAATCCTAAAGCCTCAGACCAACATCATAGGTAGGAAAGTTAATACAAGCTTCCATATCATCTTATCAGTTTTAATCACAAGCATTATCAAGCCAATCCCATAAATAAAAACCAAATCACGTGTGTGCCAGAATACAATGGTATCACAAAGACAAGTTCTTAATGAGCTAAAACCAATCT
The DNA here is from genome assembly GCA_030063025.1 of Avena longiglumis. NCBI lineage: Eukaryota > Viridiplantae > Streptophyta > Magnoliopsida > Poales > Poaceae > Avena > Avena longiglumis. Next base: position 30,038,083 of record CP125979.1, on the reverse strand, counting down.
TTGCTTAGTTCCCACAGATAAAAGGGACAAACCAATAAATATCATTTTCATGAAGCCAAGTGCCAGGAATCAACCTTAAATTCATCTATACATCCACAGAAATCATTACATGTAATGATTTGATTCAGTGTGTATAATCTCATACAAGCCTACCATTATAATTACAGTAAGCAACCACTGAGAAAAACCACTGTCAATACAAGCACTCTGACAGTAGAGTAAAGTCTCAGATCAACAACATGATCCAATCAGGGATTCCATAGAAACATTAGCATAGGATCATAGTGGATTATCACTAGAATAAATCTGACAGGCAACTAGCATCATCAAAGCCACTACCAATCATTAACCATAGCAAACAATCATCCTTCATACTCAAATATGATCATCACAAGATCTAAAGGCATCATGGATATGATCAACAGGGGGGTTATGAACCCTAATCAGAGCATAATCACTAGGCATGAGAAGCCACTAGTCACACACAGAGAGATTCATGGTAGTAGCTAAAACAAGAACCACAGAAGTAACTTACCCGAGGTCCTCGCTGACGAATCGAAGAGGAAGAAGATTGGTCGACGAACCACGGCGGCAAAGGGAGCACCCCAGGGGGTGCTGCAACCTGCACCAGCCACAACGGCGGCCCCAGCAGCACACGAGCCTAGCACACCACCGCAGGCGGGATCGCGGCAGCGGCGACAACACCTTTCCTCAACCCTAGGGTTCGGGAATGAGGTAGACCTGGCCACGGGGAAGCCCCGGAGTCAAATCCAATTGGATAGAACGAACGAGCATTGTCGACAACCCCAACTCGCACCATGGCGACGGCCAGAACGACCGACGGCGGCGGGAATCGATGGTGGCGGCATCGCCGGCCACGGGGTCGAGTCGGAGGAGGAGAGGATAAGGTCGAGGGAGAGAGGGAGGCAGAGAGTGTGGGCTGGGTGGGCGAAAACCCCTCGGGGTGATATTTTTACCTTGCCCTATTAGGCCACACTGGCCCAATAAGCCCAAAAGGCCAGTCCAAGTTGTTTAATAAATCTTTTTGATCAATTGGAAAAGACCAAAATGCCCCTGACCTCAATAAAGTTATAGAAAATAAAATAAACATCCAAAAATTATAAATAAAATATTTTTGGATTCACAATAATCCACTCTGTCCAAATAAAGTAAAATATAAAATTTTGGACACTTAAATTTTTATAAGAATTTTGTAATATATATATTCTTTATGGAATTTTACAAAATTATTGAAAGGTGATAAAAAATAAAAATCACTTTCATTATTTATTAATATTATAGTATTTATAAAAAATACTAAATAAATATTTAGTAATAAATTTAATGTATAATTAATAATTCCTAAAAGAATTATTAAATCAATAAAAGTCAAATAAAAAGGGAAATAAAATAAAATAATTCAACATGTGTAATAAATAAAAATAATAATATTTATAAATGCTTTATTAAAAGGCACCTTATATAGGGTAAATGCATATAGAATTAAATAATGCATTACATTACTTGCATAATCATTTTGCTTCTTTAAATATTGTCCTTACCGGGCAATAATGATGTTTTTGTAGAACTAGAAGCTCAAGGATTAGTGCAAGCATCAGACTTCACTACCTTGCCATCACAAGGCAAGTTCATCACTTGCTCATGTCCGTTGAAGAGTGTTTATCAAAGTATTTGCAAATTGTGTGTTATCATATATGCTATAAAAGAAAGAAAATATTATTTTCATAAATAAAGAAATCATAGATATCATCCTAAGTGGTGATATAATGGAGCAATAGAACTTAGGGTTCTACTTGCAACAATGATGATCAAGTAGGGACTTAATAACCCCTGACATCAGTGATTATAGCGCCGTATATTACGCGTTAGCCATGAGATTTGGAATGGGACAGAGAAGTCAACTGTATCTTCTTCCTCTCGCATGAAGCCGGATGTGCAGGTCGTGGCTGTTATCCTCGTAGCGTGCATATTAATTGGTAATTCGTAGAGGATATGCAACATATGGGTGGGAACCCTCATCGTCCCACGATAGTTCTGGCATCTAACGGTTTGTACAAACCATTGTCATAATTCATTATGTGGGCATGGTGTACACAAAGGAGGCATGCGGGGTCACGAAGGGGGCATTGATTGGCTTGGACCAACTACTGGGCCCCACATCATGGAATTGTGGACGGGAAAGTACGCCCGGTTGTGCAACAAGGAGTTGATCTCTCATGGGTAAAGTAACGCACCTCTGCAGAGTGTAAGAACTGTAACTTGTTACTCCCTGTTCTGGGAAGGAGCTACGAAAGCGGCAGGAAAGGAACTCCATGAAAGTTCTGGTCAACCTATGAAGGCTGATTGTCATAGTTTTTAGAATAAAATCAATCTTTGAAGAAAGATTTACAAAAGCTGCATAGTACCAAGGATTTATACTCCGAGTTGGTAGTTAGAGCATCAAACTTTCCACCTTGCATATAATGAACTTGTTGGGTAACGTTGTTACTCATTCTTTCCTTTGATCCCTTGCTTAGACTCTAAGGATCCCGAAGACATGCCAATGTATGAAGCCGAATGCCAAGAAGACGTGTTCTATGAGGAACCTGATCTGTCCGGAGGAGTTGAAGGAGTGGATTACGAGATCCGCTATGGTGTCGATGAGAAAGAGTCCAATTAAGTATGTAATTAATAGTAACTAATGGAGCCGAGCAGCATGAACTCTATAGAATAAGCTGTTGAGTCCCACTCCTCGTCGGAGTTGTTACTTTTAAATTTCCGCTGAACACTTTATATTTTGGTTTGTAAGTTGGATCTGTTGGAAGTCTTGAACTTCCGGTATTGTAATAATAATAATGTGTGCACTTTTGTAATATGGACCCGCAATGTTTCTGTTGTACCACTCTGAGGGATGTGATATTTATTAAACGGTGTTTTGTGGATGTCATGTCAACGACTATAGTGTACTACACATGCAATGGTATGCTGGGTCACCGCAGTTGGTATCAGAGAAAATTGCTTTGACCTTAGGTTGGAAACCTACTAAAGGGTATTACCCGTAGGAGAATTAGCAACAATAAAGAATTCTCTAAAATTAATATAATGGGTATTCAAATGAGAATATTCAGTTATATGTTTTAGTGCGATAATTCTTTGTTATGATGCAATATGTCATTGGATACTAATCAAAATTATTTTTCTGATATATAGAGTTATGGCACCAAAGTTTCCAAAATAGACTTTGGTAAGGAAAGAGGAGACTCTTGATGATTATCAAGTATCATTTACAGACCAACTTCGTCAACTTTTAAAGCTCTTTAATTGTCCAACTAGAATTCTAGTGAACACTATCACTTACCTTGATGGCCGTATGTTATCCAAGTATCGTGTGAGTATCCAACTTCCAGAGAAGCTTGGATTATATCACGATCTACCCATAGGAGAAGGTAGGAGTCATTTAGCAGCCTATCATGTTGCTATTGTGGAGGCGATAGCTAATATCCGGGAGCAGAAAACCAAGGAGCTAGAAGGTATCACATTCTCTGGGATACCTCATGATTCTATAGACTCGAGCCTATACCGGATCATATTACTTTGGTTAAGAAGCATCCTAAGTTAGCTTCCAAATTTATGGATAGATATCGGACACTCATTGCGTATTTTTATAAGACTCATCAAGTGATTGTCGAAGACAAAAATGATATGCTAGAGGATCTAACTGATCCGGAAATGAGGAAGCAGTTATCATTCCAGTTAGAGAAAGAAGCTAGTAGTAGTGCAACACCTATCTCTAAGGATATACCTATAGATCCGAAATCTTTTATACCATATCCTTACTCACCAAGACCTGAACCTACACATGATCCTACTATGGATATGCGGTATGCAGTACCACAGGGCTCAGAGGATGGTTTTGACTCAGAACTTCCTATTGAGAATTCGGATGGTTGGAGGATGGGATCATACAATGAATCTCATGAACACTAGATGTCCACAGATGGTTCTGACATAAATGTTGGACAATCTAGTTGGATGGGTGCAAGGATGAACCCTAATAACAGAAGTAGAAATACCAGGTCAATAGATGATCTGGATGAAGAAGAAGATCCTGAAGAGAGAGTGTTTGAATCATAAACATCTTCTCAAAACCCAGGGAATATACACTACCCAGTGTTCAATTATCTTGCCCACGAGAGCACCTGGGAATCAGCAGGATCTGTGTATTATGTTGACAACTCAAGGAATGAAGATTAGGAGATGCAAGCCGGAGATAATGTTGAATATGTTTCTGAAGACTTTTCAGCTGAGCTGGAGTGAGTCAATGCGCTCAGTTGAGTAATGACTCAAGTCCTGACACTTCAGATACAGAGTATGTTCCTTCTGGAAGGCCATTTGTTCCACAAACTGTGCGACGGACAACACGTCATCACGGTTGGACATCAGACATGTATGATGAGCGTAGTTACTACTAGAAAGAGACAACTAGTCAGTAGTATCTAGTACTGTGTATTGTACTCAAGAAATAAGGTAGTTTTGTAATAATACCAATATGGTATATGTTGTAATGACTTTGTATCATTATGATATTATGTAAATATGTAAAATGCATATTTGGATTTTCTTTGGATCTTCATTGTGTGACTAGTTCTGTGCGTAAAGTCGAGCTCAGAACACATGTGCATGATGTAATTATGAGTATTCGCTTTATGATGCAGGACTAGGGGGTCATGGATATGGGTATAGAAATGGAAACTGAGCAGCAACGGATGGAGTGTGAGGCCAAGGAAAAGGCCGATGCCGATATAGCAAATCAAGGAGCATTACCACCACCACCACCAATGAGGCCGTTAATGGAGCATAACTTTATGCAATGCATGCAAATGATGCAAGAGACCCAGAACAAGTTCATGGAAGAGTTGCTGGGGCGAGAAAATCAGTGGGCACCTGAAGGTGGAGGAGTGAGTTTATCTGATTTCCAGAATGCAAGACCGTTACCTTTTGCATCCGCTCCTGAACCAATGGATGCAGAAGACTGGCTAGCAGATACAGAGATGAAGCTGAAAACTGTGGGTTGCAGTGATGAGGAAAAATTGAGGTATGCAACTCAACTGACCGGACTGCGAGATCATGGTGGGAAAATCGTTAGCCATGCAACAACCAGAAGGGAGTTTACACAGGAGGAGTTCAAGCAGAGATTCCGTGAATATCATGTTCCGGAAAGTTTCATGGAGTTGAAGCGGAGAGAATTTGAGGAGCTTCAGCAAGGATATACTAGTGTCATGAAGTACATCCGGGAGTTTAGCCAACTGTCTCGTTATGCTGAGGAGGATGTTAACACTGAAGAGAACAGGAAGAAACGTTTCTTACGTGGATTAAATCCGTTTGTGAAGATGCAGCTAAGGTTAGCCAATAAGAAAACTTATCAGCAGTTGTTGTATGCATCCATTACTTTTGAAGATGACTACAAGAATGTCCAAGAGGAACGGAGGAAGCGAGCCAAGAAGGAAACCAGGAGAATTCAGGAAAGCAAACCTAAACCTAATCTGGAGTTCAAACCTCGGAATAGGAATTATGGCTACAACAACAATAACAATAACAATAACAAGGGCAGTGGTGGAAATCAATCTAATCCAAGAAGGAATGTTATCTGTAACAACTGTGGAATTCCAGGGCATTTCCAAAGGGAGTGCAAAAAGCCTGTAGTGATCTGTTATGGTTGTGGCCAGAAGGGACATATTAAGCCAGATTGTCCGAGCAAACCACCAGGAGGATGGCCTACCAAGGGAGGAGGACAAGCCAGTGGAGGAAATGGACATCCCAATAAAGGAGGAAACAATGGCAAGAGAAACCGACCTACCGGAAAATTGAACTGTGCAACCCTCGAGGAGGTGGATAATTCGGAGCATGCAGTGATAGGTACGCTCAATATCCTTACCAATCCCGGCAAAATTCTATTTGATACTGGTGCAACTACTTCATTCATTTCTGAAGAATTTTGTGATAAGTTCGAGATTAGAAGGGCAACATTAGAACGTCCTTTGACCGTAGTTACGGCAGGAGGGAATGTGATTGTACACCACATAAAACAAGATCAGGTTATCTCGATCTGTGGCTGTACATATTTGGCAGACCTTTATGTGATTCCTTTGAAGGTAATTGCAGTAGTGCTGGGGATGGATTGGATGATGGAACACGAAGCGCAGATTAATTGTGAGGAGAAAACTGTCTCAATCAAAACTCCAAGTGGAGCAAGGATAGTTTACCAAGCAGATAAACACAGTCATATCATGGTAGATCTGCAGTTGAATTCAATGAAGGAAGTTAAATTAGAAGAGATTCCTATAGTTAATGAATTCCAAGATGTTTTTCCAACAGAGTTACCGGGAATGCCACCAGACCGGGAGATAGAGTTCACCATTGACCTAATACCTGGTACAACACCAATAGCTCAAGCACCATATAAAATGGGACCCAAAGAGTTGAAAGAACTCAAGGAGAAAATTGATGAGTTAGCGAGAAAAGGATTTATACAGGAAAGTGTATCTCCATGGGGAACACCAGTAATCTTTGTGGATAAAAGAGATGGTGGAAGACGGATGTGTGGAGATTATAGAAATATGAACAACGTGACTATCAAGAATAAGTATCCTTTACCGAGAATTCAAGATTTGTTTGATCAAGTGAAAGGAGCTAGAGTATTTTCAAAGATCGATTTAAGATCTGGGTACCATCAAATAAAAATCAAGCTGGAAGATGTTCCAAAAATAGCATTTGTCTCAAGATATGGACACCATGAGTATCTGGTACTACCATTTGGTTTGACCAATGCACCGACAATATTCATGAATCTGATGAACAAGATTTTCATGACATATTTGGACAAGTTTGTCATCGTTTTTATCAATGATATCCTGATATATTCCAAGGATAAGGAAGAGCATGCTGACCATTTGAGAATAGCACTGCAAAATTTAAGAGAACATAAGCTTTATGCTAAGTTCAGTAACTGTGAATTTTGGATAGATGAGGTAGAATTCCTAGGTCATGTGATCATTAAGGATGGGATTGCTGTGAATCCATCTAAAGTTCAGTCGGTACTAGAGTGGACTACACCGATTAATGTGAAACAAATTTGAGGTTTCCTAGGAATGGCTGGTTATTATCGGAGATTCATTGAAGGTTTCTACAAAATAGCCAGACCAATGACCAAATTGTTGAGGAAGAATACACCATTTAAGTGGGATGAGAAATGTGAAGCAAGTTTCCAAGAGTTGAAGACTAGATTAACCATAGCTCCAATCTTGGCAGTTCCTGAAACAGGGAAGGACTTCACCGTATACTGTGATGCATCTAAAGAAGGTTTGGGTTGTGTATTAATGCAAGATCGGAAAGTGATTGCTTATGGTTCAAGACAATTGAAACCACATGAAGTCAATTATCCAACTCATGATTTAGAGATAGCAGCAGTAGTTTTTGCACTGAAAGGATGGCATTTTCTTTATGGAGCCAGATGTGAGTTATACACTGATCATAAAAATCTCAAATATTTCTTCACTCAAAAGGAATTGAACATGAGATAGAAGCGTTGGTTGGAATTAATCAAGGATTATGATTTAACAATCAATTACACTCCAGGGAAAGCAAATGTTGTAGCAGATGCTTTAAGCAGAAAGAGTGCAGATATTCAGCCAAGCAATCGGGAGTTACCAAAAGAGTTACAAATGGACTTGGAAAGATTAGAACTTTAATTCATTAGAACAGAGGTTCTTGGAGGATTAGCTACTATGCAGGTAGTTGCAGAGCAGGACAGTGATCTTAAGCAAGAGATTTTTAGACATCAAGAAGAAGATCCTTTCATTGCTGAGGAAATTCGGAGGATATCTCATGGGTAAAAATCAGTTTTTCGCCTTGGGGATTATGGGTCTTTATGGTTCCAAGACCGTCTATGTGTTCCAGATGTGACTGAGATCAGAAATATCATACTCAAAGAAACACATGATACCCCATATTCTATACATCCAGGGAGTACTAAGATGTATATGGATTTGAAAGAACTATTCTAGTGGAATAACATGAAAAGAGATATTGCCAAATATGTATCTGAATGCCATACTTGTCAAAGGGTGAAAGCTGAACATCAAAGTCCAGCAGGACCATTACAACCCTTAGAAATTCTTAAATGGAAATGGGAGGAAATAGGTATGGACTTCATTACAGGATTACCTATGACACCAAAAAGGAAGGATATGATATGGGTAATTGTGGACATACTCACTAAGAGTGCACATTTTATTCCAGTGAATCAAAAGGATAATGCCGAGAAGTTAGTTGAAGTATATGTTAAAGAGATAGTAAGTAAACATGGAGTACCCAAAAAGATCGTAACTGATAGGGGATCAGTGTTTACTTCAGTATTTTGGAAGCAATTGCATGAAACACTTGGTTCAAAGTTAGATTTCAGCACGGCATATCATCCTGAGACATGAGGTCAAACTGAAAGAACAAATCAAATACTAGAAGACATGTTGAGAGCTTGTGCACTAGATTTTGGAGGAACATGGGAAGATCACCTACCATTGGAAGAATTTTCTTATAACAATAGCTATCAGAGTAGTCTGAAGGCAGCCCCATATGAGATTCTGTATGGAAGGAAGTGTAGATCACCAATATGTTGGTATGAACCTGGAAGCATCAAATAATTTGCACCAGATTATATCAAGGAGAGACAAGACATCATTGATAAGATCAGGGATAGACTGAAAATAGCCCAGAGCAGGCAGAAAAGTTATGCGGATCAGAGCCGAAGATCATGTCATCCAGAAGTGGAGATATGGTCTATTTGAAAGTAAGTCCAATGAAAGGAGTAAAAAGATTCAAAGTTAAAGGAAAATTGAGTCCAAGATATATCGGACCATTCAAGATACTGAGTCAAAACAGAACTATAGCTTATGCTTTAGAGTTACCATCAAGATTGGCTCAAGTGCATAATGTTTTCCATGTGTCACAACTTCGCAAATGTTTGAAAGTTCCAGATGATGCAATAACAAATCAAGAGATAGAACTACAAGCAGACCTGGCTTATATTGAAATGCCCTGCAAGATACTGGAGGAAAACTGGAAAAGATTGAGGAACAGAGCAATCAAATATTCCAAGGTACAATGGGAACATCACCCTGAGAGAGAAGCCACATGGGAGAAGGAAGAGGATTTAAGAAAAGCTTATCCAGAACTATTCAGGTACATCTCCACAAACTTCAGGACGAAGTTTAATTTAAGGGGGGAAGTCTGTAACATCCGATCATATAGGACCTAACGAAGGGTAGATTTAGGAATATGAATTGTTGCATGCATTCCTTTGTGAAAATGTGGGTAAAATTTTCGCCAAATAAAACCTTGAGTGATCAATGTTTCTTTCTTACTTTGAGATTAGGTTTAGTCTTAAAGGAGGATTGCTATAAACTTTGATATGATCCTAAAGGAATTATGTGTGTTTGAAATGAGTTTGGATTTTAAAACTTAAGTGTTTTATAATTTAAATGATTTTGATATAAGATTTGAATATTAAATTAATTAAGAGAAAAGTATTATAACTTAAATCTTATCTAAAAATAATATTGAATATGAAATTCATTTCATATACATAAACAAGTTACAAAGAATGTAACCTACTGAAGTTATTCCAAACTTCACAATTTACAAAAGAGTAAAGAATAAGAATATTCTTTATTAATAAATATATAATTTTTATTACAAATGAACAACATAAATATTACAAGAATTATAAAAGAAAAGTTATAAAAGAATAAGAAAATTACATTTGTATATCTATTAACTATCCTATATCTAAATCTACACTAAATCTTCATCTTTATCTTTGTACCTGCAAAAAAAGATTAAATAGAAACAAAATAAGATTAGTGTTAGTATATTTCTCTCAGATATGTCAGTGAGGTGCACTTGACAAACTCATCATTAAGAAATGTTATAAAGGGGCAAGTTTCACCAATATGAAAGATTTCATCTTTCATAAATTCAAAGCCAGAAAGAAAATGACAGCCAAAAGGGATCAATTCACCTGCCAGGTGAAAGTAAGCTGGTAATGGTAAGTTCAAAAATTCTGAACCTATCCACAAGTGCATAGCAGGCACACAAGCTGGACACACACCAGCATGCAAAGGGTGTGCTGTCCACCTCACAAGCACAACCAACTCACACAAAACTACAGCACATCCATGGGGAAAGAACTAGTGCATCACTCCACTATACATCACACAAGAACAACAAGTGTAGACAACAGCCAAACCAAGAACAGCAGCCAAACGAAACCACCCAGATCAACCCAAACATCACCTGGATGGTGACATAAGGAGGGGGATGAATATGGTGGACAACAAGGTCAAGGCCAGGAGCTATGAGGAGCAGGCAAGCTCAAGAGCAAGATCAGGAGCCCAGCAAAAGAAGATCAAGATCAAGATCAAGATCATCATCAATCTACTACACCAACATCAAATTTTGTGGTGAGCCTCATAAAACCATCACATGATTTCATCATATTACCTAAACAAAAGCATGTGTTGCTTTATGAAATAATCTCTCAATAATCACCCAAGAGAGGTGAATCTATCCTAGAGATTTCAAGTATAAGGATAAGAAATCAAGCTCCACCACAATCACTGAACTCTCAGACCAACATCACTGAGTTCAGTGTTACTTTTGCAACTTAGATCATTCTTCATTTGATCTTATCAGATCAGGGCACATCTCTCAAATAGAGTAGCACCTCTAATCCTATAAGTTTCAAACAAACTATTTCCTTAGATAACTAGGAATTAAATCCTAAAGCCTCAGACCAACATCATAGGCAGGAAAGTTAATACAAGCTTCCATATCATCTTATCAGTTTTAATCACAAGCATTATCAAGCTAAGCCTAGAAATAAAAACCCAATCACTTGTGTGCCAGAATACAATGGTATCACAAGGACAAGTTCTTAATGAGCTAAAACCAATCTTTTTTTAGTTCCCACAGATAAAAGGGACAAACCAATAAATATCATTTTCCTGAAGCCAAGTGCCAGGAATCAACCTTAAATTCATCTATACATCCACAGAAATCATTACATGTAATGATTTGATTCAGTGTGTATAATCTCATACAAGCCTACCATTATAATTACAGTAAGCAACCACTGAGAAAAACCACTGTCAGTACAAGCATTCTGATAGAAGATTAAAGTCTCAGATCAAAAACATGATCCAATCAGGGATTCCATAGAAACATTAGCATAGGATCATAGTGGATTATCACTAGAATAAATCTGATAGGCAACTAGCATCATCAAAGCCACCACCAATCATTAACCACAGCAAACAATCATCCTTCATACTCAAATATGATCATCATGAGATCTAAAGGCATCATGGATATGATCAACAGGGGGGTTATGAACCCTAATCAGAGCATAATCACTAGGCATGAGAAGCCACTAGTCACACACAGAGAGAGTCAAGGTAGTAGCTAAAACAAGAACCACGGAAGTAACTTACCCGAGGTCCTCGCTAACGAATCGAAGAGGAAGCAGATTGGCGACCGCGAAGTGGCGACAGGAGCACCCTGTGGAGCTGCAACCTGCACTACCACGGCGGTTGCAAAGAAGACACGAGCCCAACACACCACCGCAGGCGGGATCGTGGCGGCGGCGACAACACCTTTCCTCAACCCTAAGGTTCGGGAACAAGGTAGAACTGGCCACGGGGAAGCCCCGGAGTCAAATCCAATTGGATAGAACGAACGAGCATCGTCGACAACCCCAACTCGCACCATGGCGGTGTCCAGAACGGCCGATGGCGGCGGGAATCAACGGTGGCGGCATCATCGGCCACGGGGTCGAGTCGGAGGAGGAGAGGATAAGGTCGAGGGAGAGAGGGAGGCTGAGAGTGTGGGCTGGGTAGGCCAAAACCAATTGGGTGATATTTTGACCTTGCCCTATTGGGCCACACTGGCCCAATAATCCTAAAAGGCTAGCCCAAGTTGTTTAATAAATCTTTTTGATCAATTGGAAAAGACCAAAATGCCCCCGACCTAAATAAAATTATAGAAAATAAAATAAACATCCAAAAATTATAAATAAAATATTTTTGGATTTACAATAATCCATTCTGTCCAAATAAAATAAAATATAAAATTTTGGACACTTAAATTTTTATAAGAATTTTGTAATATATATTCTTTATGGAATTTTAGAAAATTATTGAAAGGTGATAAAAATAATTAAAAATCACTTTAATTATTTATTTATATTATAGTATTTACAAAAAATACTAAATAAATATTTAGTAATAAATTTAATGTATAACTAATAATTCCTAAAAGAATTATTAAATCAATAAAAGTCAAATAAAAAGGGAAATAAAATAAAATAATTCAACATGTGCAATAATTATAAAAAAATAATATTTATAAATGCTTATTAAAAGGCACCTTATATAGGGTAAATGCATATAGAATTAAATAATGTATTACATTACTTGCATAATCATTTTGCTTCTTTAAATATTGTCCTTACCGGGCAATAATGATGTTTTTTGTAGAACTAGAAGCTCAAGGATCAGTGCAAGCATCAGACTTCACTACCTTGCCATCACAAGGCAAGTTCATCACTTGCTCATGTCCGTTGAAGAGTCTTTATCAAAGTATTTGCAAATGGTGTGTTATCATATATATTATAAAATAAAGAAAATATTATTTTCATAAATAAAGAAATCATAGATATCATCCTAAGTGGTGATATAATGGAGCAATAGAACTTAGGGTTCTACTTGCAATAATGATGATCAAGTAGGGACTTAATAACCCCTGACACCAGTGATTCTAGAACCGTATATTACGCGTTAGCCATGTGATTTGGAATGGGACAGAGAAGTCAGCTGTATCTTCTTCCTCTCGCATGAAGCCGGATGTGCAGGTCATGGCTGTTATCCTCGTAGCATGCATATTAATTGGTAATTCGTAGAGGATATGTAGCATATGGGTGGGAACCCTCATCGTCCCACGATAGTTCTGGCATCTAACGGTTTGTACAAACCATTGTCGTAATTCATTACGTGGGCATGGTGTACACCAAGGAGGCATGCGGGGTCGCAAAGGGGGTAGTGATTGGCTTGGACCAACTACTGGGCCCAACATCATGAAATTATGGACGGGGAAGTACGTCCGGTTGTGCAACAAGGAGTTGATCTCTCATGGGTAAAGTAACACACATCTACAGAGTGTAAGAACTGTAACTTGTTACTCCCTGTTCCGGGAAGGAGCTACGGACGCGGCAATAAAGGAACTCCATGAAAGTTCTGGTCAACCTGTGAAGGCTGATTGTCATAGTTTTTTTAGAATAAAATCAATCTTTGAAGAAAGATTTACAAAAACTGCATAGTACCAAGGATTTATAATGCGAGGTGGTAGTTAGAGCATCAAACTTCCCACCTTGCATATAATGAACTTGTTGGGTAACGTTGTTACTCATTCTTTCCTTTGATCCCTTGCTTAGACTCTGAGGATCCCAAAGACGTGCCAATGTATACAGCCGAATGCCAAGAAGATGTGTTCTACGAGGAACCTGATCTGTCCGGAGGAGTTGAAGGAGTGGATTACGAGATCCGCTACGGTGTCGATGAGAACGAGTCCAATTAAGTATCTAATTAGTAGTAACTAACGGAGCCGAGCAGCATGAACTCTATAGAATAAGCTGTTGAGCCCACTCCTCGTCGGAGTTGTTACTTTTAAATTTCCGTTGAACACTTTATATTTTGGTTTGTAAGTTGGATCTGTTGGAAGTCTTGAACTTCCGGTATTGTAATAATAATAATGTGTGTACTTTTGTAATGTGGACCCGCAATGTTTCTTTTGTACCACTCTAAGGGATGTGATATTGATGGAACGGTGTTCTGTGGATGTCATGTCAACGCTATAGTGTACTACACATGCAGTGGTATGCTGGGTCACCGCATTTATCGGCAAGCATGATTGTCATTTTAGTATTTTCTAATTCTGTTGGTTCAAGCTCAGCTTGAGTATTTTGATAAAATTTAAAAGGAATAACATTAACAGTTGTTCCAATATCACAAAGGACATAGTAAGAGTTTTCACCAAAAGTACAAGGAATTATAGGTTTACCAATATTTTTACCTTTTACCTTTCCTTCAGCAAATTCATAAGATTCAGAGTCAAGTTTAACTCCATTGCAGTGTGCAAACATAGCTAGTATACCTTATTTACTTACTTACCCTTCTTCTTCTATGCTCTCACAAATCACCTATGTTTCCTGCGCCACCACCAAACCCCCCGAAGTGTCACTGACATGGGTATGCCCTACGGGTGCCTGATTTTAGCCTACCCGGTCCGGCCTGGTAGAAGCCCATGCAATTATCCACTCCCGATGACGAAGCCCAAGAAGGATTTGGGTGACCCATGATCATGAAGGATACGACTCCTTGGTGAACACGACCAGGTTTAGATAGAAACTCAAAGGGTAAAACCCTAATCTATAACCGACTCGACCTACCCAAAGACCTGGACTCCCCATATAAAGGCCAGGAGGGCACGACGAGAAGGATATCACCTCATAACCTAGCACATAACTCGCCAGATCTCATCTATGCACCCCTGTAACTTTGGGCATCACCATCAACAAAGAGCAGACAAGCAGGAGTAGGGTTTTCCCTCCGAGGGTTGTACCTAGGTAAACCTTGTGTCCCCGTGTTGCAAGTCTGTTAGCCGTTCCGTGATCTCTAGTGTCTCGTCCTTCTCCAAAACCCAAGTCCATAACAATGGGCATTGACGAGTCAAACCCTCGCCAGTCAGGTCTGTCTAAGTATGGCGGGCCGTCGATGAGCCAACTAGACACCCAAAATAGTATGCGATGCCAGCGAAACTTTGGGGTGTCGATGCGCGGCCTACGACGCCCATCAGAGACCTGAAGACTAAGCCCTGGTCCTGCTTCTGGAATGGGCAGCCACCACACAGCAGGGATGGCGGTGACATCATGAGTCCACAATGATAAGAGGAAGCAGTACATGTTGTTCTTGTTCACCGTGGATGGATCGATGTCATCAATGACCTCACTGCCCTCCAAGAGTTTTGAAGTTGTGCGCTCATCACATGCATGAGTAGGGATGCCGCGCATTTCCACCTCTACAAGGAAAGGAATCTCAAGGAGCATAGCATGAGCATCCCGCAACCAAGGTGAGAGGATGAGGGTGCATTGCGGTGTGTCCACCCTACCAGTGTTCACCATCTTGTCCTGGAACTCAAACGTGGAGCAAAGGCTCAAGAAGTCCATCCGGTCGAAAGTGTGGATGGAGAAGTCCAATGGCGTGAGGTCAAGGCGTCCATGTATTTCACCAGCAACCACATCCATGGAGTGTAGGGGTTCGTAGCAACCACATGCCAAGATCTATCTACTAGATTATAGCAACGAGTTGATAGAGTACTAACCCTCGAAGATCCAAAGCGGTTAATGATATGTTGCAAACGTATCTATAATTTTTGATGCTCCATGCTTGTTTTGCACCAACTATCTTATGTTTTGTCTACACTTTGTGGCATTTTTATGCATTTTCAGGAACTAACCTATTAACAAGATGCCATAGTGTCAGTTCCTATTTTCTGCTGTTTTTTTCCAGAAAAACTACTAAAGAAATAATCTCGAAATTGGACAAAACAAAAGACGGAGTTCCTATTTTTGCCTACACAAGACGGAGTCCAAAGCAGAGGTAGAGGAGGGCACCGAGGCGGCCACACCATCCCTAGGCGCGGGTACCCCCTGGCCGTACCTGGCTAGGGTGTGGGCCCCTCGGGCGTCCACCGACCTTGACCCTTAGCCTATATATTCCTCCCGAGACGAAAACCCTAATCATCATATCAGAAATCCACGAAAAGTTCCGCAGTGCTGCCGCCATCGAAGACGACATTCGGGGGACAGAAGTCTTTGTTCCAGCTACCTGTCGGGATGGGGAATTGCCCTTGGAGCCTGATGTCTAACTACTTATATTCTTGTAGACAGTTGTTGGGCCTACAAGTGCAGAGGTTTTTAGAATAGCAGCAAGTTTCCCTTAAGTGGATTACCTAAGGTTTATCAAACTCAGGGAGGAAGTGGTCAAAGGTATCCCTCTCAAGCAACCCTGCAATCAAGATACAAGAAGTCTCTTGTGTCCCCAACACACCCAATACACTTGTTAGATGTATAGGTGCACTAGTTCGGCGAAGAGATAGTGAAATACAAGTGGTATGGATGATTATAAGTGGTAACGGTGCCAGAAAAGAGCTTATGACGGGGAGGAAAAGAGTAAAGGCAAAAATATGGAAGCAAGCAAACGTGTAACAGATCTAGTTTGTAAACAGTGTTTCAATGTTTAGAAAGAAGTCCTGGGGATCTTACTTTCACTAGTGAACACTCTCAATAAATATATTCTCTTCATGATACTACCCTGAACTACTCTCCGGTTGGAAACTCTAATCGATGGTAGGGCTATAACAGCACTCCTCAAAGTCCGCCTTCCCCATCTAGATAACCCCACACTGTCACCTTGAGCGCTAGACGGTTCCAACAAACACCACAATTTCATAGAGACATCCAAATCCAAATATAACTCATGATAAGTATTTGTAAACTCTAGCCTAAGTGCCACCACGGCGTGCACGCTGTCACTTTCACACACATGGGGAGAGCAGAGATCTATTGAAGCACTTAAGTAGCAGAGAAGATCTACTTGATTACAAAGCTCATGATCACAATATGATTACGCATAGAGAGAGATGAACACATATCTACCGGTAGAGCCCTTAGACTTGAGGAAGAACTACTCCCTCATCATCATGGGAATCAGCAACGGCGATGGAGATGGTGGTGGAGATCGATGGAGATGGCTCTGGGGGCATTTCCCTGTCCCGGCAGGGTGCCGGAATAGAGACTTTTGTCCCTCGAATCTACCCTTCGGTGGCGGCAGTGCTGCGGACCTTTTCATGGATTTCTGCCCATGTTAGGGTTTATGTCTCGGGGAGACGTATATATTGGCGAAAGGGCAAGGTCGGTGGAGCCTCGAGGGGCCCACACCTAGGGCTGGCGCGGCCAGGGGGACCTGCGCCACCCTAGGGTGTGGCCACCTCCTAGCCCCCCTTCGCCTGCCCTTCTGGTTCCGTGTTCTCTCCGGAAAAATAGTGACTTCGGCTTTTGTCCCGTCCAATTCCAAGAATATTTATTTTCTGACTTTTTTGGAACTAAAAACAATAGAAAATAGGCAACTGGCACTGCGGCATCTTGTCAATAGGTTAATTCCAGAAAATGTATAAAAATGCCTCAAAGTATAGACAAAACATAAGAAAGATGATAAAAAACAAGCACATAGCATCAAAAATTATAGATACGTTTACGACGTATCAAGCATCCCCAAGCTCAACTCCTACTCGTCCTTGAGTAGGTAAGTGATAAAAATAATAATTTTTGAGGTGACATGCACCATCACAATCATGATCAAACCATTTGTAAGCATTGAAAGCTGGGATCAAAGTACTCTAAACATGAGCATGAAAGATGAAGTTCTAACAATAAGACAAAACAACTATGCTACAACATGAAAGGATACAAACAAAGATCATGAATAACAATGCATTTAAAGACATTTGTTTTTTTCATATATAGAAAACATAGCGCAGTGGCATTCACCTTGTCCCTCATGGAGTAGAAATAAATGCATAGGACACCTTCAAAGTTCATAAGGGTGACTAGATACAAATAGTTCAAGAGTAAGCAATATCAACATTATGGATAAATCAATAAGTTTTGGGACAATACACATAGAACTAAGAATGGCAACTATTCTCTCTTAATTGGTGCCTAAGGATATAAGGTGGAGACTCAATATAAAAGTGGAAGAAAGGCCCTTCAAAGGGAAGCAAGGATTTCAAGTCTCATAAAGAGCTTCCAAAAATTATGGTACTTGTTAGCTTTCATCTCTCATTACCCCTGTCATAAGCATCTTGAAGTGATTAAGGTTAAAGTGAACAAAATATGGAGTAATATGCTTGACAAAGTATAAGTTGGCAATATCATGTCCCTTGAGTATGAGGAACGCTCCTCATGCTACTCAACTTTAGTAACCGGTAAGTTCATGTCATAGTAAGTACATGTGTATCATAGAGAACCGCCATCGGGGTACCCTTCCCCATGATACAGGAGCTATCCCATATCAAAATGACAAGGCAATCAAACAATGAGCATCTCAGCAATCTTCTTATTTACCATGGGAAAATGGTGTTTTTTTCTCTCTTTCCTCTTTACTCATCTCTTTTTTTTTCTCACTCTCTTTTTCTATCTCTCTTTTTTTATAAGAAGAATGCTTCATAGATTGCTCACTATGGTGATGCTGCAAGTTTCCACCATGATTAGGCATGGCTTAGTCTAGTGGCCCAGGCGTTTCTCTAACACACATACATAACTCCATGGACTTACAAGCTCCCCTTTTATTTCACACCGACGACATCCGCAAACAAAAGATCATGATATCAACTGGCACAATGTACATGTGAAATGTTGAAAGCATTCCCCGTGACAGCACGGTTCTGCTAATTCCCAACGTATAAGTGCAAGCATATACAACATAGATGATGTTGGGAATATGCCCTAGAGGCAATCATCTATGATGATATTTCCCATTGTATTCATAAAGTTATTAAGTTGTCCTTGTATGAGCATCTGATGTATATCATTGAATATGTGATTCGGTTGTGGAACTATACATTCATGTTGTTTGTACTAAATGTCCTTGGTCATTGAGATTGTGCTGGACACATAACTTAGACCAATGTGAAATTCAGCTTGATGACTCGGTTCCACTTGTCATGGGCATGGTGATGCTATTCTGACTTAAACATATTCGGCTAAAGAGTTTAGCGAGTCGTATTGACCCATATTGAGGTACAACGAATAAGTTGTAATTTGTATATCTCAATCAGTGTAATCCTTAGACCTGAGGTTGTTGCACAGTCCGAGTTGAGGATCACCGAATTAGGTTCTGTCAAACGCTGATTCGTAACTGGGTAGTTATAAAGGCAGAGTTCGGGTCAACTGATAATCAAGATGCTTGATGTGAATAACCAATATGGGATTTTTCCCCTCCACTTGGAGAGATATTCTCTAGGCCCTCTCGGATTATATGATTCGGAAAGCATGCCCATGCACGACTCGATTAAGTGTTAACCAAGGCGATCGACTAAGACTTAGTCCAATGAATCACTTATCTCGGATCGAGAAGAGAGTCAGACTATTTAAGGGATGGCAATTATCCTCCTATAGTCTGACAAGGTACATCGTGAGGCAAAAGAGACTCGGACGCAAGTCGCATTGGAAAGGCAAGTCGTCATGACTCTTTGGTACTTGGGAGTCGGCACGTTCTTCTAGGAGCCGCTACCGACTGATCGATTGAGAGTCAGACTCCAATTGTGTCCAAGTAGCCATGAGCCTGCGGGGTCACACACTTAAGAGCGGGAGCAAGTTCGGATTGGATCTGAACCGAAAATCTAGTTGGGTTGGATCCGAGCCGAATTTGGACTGAGTAAGTGAGTCAGACTCAGAGGGACTAATATTATATGGGATTTATTGAACGGGACACAAGAGTGGAGCCCACATTCACTCCCTATATATAGCGGAGCACAGTAACCCAGAAGGGTTAATCGTTGATCGGTTAGGTCATTCTATGAGTTGGAAACCCTAGCTCCACAGCAGTCCAGCCATTGTAACGAACCTAGCAGTTCACCTCCGCGCTCCTCCTTGTACGTGTGGACACTAGCAAAGGCGGTGTACCATCAGCTCTTGGACAATTGTTGATTGGATCGGGATCGCAAGGACTGCACTGCATCAACTGACGCACTTCATCAGTAATCCGCAACTGCGCGTCTAGTGGTAATCCTCGTGGCCTTCTACCTCAGCTAGATCTTGCGATCACCACGTTAGAGGGCAAAGAATTTTTTTATCTCTACGTGGTCCAACAGTGGTATCAGAGCGATAGATTCTGGCTTTAGGCTCGAGATCTCGCATATGTGATATGCAGTTGGCTGTAGATTGGTTCTATGTGTTGTTTTGGTAGTCGATCTATGATATAGATCGGTTTTGTACGAGGTTGATTGGATCAACTGTACTCGGAGAATGGTAGATCTGATTTCCGTGATCATACTGCTGAGGTCGTGGAACGACATACCCCTACCGGTCGGTTTCTGCCGTCGGGGTAGACTGTGATACGTAAATCCAGAATCTATGATCGAAGATCAAAGAGTTTGATCAAATCGGAACAATGGTCGGAATCCATGTCGTGGACCGCCGGCTTCGCCTTGTCGTAACGCCTTGATGTCGTTGCGAGTTTCACAACGCCGATAGACATCGTATCCATGCATAACTTATTTTGGCAGGAAGTTGTGAATGGTATGGTTCATGTGCATGTGATGTATGTGTGTAATCCATACATGATCTACGGATCACGGGTTTGTCAGCCGTTGGAGCCTAGGTGCTGTCATTTTATTGTATAATGACCTGCGTGTCGGATTCTCCATGTAATTTACTTTACTAAGCTAGTGTAGCTGTGTGGAGAACCCGGAAGGCATGCAAGGCGATGTACATGTCGGCAACATGGAGTAAGACGGCAAGTGACAAGAGTTGGCACAAGTCGGATTACAGGCTTTGTGGAGATGGATATCACCATGAAGAGAGTCATACCATTTCATATTATAATTGTTTTTTTGTGTTGTTGATATGTCTCTGTTTTACCTCTATAAGATAGTCGGTAAAAACTAATCCCTCAAAGAAGGTCTAGTCGGTTTTCCCGCTAGTGTTTGCACCATCACAAGTCGGACATTTTTGGTAGTGGGATCATAAAATTGAGGTGCTGCCAATTCTTTCCGACTAGGTGGGTTCGAGTTGGACTCTTACTGCGGAAACTCTCGGTAAGCTAGATGTGTCTATCACAACGGTTGTGGGACTCGGGGAAAAGTCGGACGGGAGCCGGGGCATGTGATGCCACCCGACCAACATGAGTCGTATGAGATACGATTGACAAGGAGTTGTCTACCTAGATCACTTGGCGTCTAGCGGTGATGCTAAAGCTCACTAGCCGACTTGCTTATTTAGGATCCTAAATCACTATGTAACCATCAAAGGGGTGTTGGTTCTAGTGGGAGCATAAAATATTAAAGTGTTCAATATGCTAGCTCTTTTATGAATACACGTATTAAGTGTTTTGCATATTTTCTGTTATAGATCATGGAACCAAGTAGCAGACACTCTCAGATATCCGGTTTCGCGTTGAGAACCATTCTTGAGAAACATAAACTAAACGACACTAATTTTACCAACTGGTATCGAAATCTGAGAATTGTTCTCAAACAAGAAAAGAAGGACCATGTCCTAGACAACCCACTTCGAGATGATACGAATGAGAATGCGACTGTCGCTGTCACCAATGCCTACCGTCGGGCTAAGGATGAGTCGATGGATATTAGTTGTCTTATGCTTGCTCACATGGAACCGGACTTGCAAAAGAAGTTCAAGAATGTTGAGGCCTATGATATGATTGAAAGCCTCAAAAGTTTCTTCCAGGATCAGGCGAAGACTGAGAGGTATCAAGTCTCTCAGGCTTTGCTGAGTTGCAAGCTTAAGGATGGTGATCCACTGAGTCCGCATGTGATCAAAATGGTTGTTTATGTGTAGTCTCTAGGGAGGCTTGGCTACCCCATTAGCGAAGAGTTCGCTATGGTCAGTTCATTTTGAACTACCACATGCATGGTATGGATAAGAAGCTCACTGAATTGCATGAGATGCTCAAGCAGGAAGAGGTGGATCTCAATAAGGGTGCCAGTCAAGTGTTGATGGTGCAAAATAAGGCTAAGTTCAAGAAGAGTTCTTGGACTAAGAAGAAGGCTAAGTCGAGAGGAAAGCAGGCTCAGGACCCGGTCCCAAGCGCTTCCTCAGGGACTAAGCCATCTCCTTCAGTCGGATCCACTTGCTTCTACTGCAAGGTGGATGGCCACTGGAAGAGGAATTGCAGCAAGTACTTGGCCGACAAAGCCAAGAGTGGAGGTATGATTTCCGACTCAAGTACACTTGTTTGCAATATTATAGACATTTATCCTGTTGATGCACCTTATAGTTCTTGGTATATGATATTGGATTAGTTATTCACATCTACAACTCGTTGCAGGGACTGGTAAGAACTAGGAGCGTAGCAAGAGGCGAGGTTGATATTCGAGTCGGCAACAAAGCAAGAGTTGCTGCATTGGAAGTCGGCACGATGCAACTTCATTTACCTTCCAGATTCATTATAGAACTAAATAATTGTAATTATGTTCCAGTTCTCAGTCGAAACATTACTTCTGCTTCATGTTTGATGAGGCAAGGCTATGAGTCGGATATCAATAATAATGGTTGTTCTTTATATTTGAATGATATGGTTCACGGCTTTGCACCCGTTCAGGACGGGTTATTTATTTTGAATCTTGATGGTGAGTCGGTTTATAACATAAATGTTAAAAGGTTGAAACCAAATGATCTGAATATGACTTACTTTTAGCATTGTCGTCTTGGTCATATTAGTTGGAAACGCATGAAGAAGCTCCATGATGATGGACTCCTAACTTCATTTGACTTGGAGTTGTTCGAAACATGCGAATCTTGCCTACTCAGCAAAATGACCAAGAAACCTTCTGCAAAGAGTTGCGAAAGGGCGTCCGACTTGTTGGGACTAGCACATAGTGATGTATGTGGACCAATGAGCACGACTTCTAGGGGTGGTTATGAGTACTTCATTACCTTCGCTGATGATTTAAGTCGGGATGGATATATCTACTTGATGAAATATAAGTCGGAAGCCTTTGAAAAGTTCAAAGAATTCTAGAATCAACTTGGCAATAAAATAAAGTTTCTTCGGTCGGACCGAGGAGGCGAGTACATGAGCCATGAGTTTGATGACCATCTGAAAGGTTGCGGAATAGTTCCACAACTTACTCTGCCAGGAACACCGCAAAGGAACGGTGTTTCGGAAAGGCAGAATTGGACCTTGTTGGACATGGTACGATCAATGATGAGTCGGACAGATCTGCCTTTTTCATTTTTGGGTTATTGTCTAGAAACAGCGACGTTCACACTAAACAGAGTGCCATCAAAATCGGTAGAGAAGACACCGCATGAGATGTGGACAGGCAAAAAGCCGAGTTTGTCTTTTCTTAAGATTTGGGGTCGTGAAGCTTTTGTCAAGCGACTGCAGCCGGACAAGCTTACGGCCAAGTCGGATAAGTGTATTTTCATAGGGTATCCGAGGGAAACCTTGGGTTACTACTTCTACAACCGAGAAGAAGGCAAAGTGTTTGTCACTCGAAACGGTGTCTTCCTTGAGAAAGAGTTTCTCAGTCGAGGAATGAGTGGGAGCACGGTGCAGCTCGAATAAATTCGAGAGGAACCGTCTAGTAGCGAGTCGGCAAAAACCTTGGAGGTTGAGCCGGTCGTGGTAGCTGAGCCGGCAGCGGCACCTGTACTACGAAGATCGGCAAGATTACGAAGTGTTCATGATTTATTACTATTGGACAATGATGTGCTGGCAAAAAAATTCGAAAGCGATGGTGGGATCTGATTCTGAGTCATGGCTTGGAGCCATGAGATCTGAGTTAAAGTCCATGGATGAAAATCAAGTTTGGAACTTGGTTAATCTGCTAGACGGTGCAAGACCCGTCGGTGCAAATGGGTTTTTAAGAAGAAAACTGATATGGATGGAAATCTTTCCGTGTATAAAGCATGCTTTGTCACAAAGGGGTTCCAGCAAGTTCAAGGAGTTGATTACGACGATACTTTCTCGCCCGTAGCGATGCTTAAATCAGTTCGGATCATGTTAGATATAGCAGCCTATTTCGACTATGAGATATGGCAGATGGATGTTAAAATGGCTTTCCTTAACGGAAATTTAACCGAGGATGTGTATATGATATAGCCCGAGGGTTTTGTCAATCTGGCTAATGCTAACAAAGTGTGCAAACTTCAGAAATCCATTTATGGGTTGAAGCAAGTATCTCGGAGTTGGAATATTCGCTTTGATGAGGTAGTCAAATCGTTTGGATTCATCAAGTGTGATCATGATTCTTGTTTATACAAGAAGTTTAGTGGGAACAAAGTAAACTTTGTAATATTATATGTGGATGACATATTACTGATTGGAAATGATGTGTTGATGTTGCAAGAAACCAAGGAATCATTGGAAAGGAGTTTCTCAATGAAAGACTTGGGTGAGGCAACATATATTCTCGGAGTCCTGATCTATAGAGATAGATCAAGACGGCTCATTGGATTGAGTCAGAGTACTTATTTGGACAAAGTGTTGAAGAAGTTCAACATGGAATAGTCTAATAAGGGGTTCTTACCAATGTCCCATGGTGTAAAACTTAGCAAGACTCGTTGTCCTTCGACAACTGATGAGCAAAGTCGGATGAGGTGCGATTATGTATGCTTCTGCAGTCGGATCCATCATGTATGCCATGATTTGTACTAGGCCGGATGTTTCCTATGATCTAAGTGTTGTGAGCAGATACCAGGATGATCCTGGAGAAATCCACTGGACAGCGGATAAAAATATCCTAAAGTACTTGAGAAGGACTAAGGATATGTTTTTGGTTTATGGTGGTGAAGATGAACTCAGTGTAAAGGGTTACACGGATGCGAGTTATCTCACTGACTCCAATGATTCTCGTTCACAATCCAGATACGTGTTTATAATAAATGGAGGTGTTGTGAGTTGGAAGAGTTCCAAGCAAGAGACTGTGTTGCATCTACAAAAGAGGCTGAGTATATTGCCGCCTCGGAGGCAGCAAAGGAAGCTGTTTGGATGAGGAATTTCCTCATGGATCTTGGTGTGGTTCAGGGCTCGTCCAATCCGTTAGACGTGTATTGTGACAACAATGGTTCTCTTGCACAAGCCAAGGAACCTAGACAACACCAGAAGAACACGCACATACTCATGCGGTACCACCTGATTCGCTAGTTCGTGGATCAGGGTTATATCAAGTTATGCAAGGTACACACGGATGCAAATATTGCGGATCCGTTGACAAAGCCGTTACCACAGCCAAAGCATGAGGCGCACCTAAGAGCTATGGGCATTAGATGCATGTACATGTGATGTCAGAAGATTGACTCTAGTGCAAGTGGGAGACTGTTGGGAATATGCCCTAGAGGCAATCATGTATGATAATATTTCCCATTGTATTCATAAAGTTATTAAGTTGTCCTTGTATGAGCATCTGATGTATATCATTGAATATGTGATTCAGTTGTGGAACTATACATTCATGTTGTTTGTACTAAATGTCCTTGGTCATTAAGGTTGTACTGGACACACAACTTAGACCAATGTGAAAGTCAGCTTGATGACTCGGTTCCACTTGTCATGGGCATGGTGATGCTATTCCGACTTACACAGATTCGGCTAAAGAGTTTAGCGAGTCAGATTGACCCATATTGAGGTACAACGAACAAGTTGTCATTTATATATCTCAATCAGTGTAATCCTTAGACCTGAGGTTGTTGCATAGTTCGAGTTGACGATCACCGACTTAGGTTCTGTCAAATGCTGATTCGTAACTAGGCAGTTATAAAGGCAGAGTTTGGGTCGACTGAGAATCAAGCTGCGTGATGTGAATAACCAAGATGGGATTTTTCCCCTCCACTTGTAGAGATATTCTCTAGGCCCTCTCGGGTTATATGATTCAGAAAGCATGGCCATGCACAACTCTGTTAAGTGTTAACCGAGGCAATCGACTAAGAGTTAGTCGGATGAATCACTTATCTCGGATCAAGAAAAGAGTCGGACTATTTAAGGGATGAAAATTATTCGCCTATAGTCTAACAAGGTATATCGTGAGGCAAAATGGACTCGGACGCAAGTCGCATTGGAAAGGCAAGTCGTCATGACTCTTTGGTACTTGGGATTCAGCATGTTCTACTAGGATCCTCTACCGACTGATCGATTGAGAGTCAGACTCCAATCGTGTCCAAGTAGTCATGAGCCTATGGGGTCACACACTTAAGAGAGGGAGCAAGTTCGGATTGGATCTAAACCGGAAATCTGGTTGGGTTGGACCCGAGCCGGATTTGGACTGAGTCAGTGAGGCAGACTCACAAGGACTAATATTATATGGGCTGTGTGAACGGGCCACAATAGTGGAGCCCACGTTCACTCCCTATATATAATGGAGCACAGTAACCCAGAAGGGTTAATCGTTGATCGGTTAGGTCATTCCATGAGTTGGAAACCCTAGCTCCACAGCAATCCAGCCGTCGTAACGAACCTAGCAGTTCACCGCCGACGCTCCTCCTTGTACGTGTGGACACCAGCAGAGGCATTGTACCATCAGCGCTTGGACGATCGTTGATTGGATCGGGATCGCAAGGACTGCACTGCATCAACTGACGCGCTTCATCAGTAATCCGCAACTACGCATCTAGTGGTAATCCTCGTGGCCTTTTACCTCAGCTAGATCTTGGTATCACCATGTTAGAGGGAAAAGTTTTGTTTTATCTCTATGTGTCCCAACAGATGACACAATGGTTAAAGTTTATTAGGGGAAAGAAAATAAAATGTGCCATCAAGTTTGTGAGAGTTTTAATCACCAACTTTCACATAACAAGTTTAATTTGGAAGATAGATAAAACAAGAATATACTTGGAATGGTGTAACACACAATGCATAGGAATTTATAGTGGATACTTTGGAATGACTTGGTTTCTTGGGATTTGGATGCATGAGTAGAGGTTACTCAATACAAGTGGAGGCTGCAAAACACTGGGAGCGACTAACTAAGAGAGTAATAATGGCCATAATCATGCAGAGCGGGAAAATATTATTAGTTAAAGCATAAAGTGGTACCACAAGAATAAACTGGTTCATAGTATTAACATGGTGTAAGCATGTGCCAAGTCAACCCAAACAAAGCGTCAAAGGAGAATACCACAATACTATGCTTTTGTATGCTAAAACAACGCATGATTCTTTCAAGGCACATTAAGCAATCTCAATTGTTTGGAACAAGTCATGCTACAACAATAATCACTAAGCATAAGGTCAAAGCAACATCTAGCATGACATGATAGAGTCTAGGCCACAATCAAAGCAAGCTCTCTTTTGTACCACTTAAGCATGAAACTTCCTACTCTTTTCCAACACCAATCGACTTATTTGAAACAACTCACAAAGATAATAATCAATAAAGATCAGTGAGCATGTCTCACAAATCCACAAAGAATAACTAAAAAGTTCTAAGCACAAAGAAGAAGAAAACTAAGGCTAAACACGGTGCTAGCAAAAGAGAACACTCATAGAACAATAAGAATGAAAACTAGCGTTCTAAATAATGAAAATGGAGTGTGTCTCTCTCCAAAAGAAGTGTGCTGGGATCCAACCAACTTATTATAGCAAACTAAACAAACGAAAACAAAAAACAAAAAACAAAGACGCTCCAAGAACAACACAATAGTGCATGAAACAATAAAAATGAAGTGTCTAGAAAGACCTTAGATTTTTATTGATGAAGAAGGGGATGCCTTGGGCATCCCCAATCTTTGACGCTTTTACCTCTTGAATATTTCTTTGGGTGACAGGGGGTGTCATCCCCAAGCTTGAGCTTTTGTCCAGTCTTTATCTCATTACATCATTCTTTCCTTACACCTGGAAATTTTCCTTCATACAAAACTTCACACAATCTTCATTAGCAACATTAGTGCATTCAAAAGTAATAGACCTTTGGGTTAAGTTTTAAAATAGAAAAACTTTCATTAAAAACACAATCTACTGTAGAAATTCCTTCAAAAATTTCAATTTAGCAAAGAGAACCCAAAAAGGAATCCATAAGAGGCAAATGCAAATAATGGCAGAAATCTGTCAAAACAGACCAGCAGGTAAAAACCGATTTTTTCGAAGACCTTATGTTGCTCAAATCAACAAGTGATGAACTAATGAAAGTTAGATAACAACCTTGGAGATTTATTTATAAAATTACATCTCAATCCGACTTACAGAGATGTTTCACGAATTTTTATAGTGAAGCACACAAATCTGTTTCGGGACAGCAACTTCCCCAAATATTACTTCTCTCTCATTAGAGGTTATTCTTGGCACAAAAATCAAATAAAAAGGATAAGAAAAGGTTATTAAAGAAGTAATAACTTCCAAGACTCAAGAAAACTATTGGGTTATCTCCCAAGAAGTAATTTTCTTTAACGCCTTTAAGTTAGGCATGATAATTTGAGAAGATGCTCACATAAGAAATATGAATTAAAGTAAAAGAGAGCATCAAGAAGCAAATTCGAAACACATTTAAGTCTAACCCACTTCATATGCATAGAAATCTTGTAAATAAACAAGTCATGAAATCACAAAGCAACAAGCATAGGAAAGCAAAACAAGTGCAACTTCAAGATTTTCAACATAAAGAGAGGAAACTTAATATTGTTGAGATACATAAAACCATGTTTCCCTCTCTCATAATAAATTTCATTAGCATCATGAATAAAATTAACCATATAACTATCACATAAAACATTCTTATCATGAGCCACATGCATATAATAATTATTACTCTCCATATAAGCATAGTCATTCTTATTAATTGTAGTGGGAGCAAATTTAACAAAATAGCTATCACTATTATTTTCATCACCATAGTCATCAAATATAGGAGGCATATTGTAATCATAATTAATTTTCTCCTCAATATTAGGTGGACTGAAAATATCATAATCATCATTGTAATCATCATATATTGGAGGTTTGGTATCATCATAAGCAATAGAATAGCTATCTTCCAAAGCTGGGGAACTAAAAAGATCATTTTCATAAAAACTAGCTTCCCCAAGCTTAGACGTTTCCATACCATAAGCAATAATGGTGTCCAAATAATTCATACTAATAACATTGCTATTAGCATGCAAATAAAGTTACATTTTTTTAATTTTCTCTTCAAACTATTCATGTCCTAACTCAAGATAAATACTATAAAGCTCTCTAATTTTTATTTTTATTTTCCATTAAGCCTAACTAGTGAAAACAAGAAACAAAAAGACAAAATTGCAGAATCTGAAGGAAATAACTTCGAGCACTCACACCGGAGGATGTGAGTACCTTTTACCTTAACTCCTCGGCAACGGCGCCGGAAAATACTTTTGATGGTGCGTTGTTGACGTGGGAGCTTCTTCTTCTTTATTCCCTAGCAATGGCGCCAGAAAAGAGCTTGATGTCTATGCACTTCTATTCTTGTAGACAGTTGTTGGGCTTCCAAGTGCAGAGGTTTGTAGAATAGCAGCAAGTTTACCTTAAGTGGATTACCCAAGATTTATCGAACTCACTTAGGAAGTGATCAAAGGTATCCCTCTCAAGCAACCCTGCAATCAAGATACAAGAAGTCTCTTGTATCCCCAACACACCCAGTACACTTGTCAGATGTATAGGTGCACTAGTTCGGCGAAGAGATAGTGAAATACAAGTAGTATGGATGATTATAAGTGGTAACAGTTCCAGAAAAGAGCTTCTAACGGGGAGGAAAAGACTAAAGGCCAAAATATGGAAGCAATCAAACATGTAACATATCTAGTTTGTAAATGATGTTTCAATGTTTAGAAACAAGGTCTAGGGATCTTACTTTCACTAGTGAACACTCTCAATAAATATATTCTCTTCATGATACTACCCTGAACTACTCTCCGGTTGGACACTCTAATCCATGGTAGGGCTATAACAGCACTCCTCAAAGTCCGCCTTCCCATCTAGATAACACCACACTGTCACCTTAAGCGCTAGACAATTACAACAAACACCACAATTTCATAGATACATCCAACTCCAAATATAACTCATGATAAGTATTTGTAAACTCTAGCCTAAGTGCCACCACGGCATGCACGCTGTCACTTTCACACACATGGGGAGAGCAGAGATCTATTGAAGCACTTAAGTAGCAGAGAAGATCTACTTGATTACAAAGCTCATGATCACAATATGATCACGCATAGAGAGAGAGATGAACATATAGCTACCGGTAGAGCCCTTAGCCTTGAGGAAGAACTACTCCCTCCTCATCATGGGAATCAGCAACGGCAATGGAGATGGCTCCGGGGGAACTTCCCTGTCCCGGCAGGGTGCCGGAACAGAGAATTATGCCCCCCGAATCTCCCCTTCGGTGGCAGCGGCGCTGCGGACCTTTTCATGGATTTCTGCCCGCGTTAGGGTTTACGTCTTAGGGAGACGTATATATAGGCGAAAGGGAAAGGTCGGTGGAGCCTCGAGGAGCCCACACCAAGGGCTGGCGTGGCCAGGGGACCCGCGCCACCCTAGGGTGTGGCCACCTCCTGGCCCCCCTTCGTCTGTCCTTCTGGCTCCGTGTTCGCGGCGTAAAAATAGTGACTTTGGCTTTTGTCCCGTCCAATTCCGAGAATATTTATTTTTTGGCTTTTCTGGAACCAAAAACAACAGAAACAGGCAACTAGCACTACAACATCTTGTCAATAGGTTAGTTCCAGAAAATGTATAAAAATGTCTCAAAGTGTAGACAAAACATAAGAAAGATGATAAAAAACAAGCATGGATCATCAAAAATTATAGATACGTTTACGAAGTATCAGAGCCATCTCCATCAACTCCACCGCCATCTCCAACGCCGTTGTTGACTCCCATGATGAGGAGGGAGTAGTTCTCCCTCGAGGCTAAGAGCTCTACTGGTAGCTATGTGTTCATCTCTCTCTCCATGGTGTTATATTTATGTGATCATGAGCTTTGTAATCTAGTTGAATAAGTAGATGTTACTCTTCATCTATTATGCTACTCAAGTGCTTTTATTAATGTGATCTCTGGAGACACCTTGTTCCACGTGTGTGAAGTTGACAGTGTGTGCACCGTGTGTGTCTCTTAGGCTAAAGATTACAGAAATACTTATCATGAGTTATAATTTGAGTTGGATGTCTCTATGAAATTGTGGTGTTTGTCTGGAACCATCTAGCGCTCAAGGTGACAGTGAGGGGTTACCTAGATGGGTAATGTGAACTTTAAGGTGTGCTTTTGTAGCCCTACGCGGTGAATTGGTGTTCGTTATCCAACCGGAGAGTAGTTCAGGGTAGCATAGTGAAGAGAAGATATTTATGTGTTATCATTATTGAGAGTGTCCACTAGTGAAAGTATGATCCCTAGGACTTGTTTCTAAGCATTAAAACACCATTTACAATCATTCATGCTACATGTTTTCTTGCTGCCATTTTTATTTCATATTGCAGTTATCACTTATAATCATCCATATTACTTGTATTTCACGATGTCTTCGCCGAACTAGTGCACCTATACACCTGAAAAGTGTATTGGGTGTGTTGGGGACACAAAAGACTTCTTGTATCTTGATTGCAGGGTTGCTTGAGAGGGATATATTTGACCTCTTCCTCCCTGAGTTCGATAAACCTTGAGTGATCCACTTAAGGGAAATCTGTTGCTATTCTACAAACCTCTGCACTTGGAGGATCAACAATGTCTACAAAAATAGAAGCGTGTATAGACATCAGTTAACGAGATAGTATTCTCGTGGGTGATGTAGTCGTTCACTTGTCTATCTCAAGATTACGTAGACGGTCCTTCTAGCGGCGCGTTCCAGCAGCGCTCCCTCAGTCGGTCACATGTACGATACTCAATGAAGACCTCCCTCTCCCTTGTTCCAGCAGGCAACAGAGGTTGTAGCTCTCTCCTCACGATTCCGGCAGCACGACGGCGTGGTGTCGGAAGTACAGGGGAGATCCCGTAGGGCTTCACCTAAGCCGGAGCGAGTATGGTGGAGTAGAGGGAGCCTCGACGATCTATGGTTTAGAGGGCCGAGGTTTAGAGGTAGCTAGTAACTAGGGTTTAACTAGTCGGTAGTGGTTTAGAGGAGATCTAGATTGGCCGCAACTAGAGAGGGGGGCGTCGGCCAACCTAGGTTTTTTGTGTGGGGTAGGGGCGCCCTACCCCTCCTTTCATATGTGGGGAGGCTCCAAGGGGGAGTGAATCCTCCCCCAACTCCACTTCATGTGGTTGGTGCCAAGTACTTTGTGACAAAACTAGTATCAATGTAGTACTTTTACAATGAACTAACCATCTATTTGTCACTTATACAAAAATAATACATTCTTAGTTCTTCCAAAAGATCATAACAATATCCTTACTATCGTCCAATGATCATCTCATGAATCATCCTGGCATATGCTCATAACATTTAGAGCATAGGACATATCCGAATGTGTACATATCACAGTATGATTAAAAATGCTCTTCGTGATTTCATTCATCAAGTAATAATCTATACTTGAATCTTTGTTTCACTTACCAAGTGTTGATACACTTAAGTTTTGATTTAATCCTTTCTGTGTGTGGCAAGAACCCTTCTCATCATTTCCATATTGAACTCTTTTAATATCTCATCTATGTACATTTGGCACAACCATATTAGCGTCTCAATCTATCCATATAGATATTGATGCCAAAGATTCGGGTTTTGCCTAAGTATTTCATCGAGATGAAATTCTTAACATTGTGTTAATAAAAGATACATCATTTCCAATCAATAATATGTATCTCACATAATGCATTATAAATATGTCTTAGCGCTCCCACTTAATTTCTTGCAAATGCAAGCATCTTCATCGTCTCCGATGAATTTAAACTCTTTTAACAGTTTCATCGTGGTGAAGATTCCAACTCCGTGATGCTTATTTCAACCATTGAACTTTGCATATGCTTTTACATCATTTGAATTAACAAAACCCTTTGGATCGTGTTATGTACACGTCCTAGGTAACCATTCTATTAGAAGAACTTGTTTTGTTTATTCAACTACCACATAACTAAATTATATGTAGTGGTTTCTACATTAATCCATCTAGACTAAATATCGCTATGAAAGATCAAATCTTGTCATAGTTAACTGCTTGAACATCGTCGTGAAGTCTTTCCCGACATGTCGACTATTTCCTAGATGTGAAAACATCCATGTCTATTTATTTAGAGATCCAAATACGACTGTGAGGTCTTACACCTTTTAGAGGGTCTTCCAAGTTCAAATCTTGGTTTCTCGTGTATGAAACTATCACGGATTCTATGGCTTCAAGCCATCTGAAGGAGTTAGGGCCCATCATCGCTTCTTTGCATACAGTCAGTTCATCATTGTCAAATAACAATGATTTACTCTCAAATCTTGGTATTTAATCATTTGCCCGACCTACTTGGTTCAATACGAACTTAAACCTCCATGTACCACAACCTTTGAGATACGTGAGCCCTGAGCAATGTTGCTGCCTTTGGGACACTTTACGGTGCTGCGCAACTTTGCACATATAGCTAAGGTTCTTTCAACCTTATCAAAGTTCTATTGTTCTCCCACTTTAATTTTCATGAAAAAATATCTTCTAAAATAAACTTTGATGTTCTAAGTGACAAACACTTTTGTCTTCGGTGTTATGGAGGAATACTCAACGGTTATCTGAAATAACCTACAGAGACACGCTCATCCGACTTTGGTTGTAAACATCTTACTTATGCATATCATACCAATGTTTAAGAAAGGACAACCTGGGTTTTATCCCAAACCATAACTTTATATGGTGTCATTTCAACGGAACATGATGGAGCTCTTTTCAGTGTAAAGGCGGTAGTATATAAATCTTATAATCTTTAAAATATAATTGGAGTTTTATAAATGACACCTTTGATATTACCATGCCAAACAAGGTTTTATTACATATCTCGATTATTCCATACTCATATGGTGTTTCGGGAAACGTAAATCCTTGGAACAATTCCTCAAATCTTAGGTGTTATGCTAAACTTGTAACTCAAATATCTTCCTTTATGATCCTATTATAAATTCTTTATTTTCCGATTACATTGATTTTGCACTTCATCTTGAAAGTCTTTGAACATTTTTAAATGTTTCACACTTCATCCTTATTAAGTAAATATTCATATATTCACTCAAATTTTCGGAGGAAGCATATAAACTTGAAATCCATCGCTCTTGACTACACATAATGGGCTTTATACATCTATATGTACAAGTTCCAATACGCTAGTCTTTCGTTCAGTTTTTGCCTATGAACAGAGTTTGAATTAT
Source organism: Avena longiglumis (assembly GCA_030063025.1). Lineage (NCBI taxonomy): Eukaryota > Viridiplantae > Streptophyta > Magnoliopsida > Poales > Poaceae > Avena > Avena longiglumis. The sequence continues at coordinate 30,003,892 of CP125979.1, read as the reverse complement.
CTCTAGAAAAGTTTCACAAGCAGCATTTGATCGAAATCAAAAGACTCCAAAATTCCATCCACATGGAGTTTCTTCATGTTTTCTTTCCATTTATAATTTAAACGGCGATGTCACTTACTAAGTGATCTTTCAATCAATTGTATTTCGACATTTTTAGCAATAGTTTTATGCATGTGATTTCTCCAACTAGACTTGTATATCATTCATCTTTTATGTAACACGGTAATTATTTGAACAACCTTTTGTTTTCATAATACCTGATAAAAACAAATCTTGAAGTTGAGCTTTGATGTCAACAAGAAACACATCAACACTTTATTTGTTCTCGATTAACATCATCACATATTCTCTTGCTAGTTACTTAGGCCATTGCAGTTCATGAATCGTGTTGTTTCATATGACGATTCACACCAACAAATTCAGTATCCAATAATCAAGAACTACATTGGTTAACAAGCAAAGAATATAGCCATAACATGTATATCATCTATATACCTAAGCTGAACAATTCTAATATTTTCTTTTCTGCCATATATTCCTGAGATTCTCTTTCAATATTTCATTTTCCATTTAAAAGAATCTATCAACATCAATAATGGAGCCATACATATGACACATAGTCCAAAGCGTGTATAGTTAAATACCAATGTCTTTGAACTTGCACTTTGAAGTAGATCACCATCATCAAATGCTTGGTGTTCCTTTGAATTCCATTCTTTAGTAATCTTTTAGTGTAGTAAACATTTTACCTACATCAAATATTCATATTTATCATGGAACTATTCATGATCAAGCTACTTTAGCTTATAACAGTGAATCACGAGTATAATGTTTCTCTCCAAAATCTTTTGTAGGATTAAGACGATTAGTGTCTCCAACCTTTTGAAAATTCTCATCAAATATGAGAACACAAATCTTACCATATTATACTCTATCATGTTGCAACCAAAACTTTGTTTCAGATATCGCAATATCTTCCACACATGATGATTTCTAAAAAACTCTTTCATCTCCTAGAATACCTTGATATTAAAATGATCTTTTAAATATCAAGAATCATGGAGACAAACATGATACTAATATACTAACACTGGAATGTTTACTCTTGATTTAATACCAATTATTAAACCCCACGGAGTAATTGAAACTTACTGAAAGTTTGCAATAGGACTTTTAAACTTTAGATTAACACTTCAAAACAATACGATACCAGTTCGTAAAGTAACTAACCAGAATCCTATAGTTCTAATATCTCAATTATAACTAAGCGCAAGGTGGTAAACGGATGCCAATGACTACAACAACTATGAAAATTCACTTTGATTTAATTTATGATAAATAGTGTTCAAACTTTAATCATATTACTATTGAACTCCCACTCAAAACAATATCCCTCAAATTGTTTTAGTGATCACATGAACCAAATCCACTACACCAAGTCCGATCATCATGAGAGATGATGAGTTTCAAAGGCAAACAATCAACATGTTCATCATATATACTATATGAATCATGCTTTACCTTTCGGTGATCCGTGTTCTGAGACCATGTCTGTACATGCTAGGATCATCGAGGTTAACCTTTGTTTCTTTATGAGAAAATATGGCTTGCTTCCGTTGTATGCACACGTTGATTCTATCATACCCGATCATCATGTGGTGCTTCGAAACGACAAGTCTTGGTAACGATTCTAACTAAGGATGAACACTTTATTACTTGATTATTTTGTGAGAGGGATCATCTTATAATGTTACCGTCACGATCTAAGCAATATAAGAAGCATAAAAAGATCAACATCACATGCAATTCAAAATATGTGATATGATATGGCCTTTCTTCTTGTGTTTCCGGTCTCCATCTTCAAGCACGAACATCATCTCCATCATCACCAGCGTGGCATCAAGGTCAATGGCACCGCTCCATGGTTGTTGTCCACCAGCATCAAATATTACAACTATTTTGAATAATAGACACACAGGTCTTAACAAAATTAAAAGGCAACCATAAGGCTCCTGCCGGTTGCCGACTTACAATAAGGAACATTGCATACATCATATATAAGCACAATCATGGTCATATCACATCACAACACACCCCTGCAAAACAAAGTTAGACGCCTCTAATTTTCTTTGCATATTTTACGTGGTTTGGGGCTTTCAATAAGTACTGTTCTAACTTACGAACAAGAACCACAACGTTGATGCTTGAACTATCAAGTGCCCGTTGTAAATTGAATCTTCACTATGATGGGAGAGACAGACACCCGCAAAGCCACTTATGCAATACAAGTTGCATGTCGAGCGTGTAGAAAGTCTCATGAACGATGTCATGTAAGGTTAGCCCGGGCCGTGTCATCCCACCATCCCGCAAGATGCAAAGTACACAAGACGCAATTGATAATAAAAGTACCACTGCCCATAATGACCATTGTGTTCTACTCGTGGAACAGATCTACATATATACACGGCTCTGATACCACTATAGGGGTTCGTAGCATGAAAAACAAAAAAATTCTATCGCATGAACACACACATGCCAAGATCTGTCTACTATATTGTAGCAACGAGTCGATAGAGTACTAACCCTCGAAGATCCAAAGCGGTTAACGAGATCGGATTCTCGTGGGTGATGTAGTTGTTCACTTTCCGATCTCAAGATTGCGTAGACAATACTTTCGGCGCCGCGTTCTGGCAGCACTCCCCAGTCGGTCACACGTACGGTACTCGACGACGACCTTCCTCTCCCGTGTTCCAGCAGGCAGCAAAGGTTGTAGCTCTCTCCTCGTGATTCCGGCAACACGGCGGCGTGGTGTCGGAAGTAGAGGGGAGATCCCATAGGGCTTTGCCTAAGCCGAAGCAAGTATGGTGGAGTAAAGGGATCCCCGACGATCTAGGGTTTAGAGGGCCGAGGTTTATAGGTAGCTAGTAACTAGGGTTTAGCTAGTCGGTAGCGGTTTAGAGGAGATCTAGATTGGTCGCAACTAGAGAGGGGGGGGGCGACGGCCAACATAGGGTTTTTGTGTGGGGTAGGGGGTGCCCTACCCCTCCTTTTATAGGTGGGTAGGCGCCAAGGGGGTGGGAATCCTCCCCCAACTCCACTTCATGTGTCGGCGCAACGGAGAGGGAGGATTCCTCCCTTAGGTAGGTTTCCTTCTCTCCCTCCACTTGGAAACCGATGTTCCAGTTTGACTTTTTCAAACTGGCTTTTTGACTTTCAAATTAGAGTTTGATTTCTCTCTTCCAAGTGTCCAACCAAGTGACCTAGGACATGATGAAACCATTCCACTTTGTCATGACACATCCATGTACAATTCCCCTTCCGGATCGGTGGACCTTCTAGACCCTTCTAGAACATTTTGGTGAAAATACGAAACCATTCCCAAACTCCGGAATTGGACTTTCCTTATATGAATCTGATTCTCCGGACCATTCTGGATCTCCTCGTGATTTCCCGAATCCCATCCGAGACTCCGAACCACATTCGGTCTCTTTACTCACTTTCCATATCTACTAAACAACATCGAATCCTTAAGTGTGTCTCCCTACGGTTCGTGAATTATGCAGACATGATAGAGACTCTTCTCCGATCAATAACCAATAGAGGAATATGGAAATTCATATGGCTCCCACATATTTCTACGATTACTTTGTGATCAAATGAACCATTTACATACGATACCAATTTCCCTTTGTCTCGTGATGTTACCGACAAGTACTCTTTTCTCGTTCCCGTGGTATGTGATCCCTTGTGAGCCAGTCAAATGCTTGCAAGCTAATTGGATGACATTCCACCGAGAGGGCCCAAAGTATATCTATCCGTCATATGGATGGACAAATCCCACTCTTGATCCATGTGCCTCAACGCATACTTTTCGAACACTCAATGCCAGCTTTATAGCGATCCAGTTATGAAGTAGTGTTTGATGTCATCAAAGCATCCATCCGGTGATGGTGATTAACATGATCTCATGGTCGAAGGATTTAGGTTACTATGTATTTGAAAGCTTATAGCAAGTGAACTATTTGAATGACTTGATCTTATGCTACGCTTAACTATAGGAGTATGTCCATCACATCATTCTTCTAATGATATGACCTTGTTGTTAATAACATCTTAATGTTCATGATCAGGAAACCATGGCAGGATCGAACAACGACATCAACGTCCTCAACTCCTCAACTGCCTTTTCCAAGCTTGTTGAGGGTCATGCTCCCCCTGTGGAATTTGAGATCAACGGGTATCACTACAACAAGGGATACTATCTAGCAGATGGCATCTATCCAAGATAGCCAATATTTGTGAAGACTATCTCATGCCCAATGCTCCCCAAGCATTCTCACTTTTCCAAGGAACAGGAAGCTTGCAGGAAGGACGTGGAGCGGGCATTTGGTGTGCTCCAGCAGAGGTTTGCAGTTGTACGGTTCCCTGCTATGACCTGGTCGAAAGATCAGATGTGGGAAGTGATGAACTGTTGTATGACCTTACACAACATGATCATTGAAGATGAGAAGAATGATCCAATGAGTTTGCTCGAGGAAGACGAGCCATACCATCTACAGGGTCCTCTTGCCGAGCCTGATCATCAGGTGCCACCAACATGGGCTGCATTCATCGCAATGCATCAGGAGATCCGAGATCCGGCGATGCATCAACAGCTGCAGGATGATCTTGTCGAGCACCTATGGATACGCATGGGCAACACGACGTAGCTGCTGAGCATGAACTGGCCAAACTTGGCCGAAATATGTTGTAATTTTATTGCAGGCCGAACTTGTACGCTGAACTTTGGTCTTAAAGTGCTCTGTATTCATCGTATAACGAACTATGCCGAAATTTGGACGAACTTTAGCCGAATTTGAGCCGAATTCTAGCGGAAACGGGCAACCCGGGAACTCGGCCTGGGTACGCGAGTGGGAAACTGGACGTACCCAGACCGAAAACTTGCACCGTCCAGACGAAGTTTGATACGGATTTTGGCCTGGGTTCGGCCAACGAGTGGAGATGCTCTGGACTACACGCCCTATGTACTTAGGCATCAGCTTGATGTTAACATATTGTTGTTGATGCTCGGACTATAAAATCCTCGCACGCGGCCATTAGTCCTCTTACGCCAACAACACCCGAAGGCACAGCTCGTCTCGATCGAGCGCATACCTCCAGTAAACGCATGTTCGTTTCCTCTCCTTAAGATATGGCGTACAAGCTGGTCGTGAATAGCTTTGTTCCTCTGCTCGCGGCGGCGGTACCTGCAGCCGTTTTGTTTCTGGCAGTACCGGACGAGCTCACCGGCGGCAGGCTACCGCCGGTCTACGTTCTCATGGCGGCGATCCTAGCAGCGGCGCTGTCCAAGATGCGGCTGCCCACACCAGAGGTGTACCTCGTGGAGTACGGCTGCTTCGGGCCCAGCCCCCGCTTCCGCGCGCCGCTAGCGACTTGCCGCGAGCACGCGCACCTCATGCCGGACCTGTACGACGAGCAGAGCGTGAACTTCATGATGCGGCTGATCGAGCGGTCGGGGCTCGGCGAGGAGACCTGCGTGCCGCCGGCGTACCACTGCATGCCCCCGGACCGGAGCCTGGAGGCGTCGCGCGAGGAGGCCGAGCTGGTCCTCTTCTCCGCCATCGACGAGGCGTTCGCCAAGACCAGGAGCTTCTTGGCGCCCGCGGACATGGACGTGCTCATCCTGAACTGCAGCGTCCTGGCACCGATCCCCGCGTTCACCGACATGGTCGTCAACAGGTACAAGCTCCGCGCCGACGTGCGGAGCGTGAACCTGTCCGGGATGGGGTGCAGCGCCGCACTCATGTCGGTCGGCCTCGTCAGGAACATCCTCCGGGAGGCGGCTCCCGGCACGCGCGCGCTGATCGTTTCCACAGAGATCCTGTCGTCGACGTATTACGTGGGAACGGACCGCACGATGCTACTCCCCAACTGCCTCTTCCGCATGGGCGCCGCCGCCATGATCCTGTCCAACTCCCCGGAGCGGGGGCGCGCGCGGTTCCGGCTCGGCCACGTGGTGCGCACCGTCACCTCCGCGCGGGACAAGGACTACCGGTGCGTGTACATGGACGAGGACGACAGGGGCAACACGGCGATCCGCCTCTCCAGGGATCTTCCGGCCACTGCCGGCCGCGCGCTGCAGGAAAACGTCGCCACCTTCGCCCCGCTCGTCCTGCCGGTCTCCCAGAAACTCCGCGTGGCGCTGTCCTTCCTCAAGCACAAGGTGATCCTCCTGACCGGCGGCGGCGCCGGGATGAAGCAGCAGCTCTACAGGCCGGACTTCCGGACAGCGTTCGAGCACTTCTGCATCCACGCGGGAGGGCGCAGCGTGATCGACGAGGCGCAGGCCGGGCTCGGGCTCTCCAACCAAGACGTGGAGGCGTCGCGGATGACGCTGCACAGGCTGGGCAACACGTCGAGCAGCTCGGTGCTGTACGAGCTGGCCTACACGGAGGCCAAGGGCCGTATGAAGAAGGGTGACCGGGTGTGGATGGTCTCCTTCGGCGCTGGGTTCGAGTGCAACAGCGTCGCGTGGGTGTGCATCAACCCCGCCGACGGCGACGCCGGTGGGCCGTGGTCCGACTGCATCCACCGCTACCCGGTGCAGCTTCCCGTTGTCGTCTAACATAGCACATCTTAAAGCTTAATAAAGGGCTATGACGACTATCGTCGTATACTGTATTTCGTATGTATATGTAGTATTGTTTACAGTCTTCTTTTTTGAATTAGTATTGTTTACAATCTATGTAAACACATTGTACGCGTGGATATATGAGTGTTATCGAAAACTAGACGCGAGAGTCGTATGAATAAAGATGGAGCTTTGTGTATTACTACATGTGTATAAGAGAGAAGATACATTTGCACTAACGTGGTGATGATAATAAGTTTTTGTGTCTGCTACTTTTCCGCTTTGTTCCTCTTTTATTCAAAAAAGAAAACACAAACGTGTCGTGGCCAAGTTTTTGGATTTCGGTCTTAATTTTTCACCGGACCTAAGCGAAATGGCCAAAATTCGGCTAGTTCGGTGAATTTTGGCCAAATCTTGAACGAAATGCAAGAACCAAAGTTTAAACTTTTGAACAAAATTTGGCTGAAATTAGATCAAAATTTGGATTTTCAAAAAAATCAAATAAATATAAAATATTTAAAATAATTCAACAAAAAATCACCATAATTTAAGAAGTTTTTGTTTGATAAATTCTCGCCCCTGTCGCGGCCGAAATTGCAAAAATTCGAATCAGCCGAAATTCAAAACCCTGGTCGTGGCCTTCGCCACGCCCACGACTCGGTCGCCAGCATTGTCTTTGCCACTGTAGTTCAGCCTGGAGATAGGAAGATCGCGACCTCCATCAAAATCAACCTTGACATATTTGTGTAAACCGAATATCCTTGAATTGAGTCAAACGCATGTATCTCGGTAGGCAGGTCGGTATACAGTGTCGGAGCTAGAGAGAAGATGATTGGGGTGTACAACGGTGTCCCAGCTGCTAATTAAACTAACTTATTTTGGGTAGCACACGCTAGGCCTTTTATTACAACGGAGTGTATCTTAGCTCGTTATCCTAGGTAATGTTATATCTTAAAAAACAATTAGTATAATGGATTGTATTTTAAGAATCATATCTATATTTAATGTTTTTGAGTACATGTATGTATATGATTGGACTAACCATGTATTTTATCTATGATACCGACAAGGCTTGTAGCTAAGCTAAGATACAATATCACCTTCTCTCTTTATTAAATATAGTGCCACATAAGTAATTTTTTTATGATATCGTGCTAAGAAACGCCCATTAGAAAAGATCTTATGGAAAATAGTTTTTTATTTTACGAAGGATTTTGCTTCTTTTTTTTTTTGAGAAGAGGATTTTGCTTTTTAGGCCTTCTACAATGGAGTGTATCTTAGCTCGTTATCCTAGGCATTGTTCTAAAAATAGGCCGAATCAGCGATTAATAGGCCGATTAATCGTTACTAGGGACCTGACCGTGTCGATTACCACTAATCATTTGTATTAGTCGTTTAGCCCGATTAATAGGTCTAACACTCCGATTACTAGGTATGTTCCCAATTAACCACTACACTTGGTCAAAAATGATGCAAAATTATCAACACATATTGCCCATCCATCCGCTAGCCCGCCCCAATGAAATAGGTTTTGCGAAGCTTCCGCACGATCCCTGCCTCCAGGAGCTTGATTTTCGCCATCACCAACTAGTTTCTTGTCATTGTTAACCAGTTCCTCGTAGTTGCCTATCAAACCTTAGATACAGGAGCTCGAGCGCCTCGAGGATCTCATCTGGGGGCTTAAGGCTTTAATAGGGTAGATGGTTGAGTTGCAAGAGGATTCATACGTGTTTTAGGTGCTAATTTTTGTAGGCTGCACCGATTAATAGCCGACCGATTAAATCAGTTAATCGTTTGAATTCCGATTAGTCGCTACTCCCAAGCCAACCGAGCAGTTAACGATTACCGATTTTCTTACCATTAATCTTAGGTAGTGTTATATCTTAAGAGACAATTAGTGCAATGGATTGTATTTTAAGAGGTGTATCTATATTTAAGTTTTTTAGTACATGCATGTATATGATTGGACTAATCATGTATTTTTCCTATGATACCATACCCTATAGCTGGTAGATAAGCTAAGATACAACCTCATTTTCTTTCTTTATTAAAAACGTCCATTGAAAAAGCCCTTGCATGTGCACCCCCGTACGTGGTTGCACTTGGATCTGCCACTGTCGATTATTGATTGAGTCAATCGACCGTGTCTGCCTCCCTTTAATTCCTCTATATATACCGTTGGCCGTTGGCTGTTTTGCTATTTAACACGTATAATTAAACGAGACCGAAGACAAAGGTCATCGCTTCCAACAGATATTGATATGGTATCAGAGCTAAAATCTTCCACGTGTCACTGTCTTAGATTTCGATACTGGGTTAGGGTGTCGATTTTCGTGTTCTTCCTTTTCTTCATCCCTCTCGACCCACTTGGAGAGACTCGAAACACCTGCTGTGGTGTCATTAACCGGAATATGCGCTTTTACTCAGTGGCAGCTGCTCTTTCAGTGTCTGACCAACATGCTGTAGTAGAATCCCTTGAACTTTGGTAAGGGAGATCGGGCATTCATTCTCATACGCAGTGCAGGCATTTCAGTGCAGTGCTGTGTGCAAATGGAGCACCGTGTACGGACGCTTCCTTTTCACTGTCCGTGCGTACGTACGTTGTTCAGAATCTTTTCCAATAAATAAAATATAACAAATTGTCGGTCTATCCGATCTGTAAATAAGGGTATCTTTGTCGGACCGACCCATCCCGTCTGAACGTGTCTAAAATGGTCCGCGCGAACGCATGGGGCGTGCGCGGCGCCCCAGCGGGCTGACCCATCCGGACAAACGCGTTCGGCTTGACTCAGAGGGCGCGGACAGCGCGGGGTGTTCTACCCGTTGGCCACTCGAGTCCATACGTAACAGAGATTTTAGTACTTAACGATAGCTTTTCATTAGATTAAGCCCTGCCAGCTACAAAAAGGTCATTCAAACTAATTAGGGGGTGCTACTGTTGTTGCTCCTGCGACTACGGCTACGGCTACTGCTGGAGGAGGACGGCGCGACGGCCACCTTGCCCTCCGCCTTCATTCGGTCCTCCGCCGCCCGGTTCTCCAGGGCCTTGTCCATCTCGGTGCCTATTGGTCCCTCTTCTCCTGTTGGGCGAGCAACTCCGCCGGAGAAGGAGCCGGAGCCGGGATCGGAGCACCATTGGGACCAAAGCCCAGCGCCTGCGCTATCTACACAGGGACGTGATCGGCTCCTCCAGCTGGTCCACCTCCTCCCCATCATAGTTGTTGTCATCCGCCACCTCCGTCTCGTCGGCGTTGACAAGACCCCACACGACCGCCACCTCAGTGGCCAGAGCCACGCGCTCCTCCTCCGCCGCCGAGTCGGCGACGTGCTCACGCCGCGCCTCTTGCGCATCACTGCGCACTTTGGCGGCGTGGCGGAGCTCGTGGATGGCGGACTTGGCGGTCTCCTTGGCCACCTCCTCTAGCGTGGTCATGGCCACCTCGTGGCGGATCTCGCGAAGAGCCGCTGATGTGGCCTCCAAGGCCACCGCCTCCTTGGCGGCGACGTGGTCTATGTCGGTCATCGCCCATTGGGCGGCCACCGTTGCCGCCGCCTCCACCACCCGCAGCAGCGCACACTCAGCGATCTCGCCTTCCTTCTCGAAGGCCAGCACCTGCGCCTCTCCCATGCACCGGGCCAACACTGTGGCATTGAGGTGGACCTCGTCGACCTCCACGTCCGGGTAGAGGGTGCGGCACATCTCCCGGATCTTGGACCATCTGGCGATCTTGCGGCGAGGCATGGCTGCTATTGCTTTTTCGACTGCTAGTTTTCTCTTGCTTTGGGTCTTGTTGTCTCCACCACGTCGGCGGTCGTCTTTTATAGGCCGCGGCAGAGGCGAGAAACGGACTGGGATGCGCGGGAAGTGAGGCGCGCGTGGGAAAAGATGGCGGGAAACGTCGGCCGCGCGAGAAGCCGCCGGCGCTGACAGCCGACGTCTCGTCTCCATTAACATCCCATCGCGAGGGTTTCAACCGGTGACAGCGGGAGGGAGACGGAAAAATGGGTCGGGCCGATGGGCGCGGTCGGCCGGACAGGCTAGACCACGGCCCCAAATCGACCGCGGCCCGATCCAAACAGACAGAAACTGACCGCTTGGGGTGAACGGATGCGTCGGCCCGGTGGAGATGGGCATCTCCACAAGAGCTGATCCATCTGGTCGTCCCAAATAGTCTATTTTTATCCGTTTGGGTCGGGCCACGGTCGATTTGGGGTCGTGGTCCGGCCTATCCGGCCAGGCGCGCCCAGCGGCACGACCCATTTGTCCGGCCTAGACAAGGCATTCTTTTAGATTTAAACATAAATCGTTCGCGCTAAAAACAGGAAAATTTCATATTTAATTTACATTCAAAATATAAGAAACAGAATTTAAACTAATCCTAACCCTAGCTACCCATCTTCGTGCGTCGGGTTGCCTCGTCCATCTACGGGTCGAGGTCCATGTACTCGGGCATCGTCCAGAGATTGGGCGGTGGCAGGGCCGGAGTGGGAGCGAGCGCAGGTGGATTGATCACATGCCCAGGCCACGGCGCCCAACCGTGTTGAAGGTGCGCCAGCTCCATTCCCATCTTTGGAGCGATCGTTGGCGCCCATCCCGGCAGCGGTGGCGGTGGAGGTAGCTGGGAGTTTGCCTGCGCCATCATGTCGGTGAGCTGGAGGGCTTCCTCGAAACCGACCAACTAGGCGTCCTCCTCCCGCGCGCTAGCCGCAATGGCCTGCTCGGTGAAGGCGTACTCGTCGTAGCCCCGTGCCAGCACCTCGCGGTACTCCAGGGATAGGTTCACGGCAACATCGTCCACCACCTCCTGCTTGACGATGAAGTCGTCGTCCTCCTCGTCGTTGCCGTCCTCGCTGTCGAGCTTCGCGTCTGAGTGGTTGACGGCGCCCTCATTGTCCGAGTCGATGTTGGGGATGTGGTAGACCTCCCCTGGCATCAGGTCGCGGTGGATGCTGGTCGCACACCGCACCTTGTGCTCCCACTCGAGGAAATTCACCCAGTAGTTCTCGAAGTGGTAGCCCCTCTCCCACTGTTGGCACCGCATGAGGTTGCTGATCCGACGAGGGATCTCCTTCTCTAGCCCTTTACCCGCCTTGGGCACGGGTGGCACTGGGACACGGTCCCGGTTGAGGTGCCTAATGTCTACGCACTTCTATTCTTGTAGACAGTTGTTGGGCCTCCAAGTGTAAAGGTTTGTAGAACAACAGCAAGTTTCCCTTGAGTGGATTACCCAAGGTTTTATCGAACTCAGGGAGGAAGTGGTCAAAGGTATTCCCTCTCAAGAAATCCTACAATCAAGATACAAGAAGTCTCTTGTGTCCCCAACACACCCAATATAGGTGCTCTAGTTCAGCGAAGAGATAGTGAAATACAAGTGGTAACGATGCCAGAAAAGAGCTTGACGGTGAGGTAAAGACTAAAGGCAACAAGAAGAAAACAAGCAAACATGCAATAGATCTAGTAGCAAACGGTGTTTCAATGCTTAGAAACAAGGCCTAGGGATCATACTTTCACTAGTGAACACTCTCTCATATAAATATATTCTCTTCATGATACTACTCTTAACTACTCTCTGGTTGGACACTCTAATCCAAGGTAGGGCTATAACAGCACTTCTCAAAGTCCGCTTCCCCAATCTAGATAACCCCACACTGTCACCTTGAGCACTAGATGGTTCCAACAAACACCACAATTTCATAGAGACATCCAACTCCAAATATAACTCATAACAAATATTCAATCTAGCCAAAGTGCCACACACGGTATGCACGCTGTCACTTTCACACACGTGGAGAAATCATAGATCTATTAAAGCACAAAGAGTATTTATGTAGACTCAAACCTAAGTGCCACCATGGCGTGCACGCTGTCAAATTTCACACACATGGGGAGAGAAGAGATCTAATGAAGCACTTGAGTAGCAAGGTAGATCTACTTGATTACAAAGCTCATGACCACAAGATCATGCATAGAGAGAGATATGAACACATAGCTACCGGTAGAGCCCTTAGCCTCGAGGAAGAACTACTCCATCCTCATCATGGGAATCAGCAACGATGATGGAGATGGTGGTGGAGATCGACGGATATGGATCCGGGGGCACTTCCCCGTCCCGGCAGGGTGCCGAAACAGAGGCTTTCTGTCCCCCGAATCTCCCCTTCGGTGGCGGCGGTGCAACAGAGGTTTTTGTGGATTTCTTCTGGATCTTTTAGGGTTTCTGAGTTGGGAGCTTCTTATAGGCGCAGGAGGCAAGGTCGATGGGGGTCCAGGGGCCCATACCCCTGTGAGCGCCCCCAGGGCTTGCCCGCGCCTAGGGGCGGTGCGGCTACCCTGTGGCCCCCCTCCGGCTCTGCTTCGTGGTTCCGTGTTGCTCCGGGGGAATAATAACTTTGGCTTTTGTCCAGTCCAATTCCGAGAATATTGATTTTCTGCCTTTCTGGAACCAAAAATGTAAGAAAAGCAGAAATGCACTGTGGCAACTTGTTAATAGGTTAGTTCCAGAAAAGATATAAAACACCTCAAAGTACAGACAAAGCAAAGTAGATACAAAACAAGCATGGAGCATCAAAAATTATAGATACGTTTCCGACGTATCAAGCATCCCCAAGCTTAACTCCTACTCGTCCTCGAGTAGGTAAGTGATAAAAAGAATAATTTTTGAGGTGACATGCACCATCAAAACCAAGATCAAACCATTTGCAAGCATTGAAAGCTGGGATCAAAGAACTCTAAACATGTGCATGAAAGATGGAGTTCTAACAATAGGACATAGTAACTATGCATGCAACATGAAAGGCTACAAACAAAGATCATGAATAACATGCATTGAAAAACGTTTGTTTGTTTCACATACAGAAAAAATAGCATAGTGGCAATCAGCTTGTCCCTCATAGAGTAGCAAATAGATGCATAGGACACCTTCAAAGTTCACAAGGGTGACTAGAAACAAATAGCACAAGAACAAGTAATATCACAATATGCATCAATCAATAAGCTTTGGAACACTTCACACAGAATGAAAACTATGCTCGCTTAATGGTGCCTAAAGGTAGAAGGTGGAGACTCAATATAGTGGAAGAAAGGCCCTTTGTAAAGGAAGCAGGTATTTCAAGTTTCAAAAAGAGCTTCCAAAAATTATGGTACTTGTTAGCTTTCAGCCCTCATTGCCCCTATCATAAGCATCTCGAAGTGGTTAAGGTTAAAGTGGCAAAGCTGGAGTATATGCTTGACGAAGTATAAGTTGGCAATCTCAAGTCCCTTGAATAAACAGGCTACACCTCATGGATACTCAACTTAGGGCCCAGGCAAGTTCTTGTCACTGTAAGTATTTGCATATCACTGAGAACCGCCAACGGGGTACCCCTTGCACATGGTACAGGAGCTTTCCCATAACCGAAATGACAAGGAAAGCACACAATGAGCATCTCAGCAATATTTTTATTTACCATATGCATAGCTTTTTTATTGATGATGCTTCATAGATAGCTCACTATGGTGATGCTGCAAGTTTCCACCATGATTAGGCATGGATTAGGCTAGCGGCCCAGGCGTTTCTCTAACACAGAATACAAACTCCATGGACTTAGAAGTTCCCACTTCATTTCACTCATGTAACATCCATAGACAAAAGAGCATGATATCAACGGAGTACAAAGAGTACAAGTGCAATGTTGAAAACGTTCCCCGTGACAGCACGATTCTACTAATCCCAACTTATAAGTGCAAGCATATATAACAAAGTTGTCTCAATGGTTCAAGTTTATTAGGGGCAAATAATAAAATGTGCCATCAAGTTTGTGAGGGCTTTAATCACTAAGTTTTCACATAACAAAATACTTTTAATTGGAAGATAGCTGAAAACAAGAATATACTTGGAATGGTGTAACACACCATGCATAGGAGTTTATAGTGGACACTTTGGAATAACTTGGTTTCTTGGGAGTTGGAAGCATGAGTAGAGCTTACTCATGCAAGTGGAGGCTAGCAAAAGACTAGGAGCAACCAACTAAGAGAGCATAATGACCATAATCATGTAGAGCAACAAAGCATACTAATCAAAGCAAAGAGTGGTACTACAAGTCAAGGACTAAATGATCATAGAGGCTAATGGTGACTTGTCATAGTCATAACATGGTGTAAGCATGTGCCAAGTCAACCCAAGCAAAGCATCAAAGGAGAATACCATAATACTATGCTTTTGCATGCTAAAACAACGCATAATTTCTTCAAGGCACACTAAGCAATCCTAATTGTTTGGAACAAGACATGCTACAGCAGTAATCACTAAGAATAATGCTAAAACAACACCTAGCATGTCATGCTAAAGTCTAAGTCACAGTAAATGCAAGCTCCTCTTGCACTTCAAGCAAGAACTTACTACTCCTTTCCAACACCAAGCAAACTTATTTGAAACAACTCACAAAGATAATAATCAATAAAGACCAGTGAGCTTGTCTCACAAATCCACAAAGATGAACTAAAAAGTTCTAAGCTGAAAGCACAATAAAAATAAGGCTAAACCCAGTGCTAGCAAAAGAGAACACTCACAAAACAATAAGAATGAAAACTGGAGTGTCCTAGGCAATGAAAACAGAGTGTGTGTCTCTCCAAAAGAAGTGCGTTGTGACCAACCAACTTACTCAAGCAAACTAAGCAAACGAAAACCAAAAACTAAAACTAATACGCTCCAAGAATAACACAACAATGCATGAAACAATAAAAACGAAGTGTCTAGAAAAACCTAAGATTTTTATTGATGAAGAAGAGGATGCCTTGGGGATGCCTTGGGCATCCCCAAGCTTTGACGCTTTTACCTCTTGGATATTTCTTGGGGTGACACCATGGTGGAATCCCCAAGCTTGAGCTTTTGTCCATTCTTCATCTCATTACATCATTCTTTCTCTACACCTGAAAATTTTCCTTCATACAAAACTTCACACAATCTTCATTAGCAACATTAGTTTATTCAAAAGATATTAGACCTTTAGGTAAAGCTTTGAACCAGCAAGAATTTTCACTAAAAACACAAGCTACTGTAGCAACTCCTTCAAAAATCTCAGTTTTCCAAAAAGAACCCAAAAAGGAATCAATAAGAAGCAAATGCAAATAATGGCAGAAATCTGTCAAAATAGACCAGCAGGTAGAAACCGATTTTTTCGAAGACCTTCTGTTGCTCAAATCAAAAAGTGTTGAACTAACTAAAGTTAGATAACATAATGATGGATTTATTCGTAAATTTTCAGCTCAATCCGAGTTATAGAGACTCCTCACGAATTTTTATGGTGGAGGACAGAAATCTGTTTCGGGACAGCAACTCTCCAAATCTTACTTCTCTCTCATTAGAGGTCATTCTTGGCACAAAAAGCAAACAAAAAGGATAAGTAAAGGTCATTACTGAAGTAATACTTCCAAGACTCAAGAAAACTCTTGGGTTATCTCCCAACAAGTACTTTTCTTTAACGCCTTTAAGTTAGGCACAGAAAGTTTGAGAAGATGCTCTCATAAGAATTATGAATTGAAGTCAAAGAGAGCATCAAGAAGCAAATTCAAAACACCTTTAAGTCTAACCCACTTCCTATGCATAGGAATCTTGTAAAGAAACAAGTCTTGAAAGCACAAAGAAACAAGCATAGGAAAGCAAACGAAGTGCAACTTCAAAATTTTCAACATAAAGAGGGGAAACTTAATATTTTTGAGATGCATAAAAACCATGTTTCCCTCTCTCATAATAACTTTTAGTAGCATCATGCATAAAATTAACAATATAACTATCACATAAAACATTCTTATCATGAGCCACATGCATAAAATGATTATTACTCTCCACATAAGCATAGTCATTCTTATTAATTGTAGTGGGAGCAAATTCAAAAAATAGCTATCATTGTTATTCTCATCACCATAGTCATCAAATATAGAAGGCATATTGTAATCACAATAAATTTTCTCCTCAATAGTAGGTGGACTGAAAATATCACATTCATCATTGTAATCATTATATATTGGAGGTATAGTATCATCATAAGCAATATAATAGCTATCTTCCCAAGTGTGTTCATTTGTAAAGATATCATCATTGGAAGGAACATGGATAGCACTAATAGCACAGCAATTACTAATATCATCATTTTTAGAATTGGTACCAAAGATATTTTCCATATCAAAAGTAGTGTGATTTTCCCAATCATGATCACTACTATAGGTAACAGGCATAGGAACATCATCTAGTTCAGACTCATCGGCAAAAACTATGATAGGAGCAACATGATTAGAGGAAGATACCATTTCATCTCTCCTTTTACCCCTCTTCTTCTTCTCCTCTTTAGGACAGAGAGGCTTGAAAGGAAGCTTCTCCACATACCCTGGCTTATTGTTAGAGACAATAGAAGAAACTTTGGAGGATTCCTCCTTTTCATTAATAAGATCAAAACTCATATTAGTCATGTCATATTTCGGTAAAATATAATCTTTTATAAGATTTTGTATGTAAGTATTCGCGTGGCAATTATCAACACAATAAAGATGACACCCATGCAGGACGCAATTCATACCAAAAGCACTCATGTCTACCAAAGAAGTTTTTCTTGATAACTCTTCACACCCCAAAAACAATGTAAGTTCATCATGTTGATTATCAGTGATCATGTTATCACAATAAAAACTTGTAGGATTATTATGGCCAGAGCATTGAAAATTGAAATGACCCACTTCAAAGCAAAGTTTACAAATAAAAGGATAGAAGGCACAAACTTTTTTACCAAGATCATCCAGAGCCTTATACCACTTTCTAGTTTTTTTTCATTACAGTGGGTGATACAATATTCTTCTTCTGTTTGATTCTTCTCACAAGGTCTATGCATACCACAAAAATTAACATGCTTATAAGAAATAGTACTTTCAGAAGTTTGAGCATGTTTATTGCAATCATTAATAACATTTTAATTTTCCATGCAAGTGTCTTTAAAAGGTTCATGATACATGTCCCATTTTTCTTTAGGAGCATTAATATGGGAAGCAAAGGCTCTATAACATCTAACAAGAATTTGAGGATCAAGACCATATTTAGCACTAAGCTCTTGAAAATCAGCAGTTTCAGCGAAAGACTTAATGCAATCATACTCATAGTTTATACCTGGTTCTCTACCTTTGTCGTAATCCCAATATTCAGTATTGCTTTGAATTGTTTCAAGAAGATCCCACTTAGATTTGACCTTCTTACTTGTGAAGGATCCCTCTGAACAAGTATCTAGGTAGTCCTTGTAATGTCCTGAAAGCCTTGCATAAAAATTATTGATAACAACATTACTGGAGAGCTCATGAATGGGACATTTGAGCATTAGTGACTTCAATATCCCCCAAGCTTGGGCAATACTTTATCCCTCATGAGGATGAAAATTATAAATATAATTCCTATCTTTATGAATTTCATGAGGAGGATAAAATTTAAAATAAAAGAGAGATTCAAGTTCCTTCCACTCCAAATGATGAGGATCATCTAGTAACTCATACCACTCCCTTGCTTTGCCCCTAAGTGAGAAATGGAATAGCTTCCTCTTAGCTTGGTCCATTGAAATACCTACACACTTGAACAACTCACATAATTCATGTATAAAGACTAAATGATCACTAGGATGGAAAATTCCATCTCCAAAATAGCGGTTATTCATAACACGTTTAACAATTTTAATAGGTATTTTAAAAGGGACACTTTCAGTATGTGAATTTAAAATATCACAAGTATCATTAGAATTACCACATATGGGAGATAAAGTATCATCAGAGCAAATTTTCTTCCCTAAAGTTGGGGAACTAAAAAGATCTTTCTCAAAAAAACTAGCTTCCCCAAGCTTAGACGTTTCCATACCATTAGTAACAATGGTGTTCAAAAAATTCATACTAATAACATTGCTATTAGCATGCAAAGAAAGTTCCATAGGTTTTTTAATTTTCTTTTCAAGCCACTCAAATTCTAACTTAGGAAAAAGACTAAAAAGCTCTCTATTTTTTTTTGTTTTCCATTAAGCCTAACTAGTGAAAACAAGAAACAGAAAGACAAAACTGCAGAATCTAAAGGAAATAACTTCGAGCACTCACATTGGAGGATGTGAGTACCTTTTACCTTACCTTTCCGGCAACGGCGCCAAAAAAGAGCTTGATGTCTATGCACTTCTATTCTTGTAGACAGTTGTTGGGCCTCCAAGTGCAAAGGTTTGTAGAACAGCAGCAAGTTTCCCTTGAGTGGATTACCCAAGGTTTTATCGAACTCAGGGAGGAAGTGGTCAAAGGTATTCCCTCTCAAGAAATCCTACAATCAAGATACAAGAAGTCTCTTGTGTCCCCAACACACCCAATATAGGTGCTCTAGTTCAGCGAAGAGATAGTGAAATACAAGTGGTAACGGTGCCAGAAAAGAGCTTGACGGTGAGGTAAAGACTAAAGGCAACAAGAAGGAAGCAAGCAAACATGCAAAGTTCTAGTAGCAAACGGTGTTTCAATGCTTAGAAACAAGGCCTAGGGATCATACTTTCACTAGTGAACACTCTCTCATATAAATATATTCTCTTCATGATACTACTCTTAACTACTCTCCGGTTGGACACTCTAATCCAAGGTAGGGCTATAACAGCACTCCTCAAAGTCCGCCTTCCCCAATCTAGATAACCCCACACTATCACCTTGAGCACTAGATGGTTCCAACAAACAGCACAATTTCATAGAGACATCCAACTCCAAATATAACTCATAACAAATATTCAATCTAGCCAAAGTGACACACACGGTATTGCACGCTGTCACTTTCACACACGTGGGGAAAAGCATAGATCTATTAAAGCACAAAGAGTATTTATGTAGACTCAAACCTAACTACCACCATGGCGTGCATGCTGTCACTTTCACACACATGGGGAGATCAGAGATCTAATGAAGCACTTGAGTAGAAAGGTAGATCTACTTGATTACAAAGCTCATGACCACAAGATCATGCATAGAGAGAGAGATGAACACATAGCTACCGGTAGAGCCCTTAGCCTCGAGGAAGAACTACTCCCTCCTCATCATGGGAATCAGCAACGGTGATGGAGATGGTGGTGGAGATCTATGGAGATGGCTCCGGGGGCACTTCGCCGTCCCGGCAGGGTGCCGGAACAGAGACTTTCTGTCCCCCGAATCTCCCCTTCGGTGGCGGCGGCGCAGCAGAGGTTTTCGTGGATTTCTTCTGGATCTTGTAGGGTTTCTGAGTCGGGTGCTTATTATAGGCGCAGGAGGCAAGGTCGGTGGGGGTCCAGGGGTCCCACACCCCCTATGGGTGCGCCCAAGGCTTGCCCGCGCCTTGGCGGGGTGTGGCCACCCTATGGCCCCCTCCGGCTCTGCTTCGTGGTTCCGTGTTGCTCCGGGGAAATAATAACTTTGGCTTTTGTCCCGTCCAATTCCTAGAATATTGATTTTATGCCTTTCTGGAACCAAAAACAGAAGAAAACAGGAAACTGGCACTGTGGCAACTTGTTAATAGGTTAGTTCCAGAAAAGATATAAAACACCTCAAAGTATAGACAAAGCAAAGCAAAGTAGATACAAAACAAGCATGGAGCATCAAAATTATAGATACGTTTCCGACGTATCAGTGCCAGCCGATGGGGAGGGAGAAATCCATGTGGCTGATGCCCCAGCCCTCCCTCCATCGGGGCTCGCAGTCCATGACGCGCAAGTACCGTTGGTTGCGGCGCTCCCGTGGTGGCGGGTAGTCCCCCACGGGACGGCCCCGGAACTCTTCCGGCCGTGGTGGAGGCGGCAGGGATGTGCCACGGAGGAAGGCCGGCAGTCGGGAGCGCTGACTGCTAGAGCCAGACGCCTCATGCTCGTTCTTACTCCTCTCCTTCTTCAGCTAGGACAACGCCTTCATCGTTTGTGGTGGCGTCGGCTGCTAAGGTTTGCAATGGCGAGAGGTGAGGAGTGCGGCACCGACGGGCACATGGTTAAATAGCCCCTTCGCCCGCAAACGCGTGCAGCTTCCCGCTCCTTCGCCATCAATGCCGGCGTGGGAACGCAGGCGGCGTCCAGTGGATGTGTCGTCTCGTCGCTATTGATGGCGCTGGCTGCTGTCGGTCAGCCTTTCGCCAGCGCCTCTAAATCGTTGTCGCGGTTGCGTCCGAATTGGTGCCACTGCTCGTGTCTGAATCAGTGTTGCGGGTCGCTGTGGCTGACAGGTGGGTCAGTGGCACGCGTTGGCAGGACACATGCGCTGTCCGTGCACGTCTGGGCCAACACAACCATTGTCCAGATTAGATGCACAGATGGATCGAGCCGGATGTATTTGTCCAAACGTGTCGAGCCGCTGAGGCGCCGCGTACGTACCGCGTATCCGCATGAACAATTTCGGACATGCTCAGATAGTATGGGTCGAGCCGGTGAAAATGCCCTAAGTTGTGTGCACGCCACCGACGCAAACTGGACATGGCATGGCGATCCCATAGCGGTCTTCAATACTGCTTCCAACCCTGGATCAGATACACTCTAAAGTGAACCTACATACTAAGGATTTTTATTGTATGCCTATTATATTTTATAAATGTTGTTTTATTTTTATATAAAATCACTAAGATTTTTAGATAGTTTGACTTTCCAAGAAAACTAAAAATACACTCTTTGTGGGAGCTGGCCTGGAGGGATTACTTGATACCCGGCGCAAAAATATGTTTTCAGTAGTTACATCCAGTGAACAAAGTGACTGCCGACACATCATTTCCTTGGGACGTGTTTGGTTGGCCTGATTTTTATTTATCGCACAGGCCGGAAGAAATAAGGTTGTTTGGTGTCTCGCGGTGTGCCACGGATTGGCACGCACGGGTCTTCAAGCAGCTCTCATTCTGGCTCTGGAGGAACACCAAAATCGAGTGTTTCCATCGAGACAGGACCTAGCGAGCGAAGAGAAGGAATGGCATGTGCGGGGAGGCAGCGGGGAGGTGACGGGAGTCGAAAGAATTACAGCGCCATATGGAGCGAAAAGTAGGCTCACCTCCCTCTTATACTGCCACCTTCCTCTGGAAGACAAATCCCTCCCCATTTTTCCTCTTGTGCGACGGCTTTGGCGGCGGTGCTGGTGGCTATTTAGATCTACGGCAGCTGCTGCTAACCACATACTGGCACTGGCTGACGTCTTCTGTTCGACTCCGGCATCTGCTAGCTCGGAGATCTATGGCGCCAACTTCTCCCCCATCTTCTTCTCCGCCTGTGGCGGGTCCTCGACGTCCGTCACCATGAAGGTAAGAACCGCGGCCTTGCCTCCTCTCCAACTTTTTTACCAATGTAGTTAGCTCGACATTATGGTAGTACGTACACAGAGCTTACGCAACGCCACTCCGTTTAGGGCCAACAATTGAAGGTTATCATCCAAGTATCTTCTCTAGTCGTTGTGATTCAAGCATGAATGTTCCTGATCTACAGTAGAGCGGCTGGTACGAATAACAGGCCGGTCGTGAAGTATGGTACCTGATACAGCGTGGCAGAGAGAGGCTGGAAAATCTGAACTACATCTATAACAACAACGATGTGAAGGCTATCGCCATGCTTAGGATGAGAAGAGCCCCATTTAACCATCTTGTGCAGACATTCAGGTCTAGGGGGTTTCTCAAGGACAGCATCAACTGCTGTATCGAAGAACATGTGGCTCTGTTTCTTCATGTTCTAGGCCAGAACCAGAGATTTCGAGTGATTCACAACACATGGAGGAGATCAAACGAGACAATTTCCCGGTATTTCTATCAGGTGTTGTATGACGATGTTGGAGAACTCAGAGAAGAGATGATCAAGCTACCATCTGGTCAAATCCCCGCGAAGATACATGGCAACGGTCGATGGTTCCCCTTTTTCAAGGTGATCAACTCTAGCATGTTATTCTTTGGATGATTGTATTATACAGCCGACTAACATTCTTGTAATGTCAGGATTGTATTGGAGCAATTGATGGTACTCATGTGATGGCTAGAGTGCCGAAAGCTGAGCAGGTTGCATATAGGGGGACGAAGCACTACCCCAATCAGAATGTTCTCGCCGCCGTTGATTTCAACATAAAGTTCACATATGTGCTTGCCGGGTAGGAAGGATCTGCCCACGATGCGATGATTCTGACTGACAGCCTTAGCAGACCTGATGGCCTCAAGCTCCCTGTCAGCAAATTCTACCTTGCAGATGTCGGGTATGCCTGCCGGCCTGGAATACTGCCACCCTTCAGGTCAAAAGGTACCATCTCAATGAGTTCTCTGCTAGGAACTATCCAAAAACTCCGGAAGAACTTTTCAGTCTTAGGCACTATAGCCATAGAGGCACGGTTGAGATGGTTTTCGCTGCTCTGAAGAACAGGTTTAAGATCCTTGATCATAAGCCTTTCCACTCTTTCCCCACCCAAGTTAAGCTTGTTCTTGCATGTTGCATTTTGCACCACTAGATCTTGCAATTTGGTGCCGATGAGTACTTCTCGGCCGAGGAAGATGTAGCTCTTGATGACAACGACACTGACGGTGGCCATGGAGTTGCCCATTTTCAATACAAATTAACTTGTCATATCATCATCCTTGTTTGATCATTGCATCGATGCCATGTGTTGATTGTTCCCCTCTCTTTCCGGTGTTCGGTTCTTCGCGATAGAATACGAGATCGAGATCAAAGACCAAGGTCAACACCATCGAAGATCGAAGATTTATTGATAGCCATCGTATTGTAGATGCTTAGCCATGATATTAGTTATCATAGACCCCAGTTGAATCGATGTTGCACCTAGGGTTAGCCGGTGTGTCCTCGCCAGGGCATCCCGAACCCGAGGGTTGATTGATTGCCGCCTTTCTTTCCGGTATTGGTTCTTTGCGATAGGATCTGAGCCCGATGGTGTCTCCGAATTAGGGTTTCTGATATTGTAAATTCATTTTTATTATTGCGTATGTATATATTAGGGTTTCTCCGAATTAAGGTTTATACATCTCAACACCGTACCTATGGAGCACTGGGTTTCCCGAAGAGAGGAAGAAATATCCTGATAGAAGCCATAAGAGGAGAAAGGACAAGGCGGAAGTTGAAGCAGATATTCAGAAAAATCGAATGCGTATAATTGAAGAACGAATAAAGCAACAACAAGATCAAATTAACGCACTTAGAGAGCAAAGTACTACCGGCCCATCTCAGCAGCACATGGTGGTAGAACCTGCATTCGATGCTACCGGCCTATCGAATAATCGAAAAAGCAGTGTGGCTTCCACCGAGGTCCCGGGTGATGACAATGACGATGGTGCACCCACGATGGCTCCTGTTGGCTACCCAGTGGATGATATCACACAGATGACACACCGCGAGCTACATGTCAAAGTTGTGACCATATCAATGAAGGTGGCGGTCGGCTATGCCTTACCAATTGGACCCACACCAACTTACCACTATCGTCCGGTTCCACAGGGCTACGATGTTGTCGGGGTGGATGAAATCATGCCCACCTTTGAAGTTTTGAAGCTTGACTACCTGCAGGTGAAGGGGATGTGACTGAACTGGGAGAAGCAACAAACGTCACCATTCTATGGCCAAAGGAATGTATCGTGCTTCCAAATCACATGCCAAGGCCATCTTCGCCGCTGCCTCACCCGTCTCCAGCGAGGTCGTCGCCGCCGCGGCAGCCGTGTTTGTCGCCTCACCCGTCTCCGTCGCCTCACCAATCTCCGGCGCAGCCATCTCCGGCGCCTCGGGATAAAAAGCGTACGCGTACCACCGCTACTCTGCGTCGTGGTAAGCGATCGCCAAAACATAAACAAGAGCCTCTTCCAAAAGTACCAAAGGTTCCTCCCAAGAGAGCTTATGACTGTACTGAAGAGGAGACTATGGCTATCGTTGATGCGGAAACAACAGCGTTTTTCGCTAAGCTGAGGCGGCCGAAAGAGCCAGAGTTCCCCAGCACTAAAGAAGAAAAAGCCCAAGTGTTCAAAATGCTAAAGACTCTTCATCAACCCGAGCCAAAGCTGTCATCAGACTATGAGCGTTCTATTCTTAAGTCACATGCGGTACAACAAGCCTCGAAGAGCAGTACTGATGCAAGCGAGAAATCTGTTGCCCAGCTCGGAGAACAAGCAAAATAGTCTTGCGCCCCTCTCAAGGTGTCGAGCAAATATGCGGCCGAAGAGCAGTATGATCCAGATATAGTTGCACAATACGGAGAAGCTGTCGCTGCTCAAGGTATGAGTATTGCCCAGTACTTATCCCAGTTACAGTACTTCCTCATGTGTGAAGTAACATACAAATACCAGTACGGCAAACCTCTCGTCAAACCTGAGGAGGTAAATAATCTTTCAACAAAAATGCGAAGATTGCATAACTGGTACATGCATGCCACAAAGGCCGGGGCTAACTGGATAATGCTGAGGGTTACAAAAAAGCATTATAGGAAAGAAATAGATGACATGATATCCATTGAATTTGATGAACTATTTCAATTATTTAATCAAGACGCCTTGGACAAATCGATCATCAGTGCCTATTGCATGTAAGTACTAATTCTGTAATTAATTTAGTCTCTAGTTATCTCACCTCGTTTATTGCATGTATATAATCATACTACAATATGCAGAATGAAGATTCTCGAATGCAGCAGAAGACAAATCTATAACATTGGGTTCATTGACCCATATTGGGTTCATCAAGCTAATCTCAAAACAAACCCCGAGGATACGGAGGATAATATCGTACACGCGTTAAGGTTTCAAGAAACCAGAAGGGAAATACTATTTCCTTACAACTTCGAGTGAGTGTTATTATCTTGTATACACTTTCTATTTCGCTTACTCGATGTTAAGTATATAATTGATTAGTTATGCATGCGCAGCTTCCACTATATTTTGTTAATCATTCAACTTGACAAAGGGTGTGTACTAGTCATGGACTCGAAACATAAACCCCTTGAGACGTGGAAGGATATGCAGATGCTTCTCCAGCGGTAATTCTAATCATTACGACACTATATCAGCAATGTTCGTGAATTTTATGATATCAAGTAATTAATAACTTCTTTTATTCGTTTTCTTCGCCGGGCAGCGCTTGGAAACGGTTCACCAACAAGGCTAGGGGTGTTTGGAAAGAGGAGCTTACATTTCAACCACTAGATGTAAGCACCACTAGCTATATCCGCGCATCTCTTTGATTCTAGTTTTCATACCGTTATTATCATGCTTGATTTTTTTTCTGATTGAACACTGTTCTCGTAAAGTGGCTAACGCAGGGATCAGGGAACAATTTATGTGGATACTATGTTTGTGAGTTCATCCGTCAGACGTGCTCTGAGAAGGGCAGAAATTTAGAGCAACTCCACGTACGTAAACAATTTCTATAGTTTTTAATTACCATCAAATTGTGTTTAGTTTCATTCATATAGGTTGAATCCTTTTTTTAAATCAGATCGAACGTCTACGGGACGGTATTCTGCCTTGCTCAGTCCTATAAATTGCCCCGCTGTGATTTGTTTACCCAGCATGTTATGTTGTTTATCTTAAGGAGAACACCTATAGTGAACTGCGGACCCCAGTCCAATCTTTACCATTGATACATCTTCCACTGTTATTGTTTACTTTCTGCAAGCTACCATCACCTTCCACACCATACATTTAATCCTTTGTTTTCAGCAAACCGATGAGATTGACAACCTCATTGTTCCTTGGGGAAAAGTCTTGAGTTTGTGTTGTGCAGGTTTCCATGTTCTTAGCAACACCTTGGGGTCGTTTCCTTCCTCCTACTGGTTCGATAACCTTGGTTTCTTACTGAGGGAAGACTTACTCCTGTGCTCATCATACTTTCCTCTTGGGGTTTCCCAATGAAGCTCCATAGTGATCTGAGCCACATCAGAGACAGACACCCGCAAAGCCACTTATGCAATACAAGTTGCATGGCAAGAGTGGAGCAAGTCTCATGAACGATTTCATGTAAGGTTAGCCCGGGCCAATTCATCCCACCATCCCGCAAGATGCAACGTACACAAGAAGCAATTTATAATAAAAGCATCACCGCCCACAATCACCATTGTGTTCTAATCGTGCAATAGATATACATATATACATGGCTCTGATACAACTGTAAGGGTTCGTAGCATGGAAAACAAAAAAATTATATCGCATGAACACACACATGCCAAGATCTATATATTAGATTGTAGAAACGATTCGATAGAGTACTAACCCTCAAAGATCCAAATCGGTTAACGAGATCGGATTCTCGTGGGTGATGTAGTCGTTCACTTGCCGATCTCAAGATCGCATAGACAATCCTTCCGGCACCGCATTCTGGCAGAGCTCCCCCAGTTGATCATACGTACGGTACTCGATGAAGACCTTCCTCTCCCTTGTTCCAGCAGGCAGCGGAGGTTGTAGCTCTCTCCTCGCGATTCCGGCAGCACGGCGGCGTGGTGTCAGAAGTAGAGGGGAGATCCCACAGGGCTTTGCCTAAGCCAGAGCGAGTATGGTGGAGTAGAGGGAGCCCCAGTGCTCTAGGGTTCAGAGGGCTGGGGTTTAGAGGTAGCTAGTAACTAGGGTTTAGCTAGTCGGTAGTGGTTTAGAGGAGAACTAGATTGGTCGCAACTAGAGAGGGGGTCGGTGGCCAACCTAGGGTTTTTGTGTGGGGTAGGGGATTCCCTACCCCTCCTTTTATAGTGGGAAGGCTACAAGGGGGAGGGAATCCTCCCCCAACTCCACTTCATGTGTCTGGCGCAACAGAGAGGGAGGATTCTTCCCTTAGGTAGGTTTCCTTCTCTCCCTCCACTTGGAAACCGATGTTCCTGTTTGACTTTTTCAAACTGGCTTTTTGACTTTCAAACTAGAGTTTGATTTCTCTCTTCCAAGTGTCCAGCCAAGTGACCTAGTACATGATGAAACCATTCCACTTTGTCATGACACATCCATGTACCCTTCCCCTTTCGGATCGGTGGACCTTCTAGACCCTTCTAGAACATTCCGGTGAAAATACCAAAACTATTCCTGAACTCCGGAATTGGACTTTCCTTATATGAATCTTATTCTCTTGACCATTCTGGATCTCCTCGTGATGTCCCGAATACCAACCGAGACTCCAAACCACATTCGGTCTCTTTACTCACTTTCCATATCTACTAAACAACATCGAATCCTTAAGTGTGTCTCCCTACGGTTCGTGAATTATGCAGACATGATCGAGACTCTTCTCCGATCAATAACCAATAGAGGAATCTAGAAATTCATATGGCTCCCACATATTTCTACGATTACTTCATGATCGAATGAACCGTTTACATATGATAACAATTTCCCTTTGTCTCGTGATACTTTACTTATCCGAGGTTTGATCATCGGTATCTCTGCATACCTAGTCCAACCTTGTTACCGACAAATACTCTTTTCTCGTTCATGTGATATGTGATCCCTTGTGAGCCATTCACATGATTGCAAGCTAATTGGATGACATTCCACCGAGAGGGCCCAGAGTATATCTATCCGTCATATGAATGGACAAATCCCACTCTTGATCCATGTGCCTCAACACATACTTTCCCAACACTCAATGCCATCTTTATAGACACCCAGTTACGAAGTGGTGTTTGATGTCATCAAAGCATCCATCCGGTGATGGTGATTAATATGATCTAATGGACGAAGGATTTAGGTTACTATTTATTTGAAAGCTTATAGCAAGTGAACTATTTGAATGACTTGATCTTATGCTACGCTTAACTATAGGAGTATGTCTATCACATCATTCTTCTAATGATATGACCTTGTTGTTAATAACATCTCAATGTTCATGATCATGAAACCATGATCATATATTAACCAATAAACTAGTTTAACAAGAGGCTTTACTAGGGACTCTTTTATGTTTACAAATCACACAAGTATTAATGTTTCCTGTTAATACAATTATAGCATGGTATGTAAACATTTATCATAAGCATGAAGATATGATGATAACCGCTTTAATATTGCATCTTGGGCATATCTCCAACAGGGAGATGTCCGGCTAAGTCCTGCCCACCATAACCATCATCGCTCGATCCAAGTCGACCTCTAGCTGGACCATGCCATAGGATGGGGTTAGGTAGCATAAATCGAGGCGCTCTGGTGAGTCAGGCCTAGCCACATGCCCGCTGGATGGAGGATGCGGTGACGATTCCTCGAATGGCATGGAGAAGCTGGTGGGTGTCGAGCCCGCACTGCTGCCTCCTTTGGAACGGACGATCTTGGACAAGATCGTCCGTCAGGAGGAAGTGGCGCACCATACTATAGGAGAGGGCCACCAACAACATTGTCGCCATGCCCAGCAATGGCACCACTACTTCCAGTAGGATCATCATGGCAACCGCCAGCGCCTCCATGAGGTGGCGCATGGCACAATGGCGGGGTTCCCTGTCTGGGCATAGGGGTGCTAAACTCGCGGCGCTGCCTCTTGCAGTCTCTATAGGTGTGCTCCAAGCCACCGCACCATATGCATAGAGTGGCGTTTTCGCACTATGTGGTCCTCATAGCCACAGTTGTAAGAGCATCCATACAGGGCATCCGGGATCCTCCCATTGGCCGGAAGCCTGGTAAAGGGTAGAATGCGCCGAGGCGGATGCCTAGCTTTGAGTGTGTGCTTGCAGAAGGCGAGCATTATGGACGCGCCTCATCGGCACCTTCCACTAGATGCCACCATTGCCCGCCGGAGCGGGGTTACTCGGGCCCGTGTCAGCATCCCACCCCCTTGATCCTAGCCCAATGCCTGCCGGGGCGACGACCAAAGAGCAGAGAGGGGGCTGAGAAGTGCGAGAGGTCACAAAGGACGAACTTAGATCCGAATCCGAGAGTACAACTTGGTTATCCATGCCCGCTCATGGAGCGTGGATGGAGGAGGCCAGAGGGGAGAGGGTGGACGTCTGGGCCGGAGTGGCAGATCATAGGAATCGAACCATGTTGGAAAATCAGAACACAAAACAAATCATGAACAGGAATCTCCTCTATCACGGTGGTGGCACCGTCCTTATAGTGGAAGAATCCCAGGAGGAGAGTATGGCAGTGTCGCTGGCTCCAACAAAGATGAGAGGAGTTGTGCTGGGAAGCACGGATCCGGGGGAGTAGAGCCGGTGGAGGATGTGATTTCCCGACGAGGTGGCTCCTGGTCATCATCTCCGGCGCCTGTGAGGGGAAAGAGAGTACATCGGCATAGAGACATGGGGGAGAGAGATGGGACCGGGAGGGTGGGAGAAAGAGGCATGACCACATGAATGTTGGAATTTGCCCACAGATCGACTACATCAAACTAGACAAACAAACACGCTTAAAAAATCTTATGGCCAAGGGCACGTGTCGTGCCCGTTCTTTTTCTTTATTTTCTTCTCAACTCATACGATACACTTTGATTACAGGGGTATACATGTGTATATGTAGTAGTTCTAGTATAGCTAACCTAGTAGGATTAGGACATCTAATTCCTACTCTATTCGGCTACCCATGTCTACTCGGATACGTACCCCGTACTATGACGTGCTTATTCCTAACAATCACCCCCTAAGCACGACGTGCACTTCACCTCGATCTCGGTCCCAAATGCGCCAGCTGCTTCTCGCAGGCGTCACCCTCGGCATTGCTTTCGCCGCTCTAGACGTCATCTTCCATGTCACCGATTTTACCTTCGTCGGCTTCTCCATGACTTGACGTCGACCCTTCTTGTTCGCGTCTTCGGTCTTCGTCGGTTCCTTGATGAACAACGGGTCCTTTTTGTGGTTCATCGTCACCGAATTATTTATCATTCGAAATTCCTTCTTCGGATAGTAGTCCAACACGCATCTCATGCGTGCTCATGTCGGTCATAGTCGTCTCAGCTCTAGTGCAGTAGGAGGCATCACAACATACTCTTCTGCGTTCGATATAACGCTTGTCTCCTCACCTTTCTCCCGCTCTGGGCGTGAAGGCCATGTATCTTGTGCCCAATCTCCAAGCAAAGTGTCTCCTAAACTTCCACCTGATGGTGCAACTTCCAGCGTACTTGCTTCTCTAGTTGGCACACAAGCCATAACCTCTCTAGCATATCTTGTTGAGACAATTACTTTAGGCCCAGCTGCGTTTTCTAGAGTTACACGCATGCATCCTTGTGTGGCTCCTTCCGTATCTCCTCCTAGTCCACCCGTTCTGCTAGGTTGCTTCTTGATTCTGGGCTAGTGAGACTTTGTTTTTCTGGACCTTCGAATAAAGTCCCTCCTGGCAGTTTAATT
Source organism: Avena longiglumis (assembly GCA_030063025.1). Classification (NCBI taxonomy): domain Eukaryota; kingdom Viridiplantae; phylum Streptophyta; class Magnoliopsida; order Poales; family Poaceae; genus Avena; species Avena longiglumis. Next base: position 29,973,032 of record CP125979.1, on the reverse strand, counting down.
TCTTTTGGCCTGATCAAACCAGCACTAGTGATCCTCTCATCTGGCCAATTTGCTTCTTGCCTGTTTTCTGGGCAGGCTAGCCCTGGTCTGACTAGACCTACTTTTCTTGGTCCGTCAATTTCTTTTGGCGCTACAGCGCGCACGCTGTTTGGCCTACTTGTTTTTTCAGATCCAACTTCTGGGATGGACGTCCCTAGACCTCCTGACGGAGCTCCTTGAGGCAGGTATTTTCCTTTTAGCCCGCCTCCTTCTGGCGTTTCTGGGTCGCCAGCCCCTAGACCATCCTTTGATCTATTTTCTGGGTCTTCAGATGAAGCCCCTCTCGGCGGATCACTTTCTTTTGGACCGCCTCTTTCTGGTGTTTCTGGGCCGCCAGCCCCTGGACCTTCCCTTGGTCCGGGCTCCACATGTGAAGCTCCTCCTCCTGGGATGCCGAGCAGAATACATGCGCCACGTCTGCCTACTGTTGATGGTGGCCATCCTGCTGTGCTATTGCCTTCATCATGCAACGCCACGTCTTCTCGATCCTGGATGTCGTGTCCGGCGATGTCGGTAGCCCCAGTACTCTTCGGTTGCGCTTCCGAGCTTGAGGTCTCCTCAGAATTTGACATGTTCACGCCGACTTCTTTTGACACCTTGGTCGCCATACTTGGCGTCGCCACACTTGACGAACCAACCGGGGTCACTTCCGGTTCTATCAATGTAATCTCGTCGTTCAAGACAGTCTCCTGCTGCCCCACGTGAACACTAGTGTCGTCAACACCTGCGCATACTACCTTGATCGCTCCCCACACATCCTTCGTCGATTTCCTTCCAACGAGGTGTTGTAGCATGTCCGTCGGCATAACCGAGTAGAGCGCCATCAATGCTTGGCAACCCTCTCGGTACTTCGCACCTCCCTTGACGTACTCATCGCCGCCGGGATCGATGGCCTCCCAAATCTGCTGACCTTCCATGGCGCACTGCATCACAAACGCCCATAGGCCGTAGTGCTTGCGATCCAAACGCGGATACAACTCCATGCCCACAGTCTCAAACGCTGGTACCGATGTCGAGCTCTCGCCAAACTTCACCATCGCCATTACCTCATAGTACTTTCAGCAGATCACGGACGACGACCTTGGCTCTGATACCAATTGTTGGAATTTGCCCACAGATCGACTACATCAAACTAGACAAACAAACACGCTCAAAAAATCTTATGGCCAACGACACGTGTCGTGCCCGTTCTTTTTCTTTATTTTCTTCTCAACTCATACGATACACTTTGATTACAGGGGTATACATGTGTATATGTAGTAGTTCTAGTATAGCTAACCTAGTAGGATTAGGACATCTAATTCCTACTCTATTCGGCTACCCATGTCTACTCGGATACGTACCCCATACTATGACGTGCTTATTCCTAACAATGAAGATGTACATGTACACCTTGGCCACTGTAGGAGGAAGGTGTACAAAGTACATGATGATGGAGGCAAAATGGACACACGCGCATCTTAGAACACCCATAACCGTTCGGATAAGACCTGAACGCCCAACAGGTTGTGGAATCGCCGCGTTCATATGCCTCCGAGGCATTGCCCTAGGGAACTCCAAAACCGCTGCAGCCTGTCACACACCCCTATGCTTTTTGACCAGGACTACGGCGGGCTTATGCCAGCCTAAACTACACGCCCTATGTACTTAGGCATATTGTTCTTGATGCTCGGGCTATAAAATCCTCGCACGCGGCCATTAGTCCTGTTACGCCAACAACACCCGAAGGCACAGCTCGTCTCGATCGAGCACATACGTACCTCCAGTAAAGGCTTGTTCGTTTCCTCACCTTAAGATATGGCGTACAAGCTGATCTTAAATAACTTTGTGCCTGTGCTAGCGGTGGCAGTACCTGCAGCCGTTTTGTTTCTGGCAGCACCGGACGAGCTCACCGGCAGCCGGCTTCCGTCGGTCTACGTTCTGATGGCGGCGATCATAGCAGCGGCGGTGTCCAAGATGCGGCTGCCCCATGAGGTGTACCTCGTGGAGTACGGCTGCTTCCGGCCCAGCCCCCACTTCCGCGCACCGCTAGCGACTTGCCGCGAGCACGCGCACCTCATGCCGTACCTGTACGACGAGCAGTGTGTGAACTTCATGATGCGGCTGATCGGGCGGTCGGGGCTCGGCGAGGAGACCTGCGTGCCGGCGGCGTACCACTGCTTTCCCCCGGACCGGAGCTTGGAGGCGTCGCGCGAGGAGGCCGAGCTGGTCCTCTTCTCCGCCATCGACGAGGCGTTCGCTAGGACCAGGGGCTTCTTGGATCCCGCGGATATAGACGTGCTCATCCTGAACTGCAGCGTCCTGGCGCCGGTCCCCGCGTTCACCGACATGGTCGTCAACAGGTACAAGCTCCGCGCCGACGTGCGGAGCGTGAACCTGTCAGGGATGGGGTGCAGCGCCGCACTCATGTCGGTCGGCCTCGTCAGGAACATCCTCCGGGAGGCGGCGCCCGGCACGCGCGCGTTGATCGTTTGCACGGAGATCCTGTCGTCGACCTATTACGTGGGAACGGACCGCGCGATGCTTCTCCCAAACTGCCTCTTCCGCATGGGCGCCGCCGCCATGATCCTGTCCAACTCCCCGGAGCGGGGGCGCGCGCGGTTCCGGCTCGGCCACGTGGTGCGCACCGTCACCTCCGCGCGGGACAAGGACTACCGGTGCGTGTACATGGACGAGGACGACAGGGGCAACACGGCGATCCGCCTCTCCAGGGATCTTCCGGCCACTGCCGGCCGCGCGCTGCATGAAAACGTCGCCACCTTCGCCCCGCTCGTCCTGCCGGTCTCCCAGAAACTCCGCGTGGCGCTGTCCTTCCTCAAGCACAAGCTGCTGCTCCTGACCGGCGGCGGCGCCGGGGTGAAGCAGCAGCTCTACAGGCCGGACTTCCGGACAGCGTTCGAGCACTTCTGCATCCACGCGGGAGGGCGCAGCGTGATCGACGAGGCGCAGGCCGGGCTCGGGCTCTCCAACCAAGACGTGGAGGCGTCGCGGATGACGCTGCACAGGCTGGGCAACACGTCGAGCAGCTCGGTGCTGTACGAGCTGGCCTACACGGAGGCCAAGGGCCGTATGAAGAAGGGTGACCGGGTGTGGATGGTCTCCTTCGGCGCTGGGTTCGAGTGCAACAGCGTCGCCTGGGTGTGCATCAACCCCGCCGACGGCGACGCCGGTGGGCCGTGGTCCGACTGCATCCACCGCTACCCGGTGCAGCTTCCCGTTGTCGTCTAACATAGCACATCTTAAAGCTTAATAAAGGGCTATGACGACTATCGTCGTATACTGTATTTCGTATGTATATGTAGTATTGTTTACAGTCTTCTTTTTTGAATTAGTATTGTTTACAATCTATGTAAACACATTGTACGCGTGGATATATGAGTGTTATCGAAAACTAGACGCGAGAGTCGTATGAATAAAGATGGAGCTTTGTGTATTACTACATGTGTATAAGAGAGAAGATACATTTGCACTAACGTGGTGATGATAATAAGTTTTTGTGTCTGCTACTTTTCCGCTTTGTTCCTCTTTTATTCAAAAAAGAAAACAAACGTGTCGTGGCCAAGTTTTTGGATTTCGGTCTTAATTTTTCACCGGACCTAAGCGAAATGGCCAAAATTCGGCTAGTTCGGTGAATTTTGGCCAAATCTTGAACGAAATGCAAGAACCAAAGTTTAAACTTTTGAACAAAATTTGGCTGAAATTAGATCAAAATTTGGATTTTCAAAAAAATCAAATAAATATAAAATATTTAAAATAATTCAACAAAAAATCACCATAATTTAAGAAGTTTTTGTTTGATAAATTCTCGCCCCTGTCGCGGCCGAAATTGCAAAAATTCGAATCAGCCGAAATTCAAAACCCTGGTCGTGGCCTTTTTTTTGGTCGCACGGGCTTTTTATAATGGAGTGTATCTTAACTCGTTATTATAGATAGTGCTATATCTTAAGAGACAATTAATATAATGGATTGTATTTTAAGAGGTATATATCTATATTGATTTTGAGTACATGCATGTATAGGATTGGACTAACCATGTATTTTATCTATGATACCGGCAAGGCTTGTAGCTAAGGTAAGATACAACATCACCTTTTCTCTTCATTAAATATAGTGCCACATAAGTAATTTATTTATGATATCGTGCTAAGAAACGTCCATTGGAAAAGGTCTTATGGAAAACAGTTGTTTTATTTTACTAAGGATTTTGCTTTTTAGGCCTTCTACAATGGAGTGTATCTTAGCTCGTTATCCTAGGTAATGTTATATCTTAAGAGACAATTAGTGCAATAGATTATATTTTAAGAGGTGTATCTATATTTAAATTTTTTAGTACATGCATGTACTCCCTCTGTTTGGGATTATAAGTCCCGCGCGGATAACTAGGTTGCCAATTTAAACAACAAAATATAAATAATATAGCATAAAAATTATACATTAGAAATTTTAGAGGTTATATTTTTTTAATGATATAACTTTTGTGATATATAAGTTAGATTTTGTTGGTCAAATTAACAACCTAGGTATACGTGAGACCTATAATCCCGAACAAATGGAGTATATGATTGGACTAACTATGTATTTTGCCTATGATATCCTCTTGCTGGTAGTTAAGCTAAGATACAATCTCACTTTTTTTCTTTATTATAACGCCCATTGAAAAAGGCCTTGCATGTGCACCCCCGTACGTGGTTGCACTTGGATCTGCCACTGTCGATTATTGATTGAGTCAATCGACCGTGTCTGCCTCCCTTTAATTCCTCTATATATACCGTTGGCCGTTGGCTGTTTTGCTATTTAACACGTAATTAAACGAGACCGAAGACAAAGGTCATCGCTTCCAATAGATATTGATATGGTATCAGAGCCAAACTGTTCCATGTGTCGGTGTCTGAGATTTCGATAGTGTTAGGGTGTCGATTTTCGTGTTCTTCTTTTTCTTCATCCCTCTCGACCCACTTGGAGAGACTCGAAACACCTGCTGTGGTGTCATTAACCGGAATATGCGCTTTTACTCAGTGGCAGCTGCTCTTTCAGTGTCTGGACCAACATGCTGTAGTAGAATCCCTTGAACTTTGGTAAGGGAGATCGGGCATTCATTCACATACGCAGTGCAGGCATTTCAGTGCAGTGCTGTGTGCAAATGGAGCACCGTGTACGGACGCTTCCTTTTCACTGTCCGTGCGTACGTACGCTGTTCAGAATCTTTCCCAATAAATATAGTATAACAAATTGTCGGTCTATCCGACCTGTAAATAAGGGCATCTTTATCGGACCGACGCATCGTCCCATCTGAACGTGTCTAAAATGGTCCGCGCGAACGCATGGGGCGTGCGCGACGCCCCAGCGGGCTGACCCATCCGGACAAACGTGTTCGGCTTGACTCAGCGGGCGCAGACAGCGCGGGGTGTTCTACCCGTTGGCCACTCGAGTCCATACGTAAGAGAGATATTAGTACTTAACGATAGCTTTTCATTAGATTAAGCCCTGCCAGCTACAAAAATGTCATTCAAACTAATTAGGGGGTGCTACTGTTGTTGCTCCTGCGACTACGGCTACGGCTACTGCTGGAGGAGGACGGCGCGACGGCCACCTTGCCCTCCGCCTTCATTCGGTCCTCCGCCGCCCGGTTCTCTAGGGTCTTGTCCATCTCGGTGGCCCATTGGTCCCTCTTCTCCTGTTGGGCGAGCAACTCCGCCGGAGAAGGAGCCGGAGCCGGGATCGGAGCACCATTGGGGCCGAAGCCCAGCGCATGCGCTATCTGCACAGGGACGGCGATCGGCTCCTCTAGCTGGTCCACCCTTTCCCCATCATAGTTGTCGTCATCCGCCACCTCCGTCTCGTCGGCATTGACGAGACCCCACACGACCGCCACCTCAGTGGCCAGAGACACGCACTCCTCCTCCGCCACCGAGTCGGCGACGTGCTCACGTCGCGCCTCTTGCGCATCACTGCGCACTTTGGCGGCGTGGCGGAGCTCGCGGATGGCGGACTTGGCGGTCTCCTTGGCCACCTCCTCTAGCGTGGTCATGGCCACCTCGTGGCGGATCTCGCGAAGAGCCGCTGATGTGGCCTCCAAGGCCGCCGCCTCCTTGGCGGCGACGTGGTGTATGTCGGTCATCGCCCATTGGGCGGCCACCGTTGCCGCCGCCTCCACCACCCGCAGCAGCGCACACTTAGTGATCTCGCCTTCCTTCTCGAAGGCCAGCACCTGCGCCTCTCCCATGCACCGGGCCAACACTGTGGCTTTGAGGTGGACCTCGTCGACCTCCACATCCGGGTAGAGGGTGTGGCACATCTCCCGGATCTTGGACCATCTGGCGATCTTGCGGCGAGGCATGGCTGCTAGAGCTTTTTTGACTTCTAGTTTTCTCTTGCTTTGGGGCTTGTTGTCTCCACCACGCCAGCGGCCGTCTTTTATAGGCCGCGGCAGAGGCGGGAAACGGACTGGGATGCGCGGGAAGTGAGGCGCGCGTGGGAAAAGATGGCGGGAAACATCGGCCGCGCGGGAAGCCGTCGGCGCTGACAGCCAACATCGCGTCGCCATTAACATCCCATCGCGAGGGTGTCAACCGGTGACAGCGGGAGGGAGACGGAAAAATGGGTCGGGCCGATGGGCGCGGTCGGCCGGACAGGCCGGACCACGGCCCCAAATCGACCGCGGCCCGATCCAAACGGATAGAAACTGACCGTTTGGGGTGAACGGATGCGTCGGCCCGGTGGAGATGGGCATCTCCACAAGAGCTAATCCATCTGGTCGTCCCAAACAGTCTATTTTTATCCGTTTGGGTCGGGCCACGGTCGATGGGTCGTGGTCCGGCCTATCCGGCCAGCCGCGCCCATCGGCGCGACCCATTTGTCCGGCCTAGACAAGGCATTCTTTTAGATTTAAACATAAATCATTCGCGCTAAAAACAGGCAAAGTTCATATTTAATTTACATTCAAAATATAAGAAACAGAATTTAAACTAATCCTAACCCTAGCTACCCATCTTCGTGCGCCGGTTTGCCTCGTCCATCTATGGGTCGAGGTCCATGTACTCGGGCCTCGTCCAGAGATTGGGTGGTGGCAGGGCCGGAGCGGGAGCGAGCGCAGGTGGATTGATCACATGCCCAGGCCACGACACCCAACCGTGCTGAAGGTGCGCCAGCTCTATTCCCATCTTTGGAGCGATCGTTGGCGCCCATCCCGGCAGCGGTGGAGGTGGAGGTAGCTGGAAGTTTGCCTGCGCCATCATGTCGGTGAGCTGGATGGCTTCCTCGAAACCGACCAACTAGGCGTCCTCCTCCCGCACGCTGGCCGCAATGGCCTGCTCAGTGAAGGCGTACTCGTCGCAGCCCCGTGCCAGCACCTCGCGGTACTCTGGGGATAGGTTCACGACAACATCGTCCACCACCTCCTGCTTGACGATGACATCGTCCTCCTCCTCGTCGTTGTCGTCCTCGCTGTCGAGCTTTGCGCCGGAGCGGTTGACGACGCCCTCATTGTCCGAGTCGATGTCGGGGATGTGGTAGACCTCCCCTGGCATCAGGTCGCGGTGGATGGTGGTCGCGCGCCGCACCTTGTGCTCCCACTCGAGGAAATTCACCTAGTAGTTCTCGAAGTGGTAGCCCCTCTCCCACTGTTGGCACCGCATGAGGTTGCTGATCCGACGACGGATCTCCTTCTCTAGCCCTTTACCCGCCTTGGGCACGGGTGGCACCGGGACACGGTCCCGGTTGAGGTGCCTAATGTCTACGCACTTCTATTCTTGTAGACAGTTGTTGGGCCTCCAAGTACAAAGGTTTGTAGAACAACAGCAAGTTTCCCTTGAGTGGGTTACCCAAGGTTTTATTGAACTCAGGAAGGAAGTGGTCAAAGGTATTCCCTCTCAAGAAATCCTACAATCAAGATACAAGAAGTCTCTTGTGTCCCCAACACACCCAATATAGGTGCACTAGTTCAGCGAAGAGATAGTGAAATACAAGTGGTAACGGTGCCAGAAAAGAGCTTGACGGTGAGGTAAAGACTAAAGGCAACAAGAAGGAAGCAAGCAAACATGCAATAGATCTAGTACCAAACGGTGTTTCAATGCTTAGAAACAAGGCCTAGGGATCATACTTTCACTTGTGAACACTCTCTCATATAAATATATTCTCTTCATGATACTACTCTTATCTACTCTCTGGTTGGACACTCTAATCCAAGGTAGGGCTATAACAGCACTTCTCAAAGTCCGCTTTCCCCAATCTAGATAACCCCACACTGTCACCTTGAGCACTAGATGGTTCCAACAAACACCACAATTTCATAGAGACATCCAACTCCAAATATAACTCATAACAAATATTCAATCTAGCCAAAGTGCCACACACGGTATGCACTACTAGGAAAATGGCTATAGGTAATCAGCACATCCGTGGCTCACATGGTTGAAGTGCCCCACGGCTAAAACAGGCGTGGCTCACCTAAGTGCATACATGCACGCTCACCTAACATGCACGCTGTCACTTTCACACACGTGGGGAAAATCATAGATCTATTAAAGCACAAAGATTATTTATGTAGACTCAAACCTAAGTGCCACCATGGAGTGCACGCTGTCAATTTCACACACATGGGGAGAGAAGAGATCTAATGAAGCACTTGAGTAGCAAGGTAGATCTACTTGATTACAAAGCTCATGACCACAAGATCATGCATAGAGAGAGATATGAACACATAGCTACCGATAGAGCCCTTAGCCTCGAGGAAGAACTACTCCATCCTCATCATGGGAATCAGCAACGATGATGGATATGGTGGTGGAGATCGATGGATATAGCTCCGGGGGCACTTCCCTGTCCGGAGGTCGAAACAGGCTTTCGTCCCCGAATCTCCCTTCGGTGGTGCAATGAGAGGTTTTGTGGATTTCTTCTGGATCTTTTAGGGTTTCTGAGTTGGGAGCTTCTTATAGGCGCAGGAGGCAAAGTCGGTGGGGTTCCAGGGGCCCACACCCCCTGTGGGCGTCCCCAGGGCTTGCCCGCGCCTAGGGGTGGTGCAGCCACCCTGTGGCCCCCCTCTGGCTCTGCTTCGTGGTTTCGTGTTGCTCCGGGGGGATAATAACTTTGGCTTTTGTCTAGTCCAATTCCGAGAATATTGATTTTCTGCCTTTCTGGAACCAAAAACAGAAGAAAACAGGAAACTGGCACTATGGAAACTTGTTAATAGGTTAGTTCCAGAAAAGATATAAAAACACCTCAAAGTATAGACAAAGCAAAGCAAAGTAGATACAAAACAAGCATGGAGCATCAAAAATTATAGATACGTTTCCGACGTATCAAGCATCCCCAAGCTTAACTCCTGCTCGTCCTCGAGTAGGTAAGTGATAAAAAGAATAATTTTTGAGGTGACATGCACCATCAAAACCAAGATCAAACCATTTGCAAGCATTGAAAGCTGGGATCAAAGAACTCTAAACATGTGCATGAAAGATGGAGTTCTAACAATAGAACATAGTAACTATGCATGCAACATGAAAGGCTACAAACAAAGATTATGAATAACATGCATTGAAAAACGTTTGTTTGTTTCACATACAGAAAAAATAGCATAGTGGCAACCAGCTTGTCCCTCATAGAGTAGCAAATATATGCATAGGACACCTTCAAAGTTCACAAGGGTGACTAGAAACAAATAGCACAAGAATAAGTAATATCACAATATGCATCAATCAATAAGCTTTGGAACACTGCACATAGAATGAAAACTATGCTCTCTTAATGGTGCCTAAAGGTAGAAGGTGGAGACTCAATATAGTGGAAGAAAGGCCCTTTGTAAAGGAAGCAGGGATTTCAAGTTTCAAAAAGAGCTTCCAAAAATTATGGTACTTGTTAGCTTTAATCCCTCATTGCCCCTATCATAAGCATCTTGAAGTGGTTAAGGTTAAAGTGGCAAAGCTGGAGTATATGCTTGACGAAGTATAAGTTGGCAATCTCAAGTCCCTTGAATAAACAGGCTACACCTCATGGATACTCAACTTAGGGCCCATGCAAGTTCTTGTCACTATAAGTATTTGCATACCATTGAGAACCGCCAACGGGGTACCCCTTTCACATGGTGCAGGAGCTTTCCCATAACCAAAATGACAAGGAAAGCAGACAATGAGCATCTCAGCAATTTTTTTATTTACCATATGCATAGCTTTTTTATTGAGGATGCTTCATAGATAGCTCACTATGTTGATGTTGCAAGTTTCCACCATGATTAGGCATGGCTTAGGCTAGCGGCCCAGGCATTTCTCTAACATAGAATACAAACTCCATGGACTTACAAGTTCCCACTTCATTTCACATAGGTAACATCCATAGACAAAAGAGCATGATATCAACGGAGTACAAAGAGTACAAGTGCAATGTTGAAAACGTTCTCCGTGACAGCACGGTTCTGCTAATCCCAACTTATAAGTGCAAGCATATATAACAAAGTTGTCTCAATGGTTCAAGTTTATTAGGGGCAAATAATAAAATGTGCCATCAAGTTTGTGAGGGCTTTAATCACTAAGTTTTCACATAAAAAAATATTTTTAATTGGAAGATAGATGAAAACAAGAATATACTTGGAATTGTGTAACACACCATGAATAGGAGTTTATAGTGGACACTTTGGAATAACTTGGTTTCTTGGGAGTTGGAAGCATGAGTAGAGCTTACTCATACAAGTGGAGGCTAGCAAAATACTGGGAGCAACCAACTAAGAGAGCATAATGACCATAATCATGCAGAGCAACAAAGCATACTAATCAAAGCAAAGAGTGGTACTACAAGTCAAGGACTAAATGATCATAGAGGCTAATAGTGACTTGTCATAGTCATAACATGGTGTAAGCATGTGCCAAGTCAACCCAAGCAAAGCACCAAAGGAGAATACCATAATACTATGCTTTTGCATGCTAAAACAACGCATAATTTCTTCAAGGCACACTAAGCATTCCTAATTGTTTGGAACAAGACATGCTACAGCAATAATCACTAAGAATAATGCTAAAACAACACCTAGCATGTCATGCTAAAGTCTAAGTCACAGTAAATGCAAGCTCCTCTTGCACTTCAAGCAAGAACTTACTACTCCTTTCCAACACCAAGCAAACTAATTTGAAACAACTCACAAAGATAATAATCAATAAAGACCAGTGAGCTTGTCTCACAAATCCACAAAGAAGAACTAAAAAGTTCTAAGCTGAAAGCACAAGAAAACTAAGGCTAAACCCAGTGCTAGCAAAAGAGAACACTCACAAAACAATAAGAATGAAAATTGGAGTGTCCTAGGCAATGAAAACAGAGTGTGTGTCTCTCCAAAAGAATTGCGTTGTGACCAACCAACTTACTCAAACAAACTAAGCAAACAAAAACCAAAAACTAAAACTAATACGCTCCAAGAACAACACAACAATGCATGAAACAATAAAAACGAAGTGTCTAGAAAAACCTAAGATTTTTATTGATGAAGAAGGGGATGCCATCCCCAAGATTTGATGCTTTTACCTCTTGGATATTTCTTGGGGTGACACCATGGTGGAATCCCCAAGCTTGAGCTTTTGTCCATTCTTCATCTCATTACATCATTCTTTATCTACACCTGAAAATTTTCCTTCATACAAAACTTCACACAATCTTCATTAGCAACATTAGTTTATTCAAAAGATATTAGACCTTTAGGTAAAGCTTTGAACCAGCAAAACTTTTAACTAAAAACACAAGCTACTGTAGCAAATCCTTAAAAAAGATCAATTTCCCAAAAAGAACCCAAAAAGGAATCAATAAGAAGCAAATGCAAATAATGGCAGAAATCTGTCAAAATAGACCAGCAGGTAGAAACAGATTTTTTCGAAGACCTTCTGTTGCTCAAATCAAAAAGTGTTGAACTAACTAAAGTTAGCTAAATACTGATGGATTTATTCGTAAAATTTCAGCCCAATCCGAGTTACAGAGACTCCTCACGAATATTTATGGTGGAGGACAGAAATCTGTTTCGGGACAGCAACTCCCCAAATCTTACTTCCCTCTCATTAGAGGTCATTCTTGGCACAAAAAGCAAACAAAAAGGATAAGTAAAGGTCATTACTGAAGTAATACTTCCAATACTCAAAAAAACTCTTGGTTTATCTCCCAAGAAGTACTTTTCTTTAACGCCTTTAAGTTAGGCACAGAAAGTTTGAGAAGATGCTCTCATAAGAATTATGAATTGAAGTCAAAGAGAGCATCAAGAAGCAAATTCAAAACACCTTTAAGTCTAACTCACTTCCTATGCATAGGAATCTTGTAAAGAAACAAGTCTTGAAAGCACAAAGCAACAAGCATAGGAAAGCAAAAGAAGTGCAACTTCAAAATTTTCAACATAAAGAGGGGAAACTTAATATTTTTGAGATGCATAAAAACCATGTTTTCCTCTCTCATAATAACTTTCAGTAGCATCATGCATAAAATTAACAATATAACTATGACATAAAACATTCTTATCATGAGCCACATGCATAAAATGAATATTACTCTCCACATAAGCATAGTCATTCTTATTAATTGTAGTGGGAGCAAATTCAACAAAATAGCTATCATTGTTATTCTCATCACCATAGTCATCAAATATAGGAGGCATATTGTAATCAGAATAAATTTTCTCCTCAATAGTAGGTGGACTGAAAATATCACATTCATCATTGTAATCATTATATAATGGAGGTATAGTATCATCATAAGCAATATAATAGCTATCTTCCCAAGTGTGTTCATTTGTAAAGATATCATCATTGGAAGGAACATGGATAGCACTAATAGCACAGCAATTACTAATATCATCATTTTTAGAATTGGTACCAAAGATATTTTCCATATCAAAAGTAGTGTGTTTTTCCGAATCATGATCACTACTATAGGTAACAGGCATAGGAACATCATCTAGTTCAGACTCATCAGCAAAAACTATGATAGGAGCAACATGATCAGAGGAAGATACCGTTTCCTCTCTCCTTTTACCCCTCTTCTTCTTCTTATCCTCTTTAGGAGGGAGAGGCTTGAAAGGAAGCTTCTCCACATACCCTGGCTTATTGTTAGAGACAATAGAAGAAACTTTGGAGGATTCCTCCTTTTCATTAATAAGATCAAAACTCATATTAGTCATGTCATATTTCGGTAAAATGTCATCTTTTATAAGATTTTGTATGTAAATATTCGCGTGGCAATTATCAACACAATAAAGATGACACCCATGCAGGACGCAATTCATACCAAAAGCACTCATGTCTATCAAAGAAGTTTTTCTTGATAACTCTTCACACCCCAAAAACAATGTAAGTTCATCATGTTGATTATCAGTGATCATGTTATCACAATAAAAACTTGCAGGATTATTATGGCCAGAGCATTGAAAATTGAAATGACCCACTTCAAAGCAAAGTTTACAAAGGCACAAACTTTTTTACCAAGATCATCTAGAGCCTTATACCACTTTCTAGTTTTTTTCATTCTAGTGGGTGATACAATATTCTTCTTCTGTCTGATTCTTCTCATGAGGTCTATGCATACCACAAAAATTAACATGCTTATAAGAAATAGTACTTTTAGAAGTTTGAGCATGTTTATTGCAATCATTAATAACATTTTAATTTTCCATGCAAGTGTCTTTAAAAGGTTCATGATACATGTCCCATTTTTCTTTAGGAGCATTAATATGGGAAGCAAAGGCTCTATAGCATCTAACAAGAATTTCAGGATCAAGACCATATTTAGTACTAAGCTCTTGAAAATCAGCAGTTTCAGCGAAAGACTTAATGCAATTATACTCATAGTTTATACCTGGTTCTCTACCTTTGTCGTTATCCCAATCTTCAGTATTGCTTTGAATTGTTTCAAGAAGATCCCACTTAGATTTGACCTTCTTACTTGTGAAGGATCCCTCTGAACAGGTATCTAGGTAGTCCTTGTAATGTCCTGAAAGCCTTGCATAAAAATTATTGATAACAACATTACTGGAGAGCTCATGAATGGGACATTTGAGCATTAGTGACTTCAATCTCCCCCAAGCTTGGGCAATACTTTATCCCTCATGAGGATGAAAATTATAAATATAATTCCTATCTTTATGAATTTCATGAGGAGGATAAAATTTAAAATAAAAGAGAGATTCAAGTTCCTTCCACTCCAAATGATGAGGATCATCTAGTAGCTCATACCACTCCCTTGCTTTGCCCCTAAGTGAGAAATGGAATAGCTTCCTCTTAGCTTGGTCCATTGAAATACCTGCACACTTGAACAACTCTCATAATTCATGTACAAAGACTAAATGATCACTAGGATGGACAGTTCCATCTCCAAAATAGCGGTTATTCATAACACGTTCAACAATTTTAATAGGTATTTTAAAAGGGACACTTTCAGTATGTGGATTTAAAATATCACAAGTATCATTAGAATTACCACATATGGGAGATAAAGTATCATCAGAGCAAATTTTCTTCCCTAAAGCTGGGGAACTAAAAAGATCTTTCTCAAAAAAACTAGCTTCCCCAAGCTTAGACATTTCCATACCATTAGGTACAATGGTGTTCAAAAAATTCATACTAATAACATTGCTATTAGCATGCAAAGAAAGTTCCATAGGTTTTTTAATTTTCTTTTCAAGCCACTCAAATTCTAACTTAGGAAAAAGACTTAAAAGCTCTCTATTTTTGTTGTTGTTTTCCATTAAGCCTAACTAGTGAAAACAAGAAATAGAAAGACAAAACTGTAGAATCTAAAGGAAATAACTTCGAGAACTCACATTGGAGGATGTGAGTACCTTTTACCTTACCTCCCCGGCAATAGCGCCAGAAAAGAGCTTGATGTCTACGCACTTCTATTCTTGTAGACAGCTGTTGGGCCTCCAAGTGCAAAGGTTTGTAGAACAGCAGCAAGTTTCCCTTGAGTGGATTACCCAAGATTTTATCGAACTCAGGGAGGAAGTGGTCAAAGGTATTCCCTCTCAAGCAATCCTGCAATCAAGATACAAGAAGTCTCTTGTGTCCCCAACACACACAATATAGGTGCACTATTTCGGCGAAGAGATAGTGAAATACAAGTGGTAACGATGCCAGAAAAGAGCTTGACGGTGAGGTAAAGACTAAAGGCAACAAGAAGGAAGCAAGCAAACATGCAACAGTTCTAGTAGCAAACGGTGTTTCAATGCTTAGAAACAAGGCCTAGGGATCATACTTTCACTAGTGAACACTCTCTCATATAAATATATTCTCTTCATGATACTACTCTTAACTACTCTCTGGTTGGACACTCTAATCCAAGGTAGGGCTATAATAGCACTCCTCAAAGTCCGCCTTCCCCAATCTAGATTACCCCACACTATCACCTTGAGCACTAGATGGTTCCAACAAACACCACAATTTCATAGAGACATCCAACTCCAAATATAACTCATAACAAATATTCAATCTAGCCAAAGTGCCACACACGGTATGCACGTTGTCACTTTCACACATGTGGGGAAAAGCATAGATCTATTAAAGCACAAAGAGTATTTATGTAGACTCAAACCTAACTGCCACCATGGCGTGCACGCTGTCACTTTCACACACATGGAGAGAGCAGAGATCTAATGAAGAACTTGAGTAGCAAGGTATATCTACTTGATTACAAAGCTCATGACCACAAGATCATGCATAGAGAGAGATGAACACATAGCTACCGGTAGAGCCCTTAGCGTCGAGGAAGAACTACTCCCTCCTCATCATGGGAATCAGCAACGGTGATGGAGATGGTGGTGGAGATCGATGGAGATGGCTCCAGGGGCACTTTCCCGTCCCGGCAGGGTGCCGGAACGACTTTCTGTCCCTCGAATCTCCCCTTCGGTGGCGGCGGCGCAGCAGAGGTTTTCGTGGATTTCTTCTGGATCTTGTAGGGTTTCTGAGTAGGGTGCTTCTTATAGGCACAGGACGCAAGGTCGGTGGGAGTCCAGGGGGCCCACACCCCCTATGGGCGCCCCCAGGGCTTGCCCGTGCCTTGGGGGGTGTGGCCACCCTATGGCCCCCTCCGGCTCTGCTTCGTGGTTCCGTGTTGCTCCGGGTAAATAATAACTTTGGCTATGGTCCCATCCAATTCCTAGAATATTGATTTTCTGCCTTTCTGGAACCAAAAACAAAAGAAAACAGGAAACTGGCACTATGGCAACTTGTTAATAGGTTAGTTCCAGAAAAGATATAAAAACACCTCAAAGTATAGACAAAGCAAATCAAAGTAGATACAAAACAAGCATGGAGCATCAAAATTATAGATACGTTTCCGACGGATCAGTGCCAGCCGATGGGGAGGGAGACATCCATGTGGCTGATGCCCCAGCCCTCCCTCCATCGGGGCTCGCAGTCCACGACGCGCAAGTACCGTTGGCTGCGGCGCTCCCGTGGTCGCGGATAGTCCCCCACGGGACGGCCCCGGAACTCTTCCGGCCGCGGTGGAGGCGACAGGGATGTGCCACGGAGGAAGGCCGGCAGTCGGGAGAGCTGACTGCTAGAGCCAGACGCCTCATGCTCATTCTTACCCCTCTCCTTCTTCAGCCAGGACAACGCCTTCATCGTTGGTGGTGGCGTCGGCTGCTAAGGTTTGCAATGGCGAGAGGTGAGGAGTGCCGCACCGACGGGCACATGGTTAAATAGCCCCTTCGCCCGCAAACGCGTGCAGGTTCCTGCTCCTCGGCCATCAATGCCGGCGTGGGAACGCAGGCGGCATCCAGTGGATGTGTCGTCTCGTCGCTATTGATGGCGTTGGCTGCTGTCGGTCAGCCTTTCGCCAGCGCCTCTAAATCGTTGTCGCGGTTGCGTCCGAATTGGTGCCACTACCCGTGTCTGAATCAATGTTGCGGGTCGCTGTGGCTGACAGGTGGGTCAGTGGCATGCGTTGGCAGGACACATGCGCTGTCCGCGCATGTCTGGGCCAACACAACCATTGTCCAGATTAGATGCACAGATGAATCGAGCCGGATGTATTTGTATGAATGTGTCGGGCCGCTGAGGCGCCGCATACGTACCACGTATCCGCATGAACAATTTCGGACATGCTCAGATAGTATGGGTCGAGCCGGTAAAAATTCCCTAAGTTGTGTGCACGACCACCGACGCAACCTGGACATGGCATGGCGATCCCATAGCGGTCTTCAATACTGCTTCCAACCCTGGATCAGATACACTCTAAAGTGAACCTACATACTAAGGATTTCTATTGTATGCCTATTATATTTTATAAATGTTGTTTTATTTTTATATAAAATCACTAAGATTTTTAGATAGTTTGACTTTCCAAGAAAACTAAAAATACACTCTTTGTGGGAGCTGGCCTGGAGGGATTACTTGATACCCGGCGCAAAAATATGTTTTCAGTAGTTACATCCGGTGAACAAAGTGACTGCCGACACATCATTTCCTTTGGACGTGTTTGGTTGGCCTGATTTTTATTTATCGCACCGGGCCGGAAGAAATAAGGTTGTTTGGTGTCTCGCGGTGTGCCATGGTGTAACACCCTCAGAATCGACCCTATGCAAGTCTCAGCGATTCCCGCCAAACCCGCATAGAAACGATTCAATGGTGCCCACCAGGCACTTTCGTGCGGGTGGAAAACGAAGTAATACCATTACACAATAGTCCACAATGGAACCCACAGAACAGATATATACAACAGCGACTCATCGAGTCAAGAATACAATATACAGTACAAAGATCCAAATCACCGTGAAAACGATACAACGTCCGAGTACGGACAAGATGCAAATTGAGCTAAGAGCCCTGAAGAATAACCAATGGCGTCCATAACCCTGCCCAGGCCAAGCCGGAAGGGTAACCCTGCTAACGACGTCGATCTCAGAACCTGCTTAACAAAAGGGGTGTCGACGAAGGGCAAAGGAAAAGAAGCGGTCGATCTTGAGGCCGACTGCAGCGAGACTAGAATTCGGTCCTCGCCTACATAGGTATGGTGGACTGAAGCGGCATGCACTAAACAACCTATAGAGACTCAATACAACGTGGCTATCGAGATAGGGATGAGAAAGACCTATTCGGATCCAACGATTCTAACACCAAACAAACCCATCCTGGTATTTCCCTCGATACCAGAGAAAGTCAACGAGGCGAACACCCTCGAATCGGACCTATGCAAGTTTCAGCGATTCCGCTAAACCGCATAAACGATTCAAAGGTGCCACCAGCACTTTCGTGCGGGTGGAAAAGCGGTAATAACATTACACAACAGTCCTCGATGGGACCACATGAGATATATATACAACACGACTCCATGGGTCAAGATTACAGATATCTGAACAAAGATCCAAATCACCTTGAAAGCGATAGAGCGTCCAGCTACGGACAAGATGCAAATGGGGCTAAGAGCACGAAGAATAACCAACGGCGTCCATAACTGCCGAGGCCAAGCGGAAGGTAACCCTGCTAACGACGTCGATCTCAAAACCTGCTTAAACAAAAGGGGTGCCGACAAAGGCAAAGGAAAAGAGGCGTCGATCGAGGCCGATGCAGCGAGACTAGAATTGCGGTCCTCGCCTACATAGGTGTGGTGGATCGGCGGCGGCGGTATGCACTAAACAACCTATAGAGACTCGATACAACCGGCGGTTATCGAGAGGATGAGAATGACCTATCCGGATCCAACACGAAGCTAACACCGAACAAACCCATCACAGTGTTTCCCCTCGAGACCAACGAGGAAGTCGACCGAGGAACTCACAGTTGGCGTTTATTTATTCGATTATCGTTGTATTTACTAGTCGGTATAGGTAATCATCACGATAAAAATAAGCGATGCGTTTTAGGTAACCATTCCGTGGTAGTTAGACACTTACTAGTCAGATACAATTAGCATGAGATAACCCAAAACCCAGCAGTTGTTGGTATTTTTATTTAGCCATTCCGTTGTAGTTGCAATACTTACTAGTCAGATACAATTGTCGCAAGCGACAAACCAAACAAGCAATTGTTGGCAGTTTTATTTAGCCATCCCGTTGTAGTTGAAGCTGATTACTAGTCATATCAGATACAAGTCAATTTATAACAGTAAACTTTAGTTATAGTTGTCTATGATCGAGATATTGTGCTCCAAGTCGTCCATAACCACGGACACGGCTTTCAGAAAGTTTTAACCCGGCCGGGGTGCACAAATAGCAACACACACACGATCGACCTCGGAAAAACCAAATCAAAACCCAACGAGGCTTTCACGACAAAGCAATCACAGGATTCATAAATATTTCAGGGGGCCACCCCATTGAGTAGACCCGCAACGAAGCTAGCTGACTCCGAGACGGACTCAAGGTTTGCGACAATGGCTGTAAACGACTGGGAACCCCAAACGGGGCTTGTCGATACCGCGAAAACACTCTGCTTACCTAAACAGTACAGTGTGCTCCTCGCACAATCGTAAATAAAGCAGTAAAGCATGGCATAAGTACAGGATCGTAAATAAAACCTCAAACTAGTTTGTGGCCCCAAGAAATAAGAATGAATCAAGCTCTGGCTAAGGGGGGTCCCATAATTCCCCGTATGTGGATAGCGCGATAAATCAAGGAACAGGTATCAAGCACTCGGGGTCCTACGGAACACAAGTGGGCGGTCGGAAACCAAATATTATCTATCACCCACCGATGCCTCTGCTTACTTACTTCAATTTTAGTTGTTAAACAGGAATTAAAGTGAACGATAAATAAAGCCAAGATTATCTCCAACATCAAACATGTGGCAATACTCCAACAACTATGGTACATGGCGACACGCAACAACAGTTGAGCAAGCGACTACGACACGCAAGTCCAACTATCTACCAAACAACAGGTAATAGGATGTGTCCAAGGCAATATAAGGCTGCAAGGGATAACAGGGGTACGAAAACTAGAGCAACGCAACACAGATAGCAATAGATCAACAGGAGGGAATAAATGTTGAAGATATGCCCAAGAGGCAATAATAAAGTGGGTTATTATCATATCTTCATACTTATGATAAATGTTTACATACCATGCTATAATTGTATTAACAGGAAACATTAATACTTGTGTGATTTGTAAACATAAAAGAGTCCCTAGTAAAGCCTCTTGTTAAACTAGCTTGTTGGTTAATATATGATCATGGTTTCCTGATCATGAACATAGAGATGTTATTAACAACAGGGTCATATCATTAGGAGAATGATGTGATGGACATACTCCTATAGATAAGCGTAGCATAAAGATCAAGTCATTTTAAATAGTTCAATTGCTATATGATTTCTGATACATAGTAACCTAATTCCTTCAACCATGAGATCATGCATATCACCTTTACCGGATGGATGCTTTGATTACATCAAACACCACACCGTAACTGGGTGGCTATAAAGGTGGCATTGAGTGTTCGGAAAGTATTGGTTGAAACACATGGATCAAGAGTGGGATTTGTCCATCCATATGACGGATAGATATACTCTGGGCCCTCTCGGTGGAATGTCATCCAATTAGCTTGCAAGCATGTGACTGGCTCACAAGGGATCACATATCAGGAGCGAAAAGAGTACTTCGATACGAGGTTGAACTAGGTATGCAGAGATACCGACGATCATGACCTCGGATAAGTAAACTATCGTGAGACAAAGGGAAATTGGTATCGTATGTAAGTGGTTCATTCGATCGCAAAGTAATCGTAGAAATATGTAGAGCCATATGAATTTCCAGATTCCTCTATTGGTTATTGTTCGGAGAAGTGTCTCGATCATGTCCGCATAATTCACGAACCGTAGGGAGACACATAAGGATTCGACGTTGTTTGAGTAGTTATGGTATTACGAGAAAGACCGAATGTTGTTCGGAGTCTCGGATGGGATCCGGGATATCACGAGGTGATCCGGAATGGTCCAGAGAATAAGATTCATATAAGGAAAGTCCCGTTTCGGAGTTCGGGAATGATTCCGGTGTTTTCATCGGGAATGTTCTAGAAGGTTCTGGATTGTCCGGCACTCCGGGGGGGAGGGGTACATGAATGTGTCATTACATATTGGAATGATTGCATCATGTACTAAGTGTTCTTGCTGTCCCAAATAAAGGATTAAATTGAATCCTAAAACAGAAAAGTCAAATGTCCAGTTTGAAAGTCAAACGGCTAAAACAAGAAACTGTGGGAAACAAGCAAGAGGAGTTTGAAACCAACTTGGAGGAGGAGTTCCTCTCCTCCAAGCCGGCGGCCAGCCCTAGGCCGAGTTGGGGAGGGACTCCCCTCCCTCCCTGGCGCGCCAAGCCCCTCCACCTATAAAAGGAGGGGCAGGGCCTCCTCCTTGAGACACACAAGTTTCTACCTCTAATCTCCGGTTTAGAGCCGTTCTGGTTTAGAGCTTCTAATTGCTTTAGCCTGCGGTTTAGAGCCTTCTAATTGGTGTGTCTAATCTCTAGACCACTAATAGCCCTCTCTCATACTTCACCATACTCTCTCCGGCTTAAGGCGAAGCCCTACGGGATCTCCCCTCTACTTAGGTACGCCGTTGTCTTGCGGAATCGCGAGAGTGCTACAACCTCCATTTTCTTTGGAACAAGGGAGAGGAAGGTCTTCGTCAATCGAACGTGTGACCGACTGCGGGGCGCTATTGGAACGTGGCGTAGGAAGGATCGTCTACGATCTTGAGATCGGAAAAATCGACTACATCACCCACGAGAATCCGCTCTCGTTAACCGCTTTGGAATCTTCGAGGGTAAGTTATTCCATCGACTCGTTGCTACAATCTAGTAGATAGATCTTGGCTTGTTTGTTTGTATGCGATAGAAAAAATTTGTTTTCCATGCTACGAACCCCAACAAAGGGTATCGAGCCGTGTCTATATGTAGATTTGTTGCGAGTAGAACACAATGGTCATTGTGGGCGTTGATGCTTTATTGTCGATTGCTTCTTGTGTACTTTGCATCTTGCGGTATGTTGGGATGAAGCGGCCGGGCTAACCTTACATGACATCGTTCATGAGACTTGCTCCACGCTTGACATGCAACTTGTATTGCATAAGTGGCTTTCGGTGCTGTTTCTCCTAGCATAGTTAAGATCCAATTTACAACGGTGATTAACAATACTAGTATCAATGTTGTGGTTCTTGTTAAAAGTTAGAACGACACTTATTGAAAGCCCCAAACCACGTAAAATATGCAAAGAAAGTAGGCGTCTAACTTCGTTTTGCAGGGGTGTCGATGATGTGATATGGCCATGATTGTGATTATATATGACGTATGCAATGTTCCTTATTGTAAGTCGGCAACGGCGAAGCCATATGGTTGTCTTTAATTTCTGTTAAGACCAGCGTGTCTATTCAAAGTAGTTGTAATAGTTGAAGCCGTGGGCGACAACCATGGAGAAGCGTCATTGACCTTGATGCAATGCCGGTGATGATGGAGATCATGTTCGTCTTTGGAAGATGGAGATCGGAAGCACAAAGAAGAAAACCATATCATATCACATATTATGAATTGCATGTGATGTTAATCCTTTATGCATCTTGTATTGCTTAGTAGACGACGGTAGCATTATAAGATGATCCCTCATGCACATGAATTTCAAATCATAAAGTGTTCACCCTTAGTTAGCACCGTTGCTAAAGCTTGTTGTTTCGAAGCACCACGTGATGATCGGGTGTGTTAGATTCCGCAAGTGTATACAACGTGGGCAAGCCAGATTTGCTCATGCGGAAGCTAAGGTTTGATCTTGACGAGCCTAGCATGTACAGACATGGTCTCAGGAACACGGATCACCGAAAGGTAAAGCATGAGTCATATAGGAGATATGATGAACATGTTGATTGTTCGCCATTGAAGCTATATCAACTCTCGTGATGATCGGTTTTGATGTGGTGGATTTGGTTCGTGTGATCACTAAAACAATGTGAGGGATATTGTTTTGAGTGGGAGTTCACCTAGATTAAATTAATTATTAATTAGAACTCAATTTATCATAAATTAAATCAAAGTGAATTTGCATAGTTGTTGTAGTCATTGGCATCCGTTTACCACCTTACGCTTAGTTATAATTGAGATGATAGAACTATAGAATTTTGGTTAGTTACTTTACGAACTGGTATCGTATTGTTTTGAAGTGTTAATCTAAAGTTTAAAAGTCCTATTGCAAACTTTCAATAAGTTCCGGTTACTCCATAAAGTTTAATAATTGGTATTAAAACAAGAGTGACAATTCCAAAGTGTTAGTATATGAGTATCATGTTTGTCTCCATGATTCTTGATATTCAAAAGATTGTCTTAATATCAAGGTTATCTAGGATCTGAAAGAGTTGTTTCAGAAACCATGATGTGTGGAAGATATTGTGATATCTGAAACGAAGTTTTGGTTACAACATGATTGAGTATAATATGGCAAAGTTCATGTTCTCATATTTTGATGAGAATTTGCAAAAGGTTGGAGACACTTGTTGTCCTAATCCTCCAAAAGGTTTTGGATAGCAACATTATACTCGTAATTCATCGTTATAAGCTAAAAGTAGCTTGATCATGGATGATTCCATGATAAGGATGAATAATTGATGTAGGTAAAATGTTTACTACACCAAGAGATTACTAAATAAAGGAATTTGAAAGAACACCAAACATTTGATGATGGTGATCTACTTCAAAGTGCAAGTCCAAAGACATTGGTATTTAACTATACATGTTTTGGACTATGTGTCATATGTATGACTCCACTATTGATCTTGATAGATTCTTTCAAACAGAAAAGGAAATACTGAAAGAGAATCTCATAAATATATGGCAGAAAAGAAAAGACTAGAATTGATCAGTTTAAGTATATAGATGATATACATGTTATGGCTATATTCTTTGCTTATTAAACAATGTGGTTCTTAAGTATTTGATACTGAATTTGTTGGTATGAATCGTCATACAAAACAACAGAATTCATGAACTACAGTGGCCTAAGTAATTAGCAAAAGAATATGTGATGATGTTCATCGAGAACAAATAAAGGGTTATTGTGTTGCTCGTTAAACATCAAAGTTTGCCTTCAAGATTTGTTTTATCAGGTATTATGAGAACAAAAGGGTTGTTCAAATAATTGCCGTAATCCATAAAAGATGGATGATTCACAAATCTCGTTGGAGAAATAACATCCATAAAACTAGTGCTAAAATGTCGAAAGACAAATTGATTGAAAGATCACTTAGGAAGTGACATCGCCGTTTAAATTATATTTGAAAGAAAACATGAAGAAACTCCATGTGTATGGAATTTTGGAGTCTTTTGATTTTGATCAAATGACGCTTGTGAAGCTTTCCTAGAGATAATTGAAACTTCGTTCATAGGCCAAAAGGGAACGAAAGACTAGCTTATTGGAATTTGTACATATTGTTGTACGAAGTCCATTATGTGTAGTCAAGAGCGATGGTTTTCAACTTCATATGCTTTCTCCGAAAATTTGAGTGAATATATGAATATTTACTTAATAAGGATGAAGTATGAAACATTTGAAAAGTTCA
The DNA here is from genome assembly GCA_030063025.1 of Avena longiglumis. Classification (NCBI taxonomy): domain Eukaryota; kingdom Viridiplantae; phylum Streptophyta; class Magnoliopsida; order Poales; family Poaceae; genus Avena; species Avena longiglumis. The sequence goes on along the minus strand of CP125979.1, from coordinate 29,948,510 downwards.
AAGACTTTCAAGATGAAGTGCAAAATCATTGTAACAAGAATATAAACAGTTTATGATAAAGATCATAAAGGAAGATATTTGAGTTACAGAGTTTAGCATAATACCTAAGATTTAAGGAATTGTTCCGTGGATTTGCATTTCCCGAAACACCATAAGAGTATGGAGCATTCGAGATATGTAATTAAACCTTGTTTTACATGGTAAGATCGAAGGTGTAATTCATAAAACTGCCATTGTATTTTAAAGATTAAAAGCTTTAGAGATTACCGTTTTTCCACTGAAAAGAGCTTCATCATAATCTGTTGAAATGACACCATATAAAATTATGGTTTGGGATAAAACCCAAGTTGTCCTTTCTTAAACATTGGTATGCTATGCATAAGAAAGATGTTTGCAACCAAAGTTGGATAAACCTGTCTTTGTATGTTATTTCGAATAACTGTTAAGTATTCCTCCATAACACCGGAGACAAAAGTGTTTGTCGCTTAGAACGTCAAGTTTCTTTGAGAAGGAATTTTTCTTGAAAAGTTAAGTGGGAGGACAATAGAACTTTGATAAGGTTAAAGGAACCTTAGCTATATGTGCAAAGTTGCTTGCAGCTTGAAAAGTGTTAGGAGGCGGCAATGCTCATGGCTCACGTACCTCAAAGGTTGTGGTTACAATAGTCAAAGTTTCTATTGAAACAAGTAGGTCGGGTAAACAATCAAATACCAAGATTTGAGGGTTGAATCATTATTTGAGAATAATGAACCGACTACATGCAAAGAAGCGATGATGAGCCCTGACTCCGTCAAATGGCTTGAAGCCATAAAATCCGTGATAGTTCCATACACGAAAAATCAAGTTTTGAACTTGAAGGACCCTCGAGAAAGGTGTAAGACCTTACAGTCGCGTTTGGATCTATAAAGAAATAGACATGGATGTTTTACATCTATGAAATAGTCTACATGTTGGGAAAAAGTTCACAACAATGTTCAAGGGTTGACTATGCCAAGATTTGATCTTTCATAGCGATATTTAGTCTAGACGGATTAATGTAGCAACCACTACATATAAATTTGTTATGTGGTAGTTGAATAAACAAAACAAGTTCTTCTAATAGAATTGTTACCTAGGACATGTGCGTAACACAGTCCATAGGGTTTTGTTAATTCAAAGGATGCTAAAAGCATATGCAAACTTCACTGGTTGAAGTAAGCATAGCGGAGTTGGAATCTTCACTATGATGAAACTGTTAAAAGAGTTTAATTTCATCAGAGACAATGAAGATGCTTGCATTTGCAAGAAATTAAGTGGGAGCGCTAAGACATATTTCTAATACATTATGTGGAGGACATATTGTTGATTGGAAAAGATGTATATTTTATTAACACATATTAAGAATTTCATCGTGATGAAGGACTTAGGCAAAACCCAAATATTAGGCATGAATAGACGCTAATATGGTTGTGCCAGAAGTACATAGACGAGATATTGAATGAGTTCAATATAGAAACTACAAGAAAGTTTCTTGTCGCACAGAAAGGATTGAATGAGTTTCAATGTTGATGATATATTCAAGTGTATTGACATTTGGTAAAGTGAAACAAATAATCAAGTATAGATTGATACTTGATGTATGAAATCACAAAGAGTATTTATATCAATCATACTGTGATATGTACAAATCCAGATATGTCCTATGCTCTAAATGTTGTGAGCATATACCAGAATGATTCGTAAGATGATCATCGGACAATAGTAAGGATATTCTTATGATCTTTTGGAAGAACTAAGAGTATAATATTTGTAGAAGTGACAAATAGATGGTTAGTTCATTGTAAAAGTACTACATTGATACTAGTTTTGTCACAAAGTACAAATTAAGTTTATCTCAATCTAAACTAAGGGTGGCACAATATAATGGAAAGTAAGTTCCATAATGGATTTGGATGAGTTCCAAAGTTAAGACATTGTGACAGATACTACAACAAAAGGCTAAGTATATGACTGCTATTATAGCAGCTAAAGAGGGCATTTGGGTCAAGTAGTTTGTTATCAAACTAGGTGTAGTTCACAGAGGGATAATACTATGAATATATATTGTGCGACAATATTATCAACATGTTTTAACCCCAAAGAACTAAAGGTCACACCGAAAGACCAAATTTATACAAAGCCATCTCATTAGAGAATGAGTGATGCGTAGAGACGCAAAGACATGCAATTACACACGGACCTGAAAGTGTCAGATCCGAAGATCAGTTGACCACTAGAAATCGTGTACATACAACACCGGAAAGCCATAGGTGTTATATACACAAAAGTTTGAAACTAGATTATTGACTCTGGTGCAAGTGGGAGACTGTTGGAGATATGCCCAAGAGGCAATAATAAAGTGGGTTATTATCATATATTCATACTTATGATAAATGTTTACATACCATGCTATAATTGTATTAACAGGAAACATTAATACTTGTGTGATTTGTAAACATAAAAGAGTCCCTAGTAAAGCCTCTTGTTAAACTAGCTTGTTGGTTAATATATGATCATGGTTTCCTGATCATGAACATAGAGATGTTATTAACAACAGGGTCATATCATTAGGAGAATGATGCGATGGACATACTCCTATAGATAAGCGTAGCATAAAGATCAAGTCATTTTAAATAGTTCAATGGTTATATGGTTTCTGATACATAGTAACCTAATTCCTTCGACCATGAGATCATGCATATCACCTTTACCGGATGGATGCTTTGATTACATCAAACACCACACCGTAACTGGGTGTCTATAAAGGTGGCATTGAGTGTTCGGAAAGTATTGGTTGAAACACATGGATCAAGAGTGGGATTTGTCCATCCATATGACGGATAGATATACTCTGGTCCCTCTCGGTGGAATGTCATCCAATTAGCTTGCAAGCATGTGACTGGCTCACAAGGGATCACATATCACGGGAACGAGAAAAGAGTACTTATCGGTAACGAGGTTGAACTAGGTATGCAGAGATACCTACGATCATGACCTCGGATAAGTAAACTATCGTGAGACAAAGGGAAATTGGTATCGTATGTAAGTGGTTCATTCGATCGCAAAGTAATCGTAGAAATATGTGGGAGCCATATGAATTTCCAGATTCCTCTATTGGTTATTGTTCGGAGAAGTGTCTCGATCATGTCCGACGAACCGTAGGGAGACACACTTAAGGATTCGACGTTGTTTGGGTAGTTATGGTATTATGAGAAAGAGACCGAATGTTGTTCGGAGTCTCGGATGGGATCCGGGATATCACGAGGTGATCCGGAATGGTCCGGAGAATAAGATTCATATAAGGAAAGTCCCGTTTCGGAGTTCGAAATGATTCCGGTGTTTTCATCGGGAATGTTCTAGAAGGTTCCGGATTGTCCGGCACTCCGGGGGGGGAGGGGTACATGAATGTGTCATTACATATTGGAATGATTGCATCATGTACTAAGTGTTCTTGCTGTCCCAAATAAAGGATTAAATTGAATCCTAAAACATAAAAGTCAAATGTCCAGTTTGAAAGTCAAACGGCTAAAACAAGAAACTGTGGGAAACAAGCAAGAGGAGTTTGAAACCAACTTGGAGGAGGAGTTCCACTCCTCCAAGCGGCCACCAGCCCTAGGCGAGTTGGGGAGGACTCTCCTCCCCGGCGCCAAGCCCCTCCACCTATAAAAGGAGGCAGGGCCTCCTTGAGACACACAAGTTTCTACCTCTAATCTCCGGTTTAGAGCCGTTCTGGTTTAGAGCTTCTAATTGCTTTAGCCTGCGGTTTAGAGCCTTCTAATTGGTGTGTCTAATCTCTAGACCACTAATAGCCCTCTCTCATACTTCACCATCCTCGCTCCCGGCTTAAGGCGAAGCCCTGCGGGATCTCCCCTCTACTTCCGGTACCACGTCGTTGTGGTGTCGGAATCGTGAGGAGAGTGCTACAACCTCCGCTGCCTGCTGGAACAAGGGAGAGGAAGGTCTTCGTCGAGTACCGAACGTGTGACCGACTGCGGGAGTGCTGCCGGAACGTGGCGCCGGAAGGATCGTCTACACGATCTTGAGATCGGAAAGAGTACGACTACATCACCCACGAGAATCCGCTCTCGTTAACCGCTTTGGAATCTTCGAGGGTAAGTTATTCCATCGACTCGTTGCTACAATCTAGTAGATAGATCTTGGCTTGTTTGTTTGTATGCGATAGAAAAAATTTGTTTTCCATGCTACGAACCCCAACAATAAATACTATAAAAGTAAGATAGGTAGAAAGGGGGAGATGCTCGCCTGAAAACATTGTAGAAGGTTCAACCGAAGATCGGGTCGACACTCGCATCAACTCAACGGCCTTATCCGCGAAGAAGCAGAACGCTAGAATAAACACCGGGTGCAATATTTAATACTACGGCAAAAGATCGGCATGATGCATGTATGATGTATGACATGGCAAGATGCGATGCAATTGGGTTATATTAAGCGGAACCGGGGTCCCGATAATTAATTAGGTGGCCCATGTTATTTATCTACCCCGCAAATTAAATGTTGTCTTAACATGGCAAGATATGGTACCGGTTCGATGCACAAGTTTAAATGAGGCCAATATGAGGCTAGATTTGCCCGCATATGGGCCCCATATTTAATTATATGGTGAATCGGCATAAGGCCCCCAAACCACAGACAAGTATGCATGCATGAACATTTAATATGCGACAAGTTGTATATATTATAAAATAGGGTTTCGGGAAGGGGTTCACACATTGGGGGGGCTCGACGATCTTGGGGTTCCGGGGTTCAGGGTTCGGTCTCAGGGTTCAGGGTTCGACGGGATCGAGGTTCGGACTCCGGGATCGGTCTTCGGATCTCAACATGGCCGGTCTTGGTGACGATCTTGTCCGATGGGGATCTTGGTTCAACCTCATCGCGGTCTTCGGGTCCGAGGGTTAGACCTTGGCGTCCGAGGGAAGTACATGTCGTATCCGTGTCGTCGACCTTGGCGTTCAGGGGGGAGTTCCCGGTGCTTCGGATCGATCTTCGGGGGTCCGGGAAGGCGACCTTGGCGCTCGGGTTCGGCGGTATCGGTCTTCGGACTCCGTGAACGGGGCATCGATTCCGCGTCTGTGAAGGAGATCTTGGCGCGGCACCGGGTTCGGGATCTATCTTCGGCTTCGGGGAACGGTCTTGCGGTCCGTGTAGACGACCTTGGCGTCATGGTGGTCGATGACGAACTTGTCGGATGGCATGTTCTTCGGAAGATCTTGGCATGGGGCCCGAGCAGCATCGTTACCATTGCCCAAACTTGGTACTTGTTCACCCCGAGGTCTCGATCAGCAACACCAACATCTCCACGCCATCAACATACTTGCAAAAAGCTGGGACCGAGCTCGAGTGGAGGCAGACCACCGGGACAGGAGCACGTCGACAGGGCCGAGCCAGGGTCGACGGGGCGCTGAGGCGGAGGGAGGTGCAGGCGGGGCGGGCCGGACGCGGTTGAAGGCGAGGCGAGGTCTGCCCGTGGGTGAAGGCCGAGCGACGGGGATTCGATGCGGGCGCGCCATGGTCGAGGGAGGCGCGGGCCTCGAGACGGCCGGAGGCGACGGCGGGCGGCAGCGAGGCGGAAGGGTCGGCGAGGTGGGGTCGGGGTCGTGAGGCGGCCGGAGGCGAGGCGGTTGAGGCCGGCCAGAGAGAGGGCTTCCGCGGCGAGCGGAGGCAGAGCTCGGGGTGGGAGGAGGCCGCGACGGCGGAAGGAGAGGGCCGGCGAGGCGGCGGTGATGAGCGCGGAGGCGGCGCATGAGCGATGGGAGCTTGAGAAGACGGCCGGGCAGCGGTGGCGGTGACGGAGGGAGGCAGGGCCTCTAGCGGCGGAGCTCTGCGGAGGAAAGGAGGGTGGCGAGGGAGGCGGTGGCGAGAGGAGGAGGAGAGGGCGACGCTAGGAGGGCAGGGTGGCGGGCGGCTCGGCAGGGGGGCGGGGTCGACGGCGACGTGGCTGGCGGCGGCGGAAGGGGCATGGGGGCGGCGTGGGGAGGGGTCGCCAAGGAGAGAGGTGAGCGTCGGAAGGTTGCGGGAGCAGGGGAGGTAGCGCGTGGGGGGACGCGTGCGTGGGGAGGGAGAGAGAGAGAATGTGGTGGGTCCGGAGGGTGAGTGGGGCCGGGCGCGGTGGGTGGTGTGCGTGTCGGTGGGGTGGGGAGAGAGAGCTGAGGGTTGGGTGGACCCAGGGGAAGTGGGCCAGGGGTGTAAGTGGGAGTGGGGTAGAAAACTGTGTGAAAGAGAGGGAGGTGGGAAAAGGGGTAGGATTAGGTGGCGGATGGGATAGGTTAGGGGGAAGGGCAGGGGTGATGTGGCGGCCTGGGATAGGTGGGGGTGATGTGGCTGGTTGGGTGGGTAGAATATGATTGGTAGAAAAAGGGTTTGTGGTGGACCGATTTTATTTCTGGGGGTGGTCGTTCGGGTCGAATCGGCCCGTCCGACTGCCCCCACTAAAATAATTTAATATTTTATTTGTTTAAAACAAAGCTTCTGCAAACCGATAGCAGACAAAACAAAATAATCCGGAGACCCGGGTTTTGCGTTTGAACATAGACGGGGCGTTTAGAAAACACAAACTAGGTTTTTCTGCAATAGTTTTATGCAAGCAAATGCAAGATGATGTCGATGCTCAAATGCAATGTGGCATGACGACATGAGCATGCGGTCATGATGATGCAATGCACAAAAACAACGCGATTTTCTAGTAGTGGTTTTGCGGGATGCCACAATTCGACACCACTAACAATGGATCTCGCCCTCGAGATCCGCCTCATGGTACCGGAAAGAAGGTCGGTGATCTGCATCTTCTCGCTGCGTGTAGATCTTCACGACACCACTAACAAGAGGTCGTTGTCCGGGATCGTCGAGAGAACACTCCGGGAACAAAAGGTCGAAGGTAGAGGTATCAACAAATAAAGCCACCTCTAGCTTCAATGGAAAGAGGGAACCGATGCATTCTCATCCACTTCAATATACAAAAGCGAATAGAAGGGGTAGTCGGCATGGGGGCCAGTCCATCACGCACCCAAACTATTACTCTGCACAATCGGTAGATAAGCGTGCAACCATTCTCGGAATTAGACTGAAGATCTCGACAAGCGAGGTTCGGAAACAAAGGAGTCATGCAGACTCTGCATCGGATCCGGCGTAGATGATGTCGTCGCGTCGGAAAACACCGGAAGTCACAAGAAGGAACAAAGAGAAGTCCACCAAACGGAGGAGATCCTCGGATAGCATGAACACCATATGTAGCAACACCGTTACCAAAGGAGGAAGCGAAACCCTGAAGGTACGATGGAACCCAACCACGAGAAATCCTGGACTCGGAGAGGGAGAAGACAGCGGATTCAAAACACGCAGAGGTGAGAGGAGAGCAGCAGAGGGGTAAGAAGTAAAATCAGACCTAATCAGAACTATCCAACCGATTTTGCAAAATAGTTTTGACACTCTACTTCGGCCGTTAGCTAGGTTATCCTACAGGCTGGACTTGTGGGGTATCGTAACTGCTGAGCTCTGATACCACTCTGTAACACCCTCAGAATCGGACCTATGCAAGTTTCAGCGATTCCCGCCAAACCCGCATAGAAACGATTCAAAGGTGCCCACCAGCACTTTCGCGGGTGGAAAAGCAAGTAATAACATTACACAGTCCTCGATGGGACCCACGTAACAGATATATATACAACACGACTCCATGGGTCAAGATTACGATATACAACAAAGATCCAAATCACCTTGAAACGATAGAGCGTCCAGCTACGGACAAGATGCAAATGGGGCTAAGAGCCTGAAGAATAACCAACGGCGTCATAACCCTTCCCAGGCCAAGCGGAAGGGTAACCCCGCTAACGACGTCGATCTCAAAACCTGCTTAAACAAAAGGGTGCCGACAAAGGGCAAAGGAAAAGAGGAGCGTCGATCGAGGCCAAGACACCGAGACTAGAATTCGGTCCTCGCCTACATAGGTGTGGTGGATCGAAGGCGGTGGCGATGCACTAAACAACCTATATAGACTCGATACAACTGGCGGTTATCAGAGAGGGATGAGAATGACCTATCCGGATCCAACCTGAAGCTAACACCGAACAAACCCATCCTGGTGTTTCCCCCTCGAGACCAAACGAGGAAGTCGACCGAGGAACTCACACAGTTGGCAGTTTTATTTATTCAGTTATCGTTGCGGTATTTACTAGTCAGGTATAGGTAATCATCCTGATAAAAATAAGCAGTGGGCCGTTTTAGGTAACCATTCCGTGGTAGTTGCGACACTTACTAGTCAGATACAATTAGCATGAGATAACCCAAAACCCAGCAGTTGTTGGTATTTTTATTTAGCCATTCCGTTGTAGTTGCAATACTTACTAGTCAGATACAATTGTCGCAAGCGACAAACCAAACAAGCAATTGTTGGCAGTTTTATTTAGCCATCCCGTTGTAGTTGAAGCTGATTACTAGTCATATCAGATACAAGTCAATTTATAACAGTAAACTTTAGTTATAGTTGTCTATGATCGAGATACTGTGCTCCAAGTCGTCCATAACCGCGGACACGGCTTTCAGAAAGTTTTAACCCGGCCGGGGTGCACAAATAGCAACACACACACGATCGACCTCGGAAAAACCAAATCAAAACCCAACGAGGCTTTCACGACAAAGCAATCACAGGATTCATAAATATTTCAGGGGGCCACCCCATTGAGTAGACCCACAACGAAGCTAGCTGACTCCAAGACGGACTCAAGGTTTGCGACAATGGCTGTAAACGACTGGGAACCCCAAACGGGGCTTGTCGATACCGCGAAAACACTCCGCTTACCTAAACAGTACAGTGTGCTCCTCGCACAATCGTAAATAAAGCAGTAAAGCATGGCATAAGTACAGGATCGTAAATAAAACCTCAAACTAGTTTGTGGCCCCAAGAAATAAGAATGAATCAAGCTCTGGCTAAGGGGGGTCCCATAATTCCCCGTATGTGGATAGCGCGATAAATCAAGGAACAGGTATCAAGCACTCGGGGTCCTACGGGACACAAGTGGGCGGTCGGAAACCAAATATTATCTATCACCCACCGATGCCTCTGCTTACTTACTTCAATTTTAGTTGTTAAACAGGAATTAAAGTGAACGATAAATAAAGCCGAGATCATCTCCAACATCAAACATGTGGCAATACTCCAACAACTGTGGTACATGGCGACACGCAACAGCACTTGAGCAAGCGACTACGACGCGCAAGTCCAACTATCTACCAAACAACAGGTAATAGGATGTGTCCAAGGCAATATAAGGCTGCAAGGGATAACAGGGGTACGAAAACTAGAGCAACGCAACACAGATAGCAATAGATCAATAGGAGGGAATAAATACTATAAAAGTAAGATAGGTAGAAAGGGGGATATGCTCGCCTGAAAACATTGTCGAAGGTTCAACCGAAGATCGGGTCGACACTCGCATCAACTCAACGGCCTTATCCGCGAAGAAGCAGAACGCTAGAATAAACACCGGGTGCAATATTTAATACTATGGCAAAAGATCGGCATGATGCATGTATGATGTATGACATGGCAAGATGCGATGCAATTGGGTTATATTAAGCGGAACCGGGGTCCCAACAATTAATTAGGTGGCCCATGTTATTTATCTACCCCGCAAATTAAATGTTGTCTTAACATGGCAAGATATGGTACCGGTTCGATGCACAAGTTTAAATGAGGCCAATATGAGGCTAGATTTGCCCGCATATGGGCCCCATATTTAATTATATGGTGAATCGGCATAAGGCCCCCAAACCACAGACAAGTATGCATGCATGAACATTTAATATGCGACAAGTTGTATATATTATAAAATAGGGTTTCGGGAAGGGGTTCACACATTGGGGGCTCGGCGATCTTGGGGTTCCGGTTCGGGTTCGGTCTCGGGTTCGTGGTTCACGGGATCGAGGTTCGGACTCGGGATCGGCTTCGGATCTCAACATGGCGGTCTTGGTGACGATCTTGTCCGATGGGGATCTTGGTTCAACCTCATCGCGGTCTTGGTCCGAGGGTTAGACCTTGGCGTCCGAGGAAGTACATGTCGATCCGTGTCGTCGACCTTGGCGTTCGGGGAGTTCGGTGCCGGATCGATCTTGAGGTCCGGAAGGCGACCTTGGCGCCGGGTTCGGGCGGTCGGTCGGACTCCGTGAACGGGCATCGGTTCCGTCTGTGAAGGAGATCTTGGCGGCACCGGGTTCGGGATCTATCTTGACCGAGGAACGGTCTTGCGGTCCGTGTAGACGACCTTGGCGTCATGGTGGTCGATGACGAACTTGTCGGATGGCATGTTCTTCGGAAGATCTTGGCATGGGGCCCGAGCAGCATCGTTACCATTGCCCAAACTTGGTACTTGTTCACCCCGAGATCTCGATCAGCAACACCAACATGTCCACGCCATCAACATACTTGCAAAAAGCTGGGACCAAGCTCGAGTGGAGGCAGACCACCGGGACAGGAGCACGTCGACAGGGCCGAGCCAGGGTCGACGGGGCGCTGAGGCGGAGGGAGGTGCAGGCGGGGCGGGCCGGACGCGGTTGAAGGCGAGGCGGCGAGGTCCTGCCCGCGGGGTGAAGGCCGGAGCGGGGACGGTGGGGATTCCGGGGCGGCACGGCCATGGTCCAGAGGGGAGGCGCGGCGGGACGGGCCGAGGCGGCGGCGGGCGGCAGGCGGAAGGGTCCGCGAGGTGGGGGCCGTCGGGAGGCCGGAGGCGAGGCGGTTGAGCGGCCGGAGAGGCTTCCGCGGCGGAGCGGAGCCGGTCGGAGGAGGCGCGACAGCGAAGGAGAGGGCGGCGAGGCGGTGACTAGCGCGGGCGCGCGGGCCGCAGGCGATGGGGAGCTTGAGAAGACGCCGGCGGGCCTGACGGTGGCGGTGACGGAGGGAGGCAGGGCCTCTAGCGGCGGCGCTCTGCGGAGGAAAAGAGGGCGGCGAGGGAGGCGGTGGCGAGAGGAGGAGGAGAGGGCGGTCGCGGCTACCGGGCAGTGGCCGGCGGCTCGCCTGAGGCGAGGGCGGGTCGACGGCGATGTGTCGGCCTTCGGCAGCGGTGGAAGGGGCCGCGGGAAACGGCGTCTGGGAGGGGTCACGAGGGAGAGGGGCGGTTGCTTGAGGAGCTGGGGAGGTAGCGTGGGGACGCGTCGTGGGGAGGAGAGAGAGAGAACGTGGTGGGGCCGAGGTGAGTGGGCCGGGCGGTGGGTGGTGTGTCGGTGGGGTGGGGAGAGAGAGCTGAGGGTTGGGTGGACCCAGGGGAAGTGGGCCAGGGGTGTAAGTGGGAGTGGGGTAGAAAACTGTGTGAAAGAGAGGGAGGTGGGAAAAGGGGTAGGATTAGGTGGCGGACTGGGATAGGTTAGGGGGAAGGGCAGGGGTGATGTGGCGGCCTGGGATAGGTGGGGGTGATGTGGCTGGTTGGGTGGGTAGAATAGGATTGGTAGAAAAAGGGTTTGTGGTGGACCGATTTTATTTCTGGGGGTGGTCGTTCGGGTCGAATCGGCCCGTCCGACTGCCCCCACTAAAATAATTTAATATTTTATTTGTTTAAAACAAAGCTTCTGCAAACCGATAGCAGACAAAACAAAATAATCCGGAGACCCGGGTTTTGCGTTTGAACATAGACGGGGCGTTTAGAAAACACAAACTAGGTTTTTCTGCAATAGTTTTATGCAAGCAAATGCAAGATGATGTCGATGCTCAAATGCAATGTGGCATGACGACATGAGCATGCGGTCATGATGATGCAATGCACAAAAACAACGCGATTTTCTAGTAGTGGTTTTGCGGGATGCCACAGGAACTCACAGAGTTGGCAGTTTTATTCATTCCGTTATAGTTGCGGCAATACTAGTCAGATATAGATAGCATGAGTCATCCTGATATAATAAGCAGTGGGGAGTTTTAGTTAACCATTCCGTTGTAGTTGTAGTACTTACTAGTCAGATACATATAGGTGAGGCATCCCAAAACCTAGTAGTTGTTAGTACTTTTATTTAGCCATTCCGTTGTGGTTGCAATACTTACTAGTCAGATACAATGGGAATCAGGTGATAACCCAAACAAGCAATTGTTGGAACTTTTATTTAGCCATTCCATTATAGTGAAGCTGATTACTAGTCATTATAAAGTCAAATTTATATCACTACTTTAGTTATAGTTGTCTATGATCGAGATACTATGCTCCAAGTCGTCCATAACCGCGGACACGGCTTTCAGAAAGTTTTACCCTGCAGGGGGCACAAATAGCAACACACGCACGATCAACCTCGGAGAAACCAAATAAAACCCAACGAGGCATCAAGACAAAGAAATCGCAAGATTCATATAATATTTCAGGGGGCCGCCCCACCAAGCTACCCGCTACGAAGTTGGTCGGCTCCGAGACGGACCCAGAGGTTTGTGACGACGGCTGTAAACGACTGGGATCCCGGAAGTGTGACTGGGCTTGTCGATACCGCGAAAACGTGGCACGGGGTTCCAAAACAGTACAGGCGCTCCACGCGCAATCATAAAGAAAGCAGTAAAGCATGGCATAAGTACAGGATAGTAATAAAGCCCCAAACTACTTTGTGGCCCCAAGAAATAAGATATGACTCAAGCTCATGCTAAGGGGATTCATGGTCCCACATGCGGATAGTGCGAATATTCAAAGAACATGTATCAAGTACTCGGGGTCCTACGGGACACAAGTGGATGGTTAAAAACCAAATAACATCTATTGCCCACCTGTGCCTCTGCATTATTTACCTACTTCAATTTTAGTTATTAAACTGTAATTAAAGTTGTAATCATCTCCAACATAAAGCATATGGCAGTCTTCCAACAACTGTGGTGCTTGACGACACGCAACAACACTTGAGCAAGTGACTACGACACGCAAGTCCAACTATCTACCAAATAACAGGTAATAGGATGTGTCCAAGGCAATATGAGGCTGCGAGGGATATCACGGGTACGGAAACTAGAGCATCGCAACACAGATAGCAATAGATCAACAGGAGGGAATAAATACTATGAAAGTAAGATAGGTAGAAAGGGGGAGATTGCTCGCCTGAAAACATTGTCGGAGGTTCATCCGAAGATCGGGTCGACACTCGCATCCACGCATTGGCCTAATCCGTGAAGAAGCAAAGCACTAGAAGAAACACCGGATGCACTATTTAATACTACGGCAGAAGATCGGGCATGATGCATGTATGATGTATGACATGGCAAAGATGCGATGCGATTAGGCAAGATTAAGTGGAACCGAGGTCCCGATAATTAATTATTAAGTTCATGTTGTTTAGATACCCCGCAATTTAAATGTTGTCTTAACATGGCAAAATATATCATCGGTTCGCTACACAGATTTAATTGTGGCCAATATTAGGCTAGATTCGCCCGCATATGGACCCCATATTTAGTTATAAGGTGAATCGGCATAAGGCCCCCAACCCACACGACAATATGTATGCAAGCATGGCAATTTTATATGCAACAAGTAATATCATTTATAAAATATAGGTCACGGAAAAGAGGGTCACACTTTGGGGTTCGGCGAACTTGGGGCTCGGAGGGAGTCACACATCGAATGGCGATCTTGGGGTTCGAGGGGTTTGGGTTCGGGCGCCGGGATCGGTCTTCGGGGATCTTGGTTTAGGGTCGATGGGGTTCGGTCTTCGGGAAACGGCCTTGGCGTTCCGTGCTGAAGATGTTCGATGTCGACTATCGATGACGGGCTTGAGTCGGCATCCGTGGTCGCCGGGGTCGATCTTGTTTGTTCACGGGACTTCGGGTCCAATTCTAGCATCATATCCATCTGAGAATGCCTGGCGCTACAGCCTCAAAGGGGAACAACCGGAGCGTCTAGGCAGCAACATCAACACTTGGTATGGCAACAGGACACAAGCCCAGCGAGCACACAACATCGCCTAAGGCCGTAACCCATACAAACACACCCTCGAACACCTTCTGTTTGTGTTGCAACCGAAGGAACGGCTTGGGTGCCACGTCGGTGAGAGGGACGCGGACGACCATGGCAGCGAGCAGGAGGAGGCTGGCGGTGGCAGACATGCGAGACGCAGGGGCACAGAAGGTAGAACTTGGCGGTGACTGGGCCAACTCGCAAAGTCTGCGGCGCTGTGTCACTGCACGGGAGGGAAGGCCCGATGGTGGCAGAGGACGACATGGCGAGGACCGGCTCGCGTGGCGAGAGGGACGGCGGCCCGCGCGGGGTCGAGGAGGCCAGGAGGGAGTAGGGACGGCGACAAAGCGGCGGCCATGGATCGTCGCTCGGGGTAGGGCTCGCAGGAGGGAGCCCTGGTGGCGCGAGGAGCGGCGGCAGGGCTCGGGCTCGAGGAGGTACCAGCGACGGGTCGCGCCAGCCTGACAGCGATGGCGGAGGCGAAGTGGGCGGCGCATGCGGGAGGCAACGCAGCCGGGAAGGCGGGCGTGGGGTGTGGCGAGCAGTGGCGGCGAGGTAAGGCGGCGGAAGGAGCTTGCTCTGGCGGCGAGCGTCTGGGCCAACGGCCGGCGAAGGAGGATGGAAGCGACGGGTGAGGGAGAGGATCGCGGGTTGGTGGGGGAGGTTCGATGCGGGGGAGGTGGGTTCAGGGTGGTTCGTACCGGGGACACATGGGTCCAGCAGGTGGGACCAGGTGAGAGAGAGGGGGGGATTCGCGAGGGGGATGTGGAAGCGGTCAAGGGAGCGGGATGGGTGGCACGCGCGAGATAGGGACCTGGGTCGGGGCGGTCTCTGGAACGAGGGAAAACGGGGATGGTGGCGGCGGGATGGCGGCTGAGTGGAAGGAGGGAGTAGGTAGGCTAGAGGAATTAGGGTTTGGGGATTCCAGACTGGGCCAGGCCGGCGGGGTTGTAGGTAGCTTGGCCCAACGGCCGGGCTGTCTCCCCCGATTTAATAAAACATTTATATGTAAAATTTGTTTGTTTTAGACTTAATAAAAGATTTTCTAGATAGTTTTAGACATATCTATTATTCAGAAAGACTATGTGTTAATTTGAAATAAAAGGAGGGGACTATTCGAAAAAACAAAAATAGGGTTTTAGCGAAAAATAATTATACGAGGATATGCATGATGATGTCATGATGATGCACAAAGTAAAACAACATGCGATTTCTAGTAGTGGTTTTACCCAGGGTGCTACACATGGATTGGCACGCACGGGTCTTCAAGCAGCTCTCATTCTGGCTCTGGAGGAACACCAAAATCGTGTGTTTCCATCGAGACAGGCCCTAGCGAGCGAAGGGAAGGAATGGCATGTGTGGGGAGGCAGCGTGGAGGTGGCGGGAGTCGAAAGAATTACAGCGCCATATGGAGCGAAAAGCAGGCTCACCTCCCTCTTATACTACCACCTTCCTCTGGAAGACAAATCCCTCCCCATTTTTCCTCTTGTGCGACAGCTTTAGCGGCGGTGCTGGTGGCGATTTAGATCTGCGGCAGCTGCTGCTAACCACACACTGGCACCGGCTGACGTCTTCTGTTCGACTCCGACATCTGCTGGCTCGGAGATCTATGGCGCCAACTTCTCCCCCATCTTCTTCTCCGCCTGCGGCGGGTCCTCGACGTCCGTCACCATGAAGGTAAGAACCGCGGCCTTGCCTCCTCTCCAACTTTTTTACCAATGTAGTTAGCTCGACATTATGGTAGTACGTACACAGAGCTTACGCAACGCCACTCCGTTTAGGGCCAACAATTGAAGGTTATCATCCAAGTATCTTCTCTAGTCGTTGTGATTCAAGCATGAATGTTCCTGATCTACAGTAGAGCGGCTGGTACGAATAACAGGCCGGTCGTGAAGTATGGTACCCTGATGCAGCGCGGCAGAGAGAGGCTGGAAAATCTGAACTACATCTATAACAACAACGATGTGAAGGCTATCGCCATGCTTAGGATAAGAAGAGCCCCATTTAACCATCTTGTGCAGACATTCAGGTCTAGGGGGTTTCTCAAGGATAACATCAACTGCTGTATCGAAGAACATGTGGCTCTGTTTCTTCATGTTCTAGGCCATAACCAGAGATTTCGAGTGATTCACAACACATGGAGGAGATCAACCGAGACAATTTCCCGGTATTTCTATCAGGTGTTGTATGACGATGTTGGATAACTCATAGAAGAGATGATCAAGCTACCATCTGGTCAAATCCCCGCAAAGATACATGGCAACGGTCGATGGTTCCCCTTTTTCAAGGTGATCAACTCTAGCATGTTATTCTTTGGATGATTGTATTATACAGCCGACTAACATTCTTGTAATGTCAGGATTGTATTGGAGCAATTGATGGTACTCATGTGATGGCTAGAGTACCGAAAGCTGAGCAGGTTGCATATAGGGGGACGAAGCACTACCCCAATCAGAATGTTCTCGCCGCCGTTGATTTCGACATAAAGTTCACATATGTGCTTGCCGGGTAGGAAGGATCTGCCCACGATGCGATGATTCTGACTGACAGACTTAGCAGACCTGATGGCCTCAAGCTCCCTGTCAGCAAATTCTACCTTGCAGATGTCGGGTATGCCTGCCGGCCTGGAATACTGCCACCCTTCAGGTCAAAAGGTACCATCTCAATGAGTTCTCTGCTAGGAACTACCCAAAAACTTTGGAAGAACTTTTCAGTCTTAGGCACTCTAGCCATAGAGGCACGGTTGAGATGGTTTTCGCTGCTCTGAAGAACAGGTTTAAGATCCTTGATCATAAGCCTTTCCACTCTTTCCCCACCCAAGTTAAGCTTGTTCTTGCATGTTGCATTTTGCACCACTAGATCTTGCAATTTGGCGCCAATGAGTACTTCTCGGCTGAGGAAGATGTAGCTCTTGATGACAACTACACTGACGGTAGCCATGGTGTTGCCCATTTTCAATACAAATTAACTTGGCATATCATCATCCTTGTTTGATCATTGCATCGATGCCATGTGTTGATTGTTCCCCTCTCTTTCCGGTGTTTGGTTCTTCGCGGTAGAATACGAGATCGAGATCAAAGACCGAGGTCAACACTATCGAAGATCGAAGATTTCTTGATATCCATCGTATTGTAGATGCTTAGCCATGATATTAGTTATCATAGACCCCAGTTGAATCGATGTTTCACCTAGGGTTAGCCGGTGTGTCCTCGCCAGGGCATCCCGAACCCGAGGGTTGATTGATTGCCGCCTTTCTTTCCGGTATTGGTTCTTAGCGATAGGATCTGAGCCCGATGGTTTCTCCGAATTAGGGTTTCTGATATTGTAAATTCATTTTTATTATTGCGTATGTATATATTAGGGTTTCTCCGAATTAAGGTTTATATACATCTCAACACCGTACCTATGGAGCACTGGGTTTCCCGAAGAGAGGAAGAAATATCCTGATAGAAGCCATAAGAGGAGAAAGGACAAGGCGGAAGTTGAAGCAGATATTCAGAAAAAAACAAATGCGTATAATTGAAGAACGAATAAAGCAACAACAAGATCAAATTAACGCACTTAGAGAGCAAAGTACTACCGGCCCATCTCAGCAGCACATGGTGGTAGAACCCGCATTCGATGCTACCGGCCTATCGAATAATCGAAAAAGTAGTGTGGCTTCCACCGAGGTCCCGGGTGATGACAATGACGATGGTGCACCGACGATGGCTCCTGTTGGCTACCAAGTGGATGATATCACACAGATGACACACCGCGAGCTACATGTCAAAGTTGTGACCATATCAATGAAGGTGGCGGTCGGCTATGCCTTACCAATTGGACCCACACCAACTTACCACTATTGTCCAGTTCCACAGGGCTACGTTGTTGTCGGGGTGGAAATCATGCCCACCTTTGAAGTTTTGAAGCTTGACTACCTGCAGGTGAAGGGGATGTGACTGAATTGGGAGAAGCAACAAACGTCACCATTCTATGGCCAAAGGAATGTATCGTGCTTCCAAATCACACGCCAAGGCCATCTTCGCCGCCGCCTCACCCGTCTCCAGCGAGGTCTTCGCCGCCGCGGCAACCGTCTTCGTCGCCTCACCCGTCTCCGTCGCCTCACCAATCTCCGGCGCATACATCGCCGGCGCCTCAGGATAAAAAGCGTAAGCGTACCACCGCTACTCTGCGTCGTGGTAAGCGATCGCCAAAACATAAACAAGAGCCTCTTCCAAAAGTACCAAAGGTTCCTCCCAAGAGAGCTTATGACTGTACTGAATAGGAGACTATGGCTATCGTTAATGCGGAAACAACAGCGTTTTTCGCTAAGCTGAGGCGGCCGAAAGAGCCAGAGTTCCCCAGCACCAAAGAAGAAAAAGCCCAAGTGTTCAAAATGCTAAAGACTCTTCATCAACCCGAGCCAAAGCTGTCATCAGACTATGAGCGTTCTATTCTCAAGTCACATGCGGCACAACAAGCCTCGAAGAGCAGTACTGATACAAGCGAGAAATCTGTTGCCCAGCTCGGAGAACAAGCAAAACAGTCTTGCGCCCCTCTCAAGGTGATTTCCCATACGAATGTGGGGTCGAGCAAATATGCGGCCGAAGAGGAGTATGATCCAGATATAGTTGCACAATACGGAGAAGCTGCCGCTGCTCAAGGTATGAGTATTGCCCAAGATTTATCCCGATTCTGATGCTTCCTTATGTGTGAAGTAGCATACAAATACCAGTACGGCAAACCTCTCGTCAAACCTGAGGAGGTAAATAATCTTACAACAAAAATGCGAAGATTGCATAACTGGTACATACATGCCACAAAGGCCGGGGCTAACTGGATAATGCTGAGGGTTACAAAAAAGCATTATGGGAAAGAAATAAATGACATGATATCCATTGAATTTGATGAACTATTTCAATTATTTAATCAAGACGCCTTGGACAAATCGATCATCAGTGCCTATTGCATGTAAGTACTAATTCTGTAATTAGTTTAGTCTCTAGCTATCTCACCTCGTTTATTGCATGTATATAATCATACTACAATATGCAGAATGAAGATTCTCGAATGCAGCAGAGGAAAAATCTATGACATTGGGTTCTTGACCCATATTGGGTTCATCAAGCTAATCTCAAAACAAACCCCCAGGATACGGAGGATAATATAGTACACGCGTTAAGGTTTCAAGAAACCAGAAGGGAAATACTATTTCCTTACAAATTCGAGTGAGTGTTATTATCTTGTATACACTTTCTATTTCGCTTACTCGATGTTAAGTATATAATTGATTAGTTATGCATATGCAGCTTCCACTATATTCTGTTAATCATTCAACTTGGCAAAGGGTGTGTACTAGTCATGGACTCGAAACATAAACCCCTTGAGACGTGGAAGGACATGCAGATGCTTCTCTAGCGGTAATTCTAATCATTACGACACTATATCGTCAACGTTGGTGAATTTTATGATATCAAGTAATTAATAACTTCTTTTATTCGTTTTCTTCGCCGGGCAGCGCTTGGAAACGATTCACCAACAAGGCTAGGGGTGTTTGGAAAGAGGAGCTTACATTTCAACCACTAGATGTAAGCACCACTAGCTATATCCGCGCATCTCTTTGATTCTAGTTTTGATACCGTTATTATCATGTTTGATTTTTTCTGATTGAACTTTGTTCTCATAAAGTGGCTGACGCAGGAATCAGGGAACAATTTATGTGGATACTATGTTTGTGAGTTCATCCGTCAGACGTGCTCTGAGAAGGTCAGAAATACTCCATGTACGTAAACAATTTCTATAGTTTTTAATTACCATCAAATTGTGTTTAGTTTCATTCATATAGGTTGAATCCTTTTTTAAATCAGATCGAACGTCTACGGGACGGTCTTCTGCCAAAGGATCGCGTACGAGCAATTCAGAAGGAATTGGCGGGATTCTTGGATGCAGAAGTCATAAACCCAAAAGGAGAATACTATTCGGGTGTGTATAAACAATAGGGATTGTACAAAGAGCTTATTTTGTATGTAGTGCATGAACTCCATGTATCGAATGTAATATGTTCGACACTTGGATCTATATTGTCATGATGATCTTGTGTAATATAATGGTTCCTTCATTCACTACTAGGAAAACGGTTATAGGTAAGCCACACATCCGTGGCGCACGTGCTAGTGGTGCCCCACGGGTAAAATAGGCGTGGCGCACTGCCCACAGGTGCCCTACGCCTAACTGCCGTAAGTGTGGCGCACATGGGGTGGTGCGCCACGCCTATGTGTGGGCCAGGGCACATGTGACCGCAGCACACATACCCGTAGCGCACTTGGTCAAGGTGCGCTACGGATGTGAAACTTAGCCGTAGGACACTCTAACCTAGTGCGCTATGGGCATGTGTGCTAGAGCAGCTGGGTCAACTTAGCCGTAGGTCACTCTGTCCTAGTGCCCTACGGCTAACCGGCCTTCACCAACTCCACACCCCCCCTTGGATTGCCTTTTTAGGCTTTGCAAAAAATAAAAGAAAATGATAAACACTTTAAAAAATAAAATCATGTCATATGTAGGTAGGTAATGTGGTATAGTTTCTAGGAAAATTAACAAACATGAGTTTTCACTTTTTCTGCAAAAAAATTCATGCCACGGTAAAATGGCCGTAACTTTTGCATACGATGTCGAAAAAAATGTATAATATACCAAAATGACGAGAACGAGATTTCGCATCCGCTCGCAAAGACCATTTAGATTTTCAAATTTCGAAAAGAGTAAAAAGTTACGGTCAAAAGACCGTTTTTTCCTGCAGAAAAATAAATAAAGGGCAACTTACCCGTAGCGCACCACCACCTAGTGCGCTACGAGTAAGTTGGACAGGATTCAAAATTTGAATCCCCACCCCGCCTACCTACCCCTTTTCTTTTCCTTCCCCTTCTCTCCTTTTCCTCCCTTTTCCTTTCCCTCCCTTCTCATTTCCTCCTTTTTCTTCTCCTCCTCCTCCTTCTCCTTCTCCTTCTCATTTTTCTCCTCCTCCTCCTCCTTCTCTTTCTCCTTCTAATTCTCCTACTCCTCTTCCTTACTCCTCCTTGCAGTGAAGATGGTGACGGCGGCCTCCTCCTTCCAGTGATGACGACGATGGCGGGCTCCTTCTTATTCTTCTTCTCCTCCTCCTCTTCCTCCTCTTCTTCTTCTCCTCCTCCTCCTGGCAGTTCCGACGAGGACAAGGCCTCTCCGACGAGGCGACAACGACGAGGCGACGACGACGACCTTCACCGTCGAGTGACGGCACTGACGGCGAGATCCAGATCTGCCGCTTTTTTTTGAATTTTGAAATTTGTATCTGTGGCGCACATCACGTAGTGCGCCACGAACAGGCATTTTCCTAGTAGTGATTGATGAGTGCAAAACACTAAATAAAAAATAAAACAACATAAATGAATTCTCTGCCACGGCACAAAAAGTGGCCAAAATGTTGTCGCGGCAAAAAAAGTTGTCAAAATGAATTCTCTGTCGCGGCAGGGAAATATGTTACGAACCGGGACGGTTGCTCCTCCCCCCTCGCCCTCTGTCACGGCCACGTGTACGCCCTTTTGTCCCGGTTGGTGGGGCAGCCGGGACTAAAGGTTGGGGCTTTAGTCCCGATTGCCCCGTCCCGGTTGGGTAACCGGGACTAAATGCCCTTACCAACCGGGACACATGGGGCGGTTTCCACTAGTGAACTAGGGGTATTCACCCCGAATCTGGAGCGCCCAGTACAACCAACTTGGAGCAGAACTAGGAATTTTCACCTTGAAACACGAGATCGATACTCGAATAGCACAACCAAACCAAAGTCACCATGTGATGTTTCCACCTACTATCAACATGGTATATCTCTATATACTCCCTCCGTTCGAAAATATAAGATGTTTTAGATTTGTGAAACAAATATATCTAGACATCTTTTCGTGTATAGATTTATCTGAACCTATACACTAAAAGGTGCCTGGATACATTAGCTTCACAAACCTAAACCATCTTATATTTCTAAACGGAGGGAGTACCTCCAAACTTGACATTATTGAACATGAACCACACACTCATATGCCTGGTGGATATATAACCCTTACCACGAATCACTCGTCAACGATTATATGATTCGGCCACGAGATCCGCCATGCACACGTTAGAGCGTTTTCAGGGAATGAAGGAGTCCAAAAGTTAAACCCACAAAGTACCTTAAGGGTTGCATGGCGAGTAGCTAGCCAATCGTGTTAATAGTTTAAAATACATACTCCCTATGTCTCAGTTTATAAGACTTATACGTATTCCTAGATTAACGAATTAATCAACTTAGCATAAGACATATGATAACAACTATATTATTAGAAACTTTAAATGTTATATTTTCTAATGGTATAATTTTTGTATTATATAATTCATATTATATAGCTCATGCGGACAATTTAGATATGCGCGTAAGTCTTATAAACTGGGATAGAGGGAGCACTCATGGATAGACATGGCCTCGGGATGGAACTCTAACCCATCCATAGCATACGCATCCGATCACACGAGAACATCATCACACGACTAACGCTTAATTATACCCACATGAGCAAGCTTTACCCGGCAACATGTATCCAACAAAAACCAGTTTATAAAGAAAAGTTTGTGGAAACCACGTTTGGAAGTTATCAAAAAACACAGCATGTTCGAAAGGTGATGGAGTCATGAGTTTTTAAACTTTAATCATTTTCCGTTTTAGACCATTTTAGACATATCCAACAAGTTTCAGGACTGTGGATGCATTTCTCTCGTCACATGGCAACCGGATGCACCATAGTAGGCCCGCTTCAGTGCCACGTTAGCGTTATATGGTAGGAATTTGTAATCAGAACCATAGGTGGACACCCATGCAACTTCTAGGACTATATTGGTGCAAATCATGAGTTCCATGATTGTTTTAGACATCGCGGTAAGTTCTAGGACTATAGATGTATTTCACTCTCATCCCACTCACCCCTAGCTCACGCCGTGGATTGATGAGTCATACTACCATTGATGACCTTCCTCCACGTGCTCCATCATCGAATCTGCTACTACCGACCACCTCGCTTCTAGCCTCATTCACCTCCATCGTGATCACTGCCTCCATATAGCCATCTATAAGCTTTGAGTGATATAGATATATCCCACCCGACCGACCGACAGTGGTGAGCCCCTCCTCGATGTTTCCACTAATTCTTTCACCCCTCTCTTCTCGAGCATCAAGCAACTAGATCAACAACGCCCCTCTATCCTTCACTCCCAACCATGTGATTTTCCGTATCATAAATACTCCCCTATATATATTTTTATTTTATAAATATGGAAAATAGGGATCTACCCACCCCATCAAA
Organism: Avena longiglumis; assembly: GCA_030063025.1. NCBI lineage: Eukaryota > Viridiplantae > Streptophyta > Magnoliopsida > Poales > Poaceae > Avena > Avena longiglumis. The sequence continues at coordinate 29,925,220 of CP125979.1, read as the reverse complement.
CCATTGAATTAGTTATATAGAACATTTTCACACAAGTGGATCAGCTCCATAGTACTTTTTTAACACATTAGATACCCTAAACGCCGTCACCACCTTCTAAATAAAATGATAAATTTGGAACTCTTGGTGAGTTAGGTCGATTACCAAAGAGTTAAGTGAGATATGCAAATATATTCTATAATGCTGGGTTGAGTTGAACTTATTTAAGAATACTGCATATCAAACAAAGAAAAAATGTGCTACGTACATTATTAAGTACAAGGTATGCCCTTTTTATGCATTTTTCAAAAAAAAACTGTAGAAATAGATCAAATACAAAATTTACATTCATGCAGGGTAATTGTTGAACCATGGAACATGAAATACACATTCAATCATAAAGGAACCAACAAGCAATTCAGCAATTTGTAGACAACCGCTGATTTATATTTTGACTATTGTAGTTTTTTTTGTATTTAGTACTATAATTATAATTTTTTACTTACACCTAAAAAGTTTTACCCTGCACTCTAGAAACCTCCGTTATTCCGGAGCTATCCTCCATGATATTTAAGAAAACTAAATATACACAAACACATGCATATAGTAAACATCCCTCTAAATAGTTAAATTATATGTAGGCATGTTCTTTGATTCTTTTTACTATTTCCTATCAATACGAATTTAGTTTAACTAATGAATTTTAAAATCTACTGAATCCAAAATGGAACAACTAAGATCAAGTTCTTACATTATGAACTCTAAACTTAGTGCAAGTGAATTTTCATGGTTGACACTAAATGTATATGATAAAATATTGTACTTCAACATTGGAATTTTACGTGTTAGTTTTCCTAATTACACAGTAAAAAGTATTATTCAAGAGTATCTCGAGCGACTTAGTTAAAATTAGAAAGAAGTAAAAACAATTACTATAAATAACACATTAAAAAACAACAAAACTTAACTAGCTAGAAGCATCTATAGCGATTTTTAGCACTAGGACGTCGGATCAGGTAATCTAACAATCTGCACGAGCTAGGTATCCAATAATCTGTATATGATCGCTATTTAATTCGATCGATCGGTCTGAAGGAGTTTTGCTTCCTTGCTTGGGTGCTACTCCACAAAACAAGCTAGACCTCTCCTTGTTTGTCGGGCCGCAAAATGCTCATATGGACTACCAGTTGGGCATGTACACATTCCACCTCACAGCTGTTAGGAGGTAAAAATGTAAAACGAAAAGCCATGCTTATTTCTTTTCCTTTTTCTCTATTACTTGTACACTAGTGCCGCCGAGGGGTACTACACGAAACGAACGAGAAGCAGGGAGGCAAGTCTGCCGACGCTTGCACGTACACAATTTTGCCTATGGGTTAGTGATTCTCCATGTATTTCTCGTCATTTTAGAAGAGGCCGCATGGTTCTTTGGTTCTTCTCCGGCGATGGCGACAACAAGGTTCGAAAGACGGACAAGAAGCATGGTGGGTCCCTCCATAGGCGCGAAGGATTATTCGATCCGCTAGTGGCCCCGACTCATTATCTAACGAAACACATGGCCTTCAGTTGATGTGGGCGGTGTCGTAATGACATTGTGAAACTAAAATCGTCGATGTCGTAATCATGGTGGAAATTTTTTGCCCCTTCTTTATGCAATTATGGTGTTTTTAATCTAAGAGTTATTGTCAGTTCCCCTTTCTCGTTAATATAAACATGTGCAACGAGAAATCGTCATTCCTTACCCCTTCCATCTCGTCTTGGATCTCCCATTGTTCATCGCAGATGCTTGTTGCTTAGGATTAGTTTTTTCTTTGCTTGCCATCCTGGTTCTTTCTTATAATTTCATTGACACGAACATTAGACAGCCGAATGACTTAGTGTTTATTTGTTTCGGTGATTGTCCTCCTTGTTTTTTGACTGTCTGAGATTTTTTTATGGATTGCTCACAAGAAATGTGTAACCATCATTTGCGACCATGGTTGCACTTGCTCATACATGCTTTATTTAATATTGCTTATATGCTATCTGAAAACTATTAGGTTTATTTAATGTGTTCTATGCTATCTGGAAATTGTTAGGTTTTCAATCCCAGCAAATATATGCATTTTCCTGCTACCTTTTTGTTTACCATGATATGCATTTGCGACCAGCATGTCCCTCTCTGAATTTCGAACTGTATGGTTCATCATGTTGTTGGAGTATTTTAATTTTGCAATAGTGAATAGTTTTTCATATTGAGATAATTTTGTTCACAGATATTGCAGATAACTTAACACGCACTCATGTTCCTCATACGTCAAGGGAGATCTCCACCGGGTACTACACTTCCAACTATCAATTAATGTTGAGCTGTTTTTCATGTGGAATATTTGCAGAAATCTGTGAATTATGCAACTTTCATATGTTGTATCCCGTAAACTTATATGATGCTTCCACTATATATTCTCAGCTAGTAGAGTCCTCTTATGCCTGCTCAATGTCTATCACTACAGACACCTACTCCCTCCGTTTAGAAATATAAGATGTTTTAGATTTGTGAAGAAGATGTATCTAGACATCTTTTAATGTATAGGTTCAAATGAATCTAGTGTCTAGATATATCTCATTCACAAACCTAAAACATCTTACATTTCCAAACGGAGGGAGTACAAGATTACGACGCGCTATGCGTTCACGGGCTCTGTTGGTTGAAGTTTTTTATTAATCAGGTAGTACTCCTTTGGTTGGAGTTGTTGAATACTAGAAGATCTTATATCTTAATTGACTTCTTGAAAAAAAATGCATAGTACAACATCAGCACGATACAATTTGTCTCCCATGAACTGGATATCTGAATAGCATCTATAACCCATTTCTCATAGGAGGCATATGTCCGCCTGTTAGGTTGGGTCAGGTAGTTGATGTTGGTATAATATGTATTATACTCCATATGGAGGAATAAATTCCCGTTATCAACAAAGCTTGACAAGGCGGTGTCAAGGGCATACAGGAGGTGAAGCACACAATTGCCATCACCCTACTTGATGGTACGAGGTGTGCACAATTTTATTTTATTTTATTTTCACTTCTGCTGCTATAGTATTTTAATTTGGGCTTCGGTATAAATTTACTTTGTTTCTCTATATACCAATTTGTCAGGTCCCAGAGGGGATCGATACGACTGAACAACGAATTCCCAACAGAATCACAAATCACAGAAGGGATCGACATGATTGAACAACGAATTCCCAGCACAATCACAAATCACAAGAAGAATCAACAGGGAATTGGTAGATCGAGAGGGGGAAACACCTCTTCTAGATACGCATATATTCGTTCTAGAGTATATTGTATATCCCCTTAGGGTTTGCTTCAGCAATAGAATGATTGAGATAAGAGAGAGATGCCATGCGCAGCTGGACTTTAAGCTGCCAGCGCAGTCAATACACGTTTACTGGTTCACTGAAAACGGTGAATAGTAGATAACCAGAAAAGGTAAAAGAAGGGTGAAACGGTATCTTGCATCCCAGCCGAAACTGTAATCCTCCTTTGACCGAGTGGCCAACCTTCCCCCTGTTACTCTGTGAGTGGTCTGACACCAGTGTACTCACCGACTCACCCAAGAAAACTCCAGACATCATTCTTTCGCCGAACTGAATTGGAGAAGATGGTTATCTGTCAACAACATGCAGCTCCTCTGCTACTCTCCATTTGTTTTCGCTAATGAATACCTGAACCCCCCACAACAAGAACATTACTACTCTTGTTACAAGTAATAACACCAGCATACCATACAGGCACTGACTGAACCACAGCCAAACAAGTTCAGAGATACACACATGAGAAAGCCAAACTGTTCTTCAGCCATTCTCCAAGCGCAGGAACGTTCCAGCCATGAAGAACGCCGTCACTTGCCACCGATCAATCGTGGCATCTTGGCGCCCAGCCCAGTAGCCACAAAAAGTAAAAGCCAAGTTAGTGGCCTAGGATCACCAGAAGTTGTTGCCGAAGGAACGGAAAAGGCAAGGATTCAGAACTGTAAATATGCAACATTATTATCAGTAACAGATGAGCATACAACTAAACAGATGAAGCACACCTACCAAAATAGAGATCGACGATGGCATACAAGAAAAGGACTTGATCAAGCGGGTAACACTAGCTGCAACAAAGGTCCCAAAACTGTGGCTCATATACGTATCACACAAGATATACACAACATCAGTTACAAGCGTGCTCTGAACTATTCTAGAAAAAAAAGTGTGCTCTGAACATTAGTTAACACAAGGTGCCATTTCAACATTAAAGCTCTATCCATGTATTAATTACAATAAAAAAGCAGATTTGTTTTCCATGTCAGCTCAAAAAATACGCTGTGTACCTGCATGGCTGCATCACTGCCGATGCTCATGAAGAATAAATACTACAATGAGGTATGTGGAGGCAGCGATTCATCAGATGTCTCACGTGACAAGTGTACAGCAGAATGGATATGATGAAGATATAAGTGCGAAGTGTGAAACAGTCAATAAACAGATTCAGCTGTAATAAAATTCAGTTAAAAAATCCAAGTTCTTGCCACAGAGATTCAGAAGTCCATGCAGAAGTGTACATACTCTCAATACTTACATTGGAGACTCTGAATTTGCACTAGTAAAACTCGACGATTTTCTACTAATATAACCGTGAAATTGTTACATTGTTGGAGACACTTTTAACTAACTGTTGAACATGGTAGAAAATGTTTAGCTGCAAAACGGGATTGGAAGTATAGATGATTAAATGACATCCAAATCCAAGATGTGCTAGCTTTCCTGGCGGACAGAAAAAGAAATCTGACCTGAAGTGATATGTTTACTGATTATGCACTAGAAATATGAACCTTTTCATCTAGAGTATAACTCTGCTCTAATCTGCATTATTCTGCCCATTTCGTAATCCCAATGAGAAACAATATACCACGTTTATCAATAGCAGGGACAGCTGGAAAATAGTAACTTTATGACAGTGCTAGTGAAAATAACAAAACTGTTGCAATGCGCCGGCAACTAACTCAAAAATAGAAATTTTAAGCACTGCACATGACACAATGGCCTTTTGATACATACATTGCAGCACACCCTCCACCAAATATGAGCTTCAGACAAAAAAGTTACTTCTAAAAGCAGTGTCAAAAGGTGAGCAAGCAAGCATTTATGTTTATGTAATCTACAGATTAACTATTGCCATAAAACCTCTATTTTTTTAGTTGAAATTAGTTATTAATAGATGACCTTTTCCCGAAAAACAGCTTGTCGAAACAAACTCATTTTCCCTATTCCAGCTCGTCCTATGCACCAAACCATAGGCATACATCTGATTGTTTACTTACATAAATGGTGACAATGCTTAAACGCTTAGTTTGATGTTTAATTAAGTGAGCATCTCTCTTAGCAGATAATCTATAAGTACAGATGTGAGCCATGCAGATTTCATCCTGCAGCCCGGTAGATATTTTCAATATGACTACTAGCTCCATATCATTGTCTCTGATCGAACTAAAGGCATATTGTTTTAGCATAACCTAAAGAACTACCATCCAGCTGAATGAATACATCTATATTTAGCTAGTTAATTTAAGCAGAGCTTTTTGAATCAGCACATAAGAAAATGAAAAATAGCATAAGCCAAGCCAGTTGAACTGATCCTGGGGCTCTAAATAGGAATGTTAATACCAAGATTCAAAATCCCACCAATTGCTCCCCAAAAGACTATTTACCTAAATTTGGGACATGCATAAGAAAGATCCTCCAATTATCAACTATTAATTGCAATAAATAGAACATTAAGAGTTTATTACCTGCAATGAAGAAGACATCATCCTTACCTTGGCTTATTGTCTCAACACACCAGCAAGTAAATTGAAAGTATAAAATTTAATGTGTTGGACATGGCCTTGTCCTGCACTTTCTTAGTTCCAAACTTCCAATATGTGTGTTTAACACACGCAGGAGGAAGAACAAGTTCATAACCAATCCATGGTTTCTTCTCTACAGAATAATGGCATCAGCATATCAGGATTTAGGACTCAAATTATCAGTTTCATCACATGATGGCAACGGCCAAACCAGCATCAAACATACATACAACAGCAGACAACCGACACACAGCTCCAAATTTTCATAGTCCTTCCTTGGTTCATGCACATCTGAAATCAGTTGGCATTTCCCCTCTGCAAGCTGCTGCATAGTCTTCAGCGAGGTGTGGTGCAGCTTCCTTGTGAGGGCATATTAACTTCTCCGCGAATACCTTCTCTGAGTAGGTGACTGTAGTATAGTAATCGCGGTCATTATCTAGCAATCCCTTTGCCTTAAGAAACTTTACTACATGGTACCTTGGCCTGAGCCGGCCCTCCAAGCTATATGCGAGCAATGCTGGCCGATGAGCAATGTAGGCTGGTTCCAACCCCGCCTCCAAGATAAGGAATTCTGACCTACTCTGCAGATTATCCTTAGATCTCTTCAGTATCATCGGAAGCCTAGAAACAGCAATGCACACCTCGGCATCCGACCACCTGAAAGTGTTCTTCAAATTCTCCACTTGGGCGTCCATCTTCTCCTTGCTGAGAAACGCAACAGCTTCCAGTGCATGCCTAAACATCGCAGACCCGCGGGGCACGCCAAGACTTTCAGCGCGTGCCACAATCACACGGACGCGCTCCAGGTTGGTGGTGAGCAGCCATGCCCGAGTGACGCACAGCTTGGCAATATCACAGGCACCTAGCCCGCACTCCCTCAGGAGCGCGACCCTGGGCTTGACCACCTTCTCGAGGCTGCGTCCGAGGAGACTGGAGCTCTTCTTGAGTATCCGCAGGACGTTCTCGTAGGAGCCAAATAGAAGCAGGTAGTAGGGTAGGTTGGAGACGGCGGATCTATAGCGGAAGCTGAAGGGGGCCACCGAGACAAGGCGCGCAATCTCAGTATGTGAGAGGCCGATCCCGGTGAGGCCGACGACGTTGGGAGCCAGAGTTCTGTCAACGCTGGCACAAAGTAACTGCGGGTCCTTGGCGACGACGGCGGCGACGTCGGCGGTGGAGAGGCCGAGGCCGGCGAGGAAGGCGAGGACGGCGTCGGGATTGGTGGGGGAGTTGAAGTGCGAGAGCCTCCTGGAGGCCTTGAGTGCCTGGGCTCGGGTGAGGCCGCAGGTGTCGATGAGGTACTCCTCCACCGCGAAGCTAGGATTTGGGGAAACGGCGGGCGCGGCGGCGGAGAGGAGGCGGTGGAGAGGGAATGTGATGGGGGAGGCGGCGGGAGAAGAGGGGAGGTGGGAGAGGATGCAGCTGCGGAGGCGAAGAAGAAGCATGGCGGCGCGGTGGCTGCAGCAGCAAGGGGACGGGGAACGCGGCGGCGGTGAGACTACTGAAGCTTTGCGTTCGGCTAGCTACCAAAGTGGCCCCCAGACGCCAGTCTTATGCTGCCTGCTGTATAGTGACTGACCGGCTCTCTCGATTTTTTGTTTAACTCGTTTAGAACACTTGCTACATAGAAAAAAATTGAAACTTTTATTTATACATTATTTTGGAAGATTATGTAATAATTTCTTTATTTTAAAATAGATGTGTTAGATTTATCAAAACTTGAATGAATCCACGGAATATAGAAATTGCTAAGTCAGAGCTAGTTGAGACGTAACTTAGGTCACAGTAACGTTAGCAACCGTTGATTTTTCTGTTCACGCTAAGATTGGTGCAAGGTTGTTTCACGTTTGCCATTTGTTTTGTCACCGTCCCGGCTCATCGGGGCGGAAACGACTCCGTGGACATGTCATGGGCTTAAAGAATTGTGTCATGGGCTTGTCCCGTTTCTTTCGACTTGTCTTTTCTCCTGTTTTGTTTGTCCTTCTTTGATTTACCTCGGGCAGAGCTCGTTCGGGTACGGTGTGTACATACGGAAGGATGACCTACCACGTCACTTATTTAAGGCATGTTGTTCTCCAGCGATAAGGTGCAAAGCCATGGACGTATGTTTTCAGTCCACCAATCACATTCTACCTTCATTTCAAAGCTTAAGGTTCATATTTTTTTTCAAAAGTCAAACTATATAAAATTTGACCAAGTTTTTAGAGAAAAATATTAATATTTGAAATATAAAATTTATACCCTTTGATATATCATGAAACATATTTTCACATGATATCTATATAATATCATAGTTTTTTATATTTGTTTTTAAAAGTTTAGTCAAACTTTACTTAGTTTGACTTTTCAAAAAAATATAAGCCTTGAGCTCTGGAACGGAGGGAGTACAAGTAATTCGATAGCGTATTTCAATTGTAGGTATGCTTCTTGTTTTATTTTTATTTATTTCTTTTTTCTCTTTCTAAATATTTATTTATTTATTATTGGCTGTAGTTTCTTTTTTCTTATTTTTTCATGTTATTTGTTCAGAATTTTCTACATTTTTCTAATGTTTTCTAGTTGGGATGTGTTCATTTAGTGTTCATATTTTTTGTTTTATTAGCTTAAATTTTGTTTTTTCATCTAGCTTTAATTATTTTGTTCCTTCGATTGTTCTACTTTATTGCCCATATAGTTGTGATATATTTTGCTTAGTCGAGAATTTTTTGTTTCACGTTTTGTTCCTTGAGGACCCCATAGTTCTTCTCGCACCATGTAGTTGTGACCGTTTGTATTTCTCTTGTAGAAGTGTTTTTCTCCTCCGATGCTAAATTTGAGTTCTACATGTACTCGATAATTTTGTCCAGTTGTTGGTAAGTTTTGTTCCACTTTATCTTAATATTTTTCTAGGAAGTAAACTTTTGTTCCATGGCCCTCGGCGCTAAATTTGAGTCCCACCATACTCATAATTTGTCCCGCATTTGATAAAATTTTATTTTGATTTCTTCAAAATGTGTCCCTAGGGATAAAACTGTGTTCCTTAGTTCTTGGGGCATTTAATTTGTGTTCCACAATTACTCGTAAATTTCTCCATGGTCCATAGTTTTTGTTCAAATCATGATTTGTTCTAAGCACCAATTTTTTATTTGTTAGTCTAAAATACTTGTTCTATAATTAATGCTGATTTATTTTTCTAGACACTAATTTTTTTCCACTTAGTGTAGAATTGTGTTCTGCTAGTAGTCGTCACTGGTTCTCAGGATGTTATAACTTTGTTCCTCTTGCTCTACAATTTTGTTCCTCTAGATCGATTTTCATGTTACCTTTTGTACTCGTGATTTTTTGCCAGTCTAAAATTCTTGTCAAATTTTTGTTCCACTTGTAGTGCTATTGATTCTTTGAAATTAAAATTTCTCCACAAATATTTTTTAAAGATTTATTCCACCGAATGTTGTTTTCTTTGACATAAGCTAATATTTTGCTCTGTTAGTATGATTATTTATATCCTCTCCCATTCGTAAGTAAATTATTGCAAAAGTAATGCACTGTCTCACTATTTAAATGAGTTCTACATGTGCTGGCAACAAAGTATTTACATTTGACTTAAATTTGACCTTTTATTTTGATTTTGTTTTGCAAATTGATTTATGAGTTGTAACTAGGTATGCAACTGGGGACGCTGTACCAGTTTCAAATTTGACCTATTAGTTGCAACCGTACATGCAAGTGGAGGAAGTTGGACCTTTTTCTAACTTTTGACCTCTGAGTTACAACCGGACATGCAATTACCGAATGGTAGACCTTTTTAACCTTTAACCATCCAGTTGCAAGTGCGCTCACAAATGAGTTTTTTAGTTTGATTTAAAAAAAATGATTTTTTTGCAATTGACCTGCGAATTGTAACCGGATATGCAATAGGGGGACGCAGGATCATTTTTTTCACATTTGACCTATGAGTTGAAATCGGACATGCAAAAGGGGGACACGGGACTTTTTTTCAATTTTTGACCTATAAGTTGTAACTGGGCGTGCAACTAGGTGATATTGGACCTTTTTAATCTTTTAACAATCCAGTTGCAAGGGTGATCACAACTGAGATTTCAAATTTGACTTGAATTTGACCTTTTATTTCTGATTTTGTTTTGAAAATTGACCTATGAGTTGGATGGGGATGCTTGACTTTTTTTCCATGAGTTGCAACTGGAAATGCAAGTAGGGGGATGCTAGACCTTTTTAAATTTTTGACCTATGAATTGCAACCAGGCATGCAACTGGGGAACGCTGGACCTTTTTAACCTTTAACCATCCAGTTGCAAGTGTAATCGCAATTGGGTTGACCTAAATTTGATCTTTTATTTTGATTTTTTGTTGCAAATGACATGTGAGTTGCAACTCGATATGCAACTTGGAACCATGGACAATTTTTCAAATTCAACCAATAAGTTACAACTGTGAACATGCAAGTGGGGGACGCTGGACCTTTTTTCAATTTTTTAACCTATGAGTTTCAACAAGACATGCAACTAGTAGACGCTGAACCTTTTTAATCTTTAATCATCTAGTTGCAAATGCGCTCGCAACTCTATTTTTCAATTTGATTAAAATTTTGTTTTGATTTATTTTTACAAATTGATGCGAGATGCAGTTGGCTATGCAACTGGGGGACCGTGGACCATTTTTTTAATATTTCGACCTATGAGTTGAAACAAGACATGAAAATGGACCTTTTTCCAATTTTTGACCTATAATTTGTTGTTGGAGATATGCCCTAGAGGCAATAATAAAAGTGGTTATTATTATATCTTTGTGTTTATGATAAATGTTTACATTCATGCTATAATAGTATTAATCGGAAACATTAATACTTGTGTGATTTGTAAACTAAATTATAGTCCATGGTAAAGCCTCTTTATAATACTAGCTTGTTGGTTAATAGATGATCGTGGTTTCTCAATCATGAACATTGATATGTTGTTAACAACAAGATCATATCATTAGGAGAATGGTATGATGGACATACTCCTATAGATAAGCGTAGCATTAAGATCAAGTCATTTCAATAGTTCATTTGCTATAAGCTTTCTGATACATAGTAACCTAATTTCTTCGACCATGAGATCATGCTAATCACCATCACCGGAAGGATGCTTTGATGACATCAAACACCACACTGTAACTGGGTGGCTGTAAAGGTGGCATTGAGTGTTCGGAAAGTATGTGTTGAGGCAAATGGATCAAGAGTGGGATTTGTCCATGCATATGACGGATATATATACTTTGGGCCCTCTCGGTGGAATGTCATCCAATTGGCTTGCAAGCATGTGTGGCATCCCGCAAAAACCACTACTAGAAAATCGCGTTGTTTTTGTGCGTTGCATCATCATGACCGCATGCTCATGTCATCATGCCACATTGCATTTGAGCATCGTCATCATCATGCATTTGTTTTTCTAAAACTATTTTCTGAAAGCCTAGTTTTGTTTTCTAAATATTCCCCGTCTTAATTTCAAATCAAACTCCGGACTTTTCTGGGTCTTTTATTTGTCTAAAAACTATTTACAAAATTCTATTTTTAAAATTAAAATAAAGTTTATATTATTTTTGGGAGGCAGCCAGCCAGGCCCGAAAGCCCGGCCAGCCACCTCCAAACCCTAGTCTAAAATATCTAGTCCTAAACCCTTTTCCTACCTACATCTAATCCTACCCAGCCCCCTCCACCTCATCCCGACCAACCACAGCTTGCCACCTCACCGTTCCCTCCACCTCATCACTCGACACAACCACCTCACCAATCCCAGCCGCCACCTACCGCCAGCCTGGGCCCACCCAGCGACCAGCCCCACTCCCCTGGCCCCACTGCCACGTCCCATCGCCCCGTCCTTCTCCCCTGAACCCACTTTCCCCACACCGACCCGCACTCACCCACCCCACCCAAATCCCACCTGGGCGCGTCCCGCTGACCCGGTCCCACCCCAACTCCCGCCGCCAGCACCCCACCCATGCGCGACACACCCACCTGCCTCCCTCCCTCGATCCCATCCACACCTGGTCTACCTGGTCCAACCCCCACCGCCACTTGCCCCGTTTCCCATGCCTCCCTTTGGCCCCACCACTCCCGACCGGCCCGTCCTTCCCGTGACGGCGCCTTCAACCCCGCCTCCTCCTCGCCGCAGAGATGCCGCCGCGGCCGCTCCTCCCTAACCCTCCCGCTCGGCCACGTCCTCCCCCACCCTCTCACCGAGCTCCTCCTCCACCCCTCCGGCCGCTCGAGCCTCCCCGTGGAGCCCCGCCTCCTCCCTTCTCTGCAACCGTTTCCCCGCCGCCGCGCCTGGCCATCCCGTGCGCCGCCACCGCGTCGCCCTGCCGCGCATGCCCTGCAGCCATGGCCCCCTTGTCGCGCGACACCAGCGAGGCCCGGCCTCCTCGCCGATGCATCGTCCTGTAGCGTCGCGCCGTCCCTGTCCTTTTCCCCGCGTCGAAGCTGCCGGTCTGCCACTTCCCCCTCGCATCGAGCGGCGCCTCCGGACTCTTCCCCTATCGTCGCGGCCTGAGCACTGCGAACGTCGACTTCGCCCGCCCCGCCCCCTACCGGCGACCTTCACCAAGAGCTTCGTCGAGCCCCTCGGGCCGTCGTCCGCCTGCCTCGGCCCTCCATCGCCGCCGTCTGCGTGGGCCCGACCGACGCCGACCACCTTCCTCGTCTCCGGTGCCGTCCACCTCGTATGCACGTCCGGTCGCTCGAAGCCGTCACCTTACTTTGTGCGCCCCGTCGCCAAGCACACAAGCAGCGTCGTCCAGGACCTCCTCCGCCTTCTCTCCTGGTCGCCACGACCGCACGTGAGCTCCAGGCCCTGTTTGACCTTGCCTCCATCCCGCCTACAGTTGCTACTTGAAGTGAGATGGTGTCTTGTCTATGCCAATGCCCGGGTGGTTTGTCAAGAACAATTGGACATCAAGATCTCCAAAACCTGGAGCACCAAGTTGACAGAGCCACACTCCAAGGACTCCTTCATGGCCCGAGATCTTCGTACATGGAACACCAAGATCCCCGACCTGATGGAAGAACCCAAAAACCGAACCCGGGCATGCCAAATTCTTCGTCTTGAAGGACACAGATGCGACAAGTACTTCTTCCCGGATCTGATGCCCGAGAACCCGGACGCCAAGGTCGTCGACACGGATTCGCCAAGTACTTCCTCGCGGACGCCAAGTTCTTCACCCCGAATGCCAAGACCGACTCGATGGCGCGGACCCGACAAGATCTTCGTGACGACAAGATCGGCACCGACCAAGGCGGATCCGATGCGCCCCGACACCGAACCAAGTCCTTCTTCGCGGAACGCCAAGATCTACTCTGTTATCCGAGAACGATCCCGCCGAGACCGAACCCCAGATCCGGACCCTGAGACCAACCTCGAACCCCTCGGAGCCCAAGTTCGCCGAACCCTAATGTGTGACCTTCTCCGAGCCCCTATTTTATAAATTGCCAACTATATAAACGGATGCATATTAAATTGTGCATGCATACTTGTCATGTGGGTTTGGGGGCACTATGCCGATTCACCTTATAATTAAATATGGGGCCATATGCGGGCAAATCTAGTCTTATATTGGTCCCAATTAAAATTGTGTAGCGAACCGGTGACATGTTTTGGCTTGATAAGACAACATTTAAATTGGCGGGTATCTAAATAACTTGAACCATATATTTAATTGTCGGGACCCCCGGTTCCGCTTAATATGATCTAATTGCATTGCACCTTTGCCATGTCATACATCATACATGCATCATGCCCGATCTTCTGCCGTTGTATTAAATAGTGCATCCGGTGTTTCCTTTAGTGTTTTGGTTCTTCGCGGATAAGGCCGTTGAGTTGATGCGAGTGTCGACCCGATCTTCGGATGAACCGTCGACAATGTTTTCAGGCGAGCATCTCCCCTTTCTACCTATCTTACTTTTATAGTATTTATTCCCTCCTGTTGATCTATTGCTATCTGTGTTGCGATGCTCTAGTTTTCGTACCCGTGATATCCCTTGCAGCCTTATATTGTCTTGGACACCTCCTATTACCTGTTGTTTGGTAGATAGTTGGACCTGCGTGTCGTAGTCGCTTGCTCAAGTGCTGTTGCGTGTCGCCAAGTACCACAGTTGTTGGAGTATTGCCGTGTGTTTATTGTTGGAGATGATCAAGACTTTAATTACTGTTTAACAACTAAAATTGAAGTAGGTAAATGCAGAGGCACAAGTGGGCAATAGATGTTATTTGGTTTTTAACCGTCCACTTGTGTCCTGGGACCCAGTACTTGATACTGTTCCTTGAATATTCGCGCTATCCACATCCGGAGGATTATGGGACCCTCTGAGCGAGCTTGATTCATTCTTATTTCTTGGGGCCACAAACTAGTTTGAGGTTTTATTTACTATCTTGTACTTATGCCATGCTTTACCGCTTCATTTACGATTGCGAGGAGCACTGTCTCTGTTAGGATCGGGACACGTTTTGCGGTATCGACAAGCCCGAGTCACACTTTCGGGTTCCCGCGTTACTGACCGTCCACCCAAACCTTGAGTCCGTTTGAGTCGGCTAACCGTTCGGGTAGCTTAATGGGGCCCTGAAATATTTGAATCTGTGATTGCTTTGTCGTGAAAGCCTCGTTGGGTTTTGTTTTGGTTTTTCCGAGGTTGATCGAGTGTGTGTTGCTATTTGTGCACCTGCAGGGTAAAACTTCTGAAGCCGTGTCATGGTTATGGGCGACTTGGAGCCTGATATCTCGATCATAGACAACTATAACTAAAGTAGTGCTATAAATTTGACTTTATAATGACTAGTAATCAGCTTCACTATAATGGAATGGCTAAATAAAATTGCCAACAATTGCTTGCTTGGGTTGACGCTTGCTACCATTGTATCTGACTAGTAAGTATTGCAACTATAAAGGAATGGCTAAATAAAAGTACCAACAACTGCTGGGTTTTGGGATATCTCATGCAAATTGTATCTGACTAGTAAGTGTTGCAACTACAACGGACTGGTTAACTAAAACTGCCCACTGCTTATCTTATCAGGATGACTATCTATACCTGACTAGTAATTGTTGCAACGATAACTGAATAAGTAAAACTGCCAACGGTGTGAGTTCCTCGGTTGACTTCCTCGTTTGGTCTCGAGGGGGAAACACCAGGATGGGTATGTTTGGTAGTAGTATCAGGTTGGTTCCGGATAGGTCTTTCTTATCCCTTTCTGATAGCCGACAGTTATATCGAGTCTCTATAGGGTGTTTAGTGCATGTTGCGCTGCCGCTTCAGTCCACCATACCTATGTAGGCGAGGACCGCCGAATTCTAGCCTCGCCGTGTCTGCCTCGATCTTGCGCTCTCTATTTTTCCTTTGCCCTTTGTCGGCACCCCTTTTGTTTAAGCAGGTTTTGAGATCGACGTCGTTAGCAGGGTTACCCTTCCGGCTTGGCCTGGGCAGGGTTATGGATGCCATTGGTTATTCTTCAGGGATCTTAGCCCCATTTGCATCTTGTCCATAGTCGGACGCTCTATCATTTTTCAAGGTGATTTGGATCTTTGTTCCGTATATCTGTATTCTTGACTCATTGAGTCGCTGTTGAATATATATTTGTTTCGTGGGTCCCCTCGAGGACTGTTATGTAATGTTATTACTTCGTTTTCCACCCGCACGAAAGTGCCTGGTGGGCACCTTTGAATCGTTTCTATGCGGGTTTGGCGGGAAGCGCTGAAACTTGCATAGGGTCGATTATGAGGGTGTTACAGCATGTGACTGGCTCACAGGGGGTCACGTATCACGAGAACGAGAAAAGAGTACTTATCGATAACGAGGTTGAACTAGGTATGCAGAGATATCGACGATCAAACCTCGGATAATTAAACTATCGCGAGACAAAGGGAAATTGGTATCATGTGTAAGTGGTTCATTCGATCACAAAGTAATCGTTGAAATATGTGGGAGCCATATGAATGTCCAGATTCCTCTATTGGTTATTGATCGGAGAAGTGTCTCGGTCATGTCCGCATAATTCACGAACCATAGGGAGACACACTTAAGGATTCGATGTTGTTTAGTAGATATGGAATGTAAGTAGGGATACCAAATGTTGTTCGGAGTATCGGATGGGATCCAGGATATCACGAGGAGATCCTGAATGGTCTGGAGAATAAGATTCATATAATGAAAGTCTGATTCCGGAGTTCGGGAATGATTTCGATGTTTTCATCGGAGAGGTTCTAGAAGGTTCACCGGACCGGAAGGGGAATGGTCCATGAATGTGTCATGGGTAAGTGGAATGATTGGATCATATCCTACATCACTTGGTTTGGGCATTTGCAAGAGAGAATTAAAGCTCTAAATTGAAAGTCAAACGGGAGGTTTGAAAAGTCAAACTAGAACAATGGTTTCCTAATGGAAGAAGGAAAGAGTCCTTCCTTCAATCCAACTTGGGTTTTGGTTTGGATTCAAACTCTCCCCTCCCAAGACTGCCACCCCTCTCATAAATAGAGTGGGAGGGTGCCCCAAACACCACAAGAGCCAGCCCTCCCAACCCCGTGCGCCTAGCCGTCGCCGCCACACACCGCCGCGCTGCTGCCACACCTCCTCCTCCCGGCTTTCTAAACCTAGATCACCAAAAAACCCTAGATCCACCATAACTCACACCGGCTTAGGCGAAGCCCTGCGAGATCTTCCCTCTACTTCCGACACCACGTCGTCGTGCTGCCAGAATCGCGAGGGGAGAACTACAACCTCCGCTGCCTGCTGGAACAAGGGAGAGGAAGGTATTCATCGATTACCGAATGTGTGACCGACTATGGAAGCGCTGCCGGAACGCCGCTCCGAAAGGATCGTCCACGCGATCTTGAGATCGACAAGTGTACGACTACATAACCCACGAGAATCTGCTCCCGTTAACCGCTTTGGAATCTTCGAGGGTGAGTGCTCTAATCGACTCGTTGCTACAATCTAGTAGATAGATCTTGGCTTGTTTGTGTGCATGCGGTAGAATTTTTTTTGTTTTCCATGCTACGAACCCCTACACTGGTATCAGAGACGTGTCTATATGTAGATCTGTTGCACGAGTAGAACACAATGTTCATTGTGGGCGTTGATGCTTTTGTTGTCGACTGCTTATTGTGTACTTTGCATCTTGCGGGATGGTGGGATGAAGCGGCCCGGGCTAACCTTACATGACATCGTTCATGAGACTTGCTCCACGCTTGACATGCAACTTGTATTGCTTAAGTAGCTTTGCGGGTGCCTGTTTCTCCCAACATAGTTAAGATTCAAGGGTGATTGATAATACTAGTATCAACGTTGTGGTCCTTGTTCGTAAATTAGAACGACACTTATTGAAAGCCCCAAACCACGTAAAACATGCAAAGAAAATTAGAGGCGTCTAAATTTGTTTTGCAGGGGTGTGCTGTGATGTGATATGCCCATGATTGTGATTATATATGATGTATGCAATGTTCCTTATTGTAAGTCGGCAACCGGCAGGAGCCATATGGTTGTCTTTTAATTCCATTAAGACCTGCGTGTCTATTATTCAAAGTAGTTGTAATAGTTGATGTTGGTGGACGACAACCATGAAGCGGCACCATTGACCTTGACGCCATGCCGGTGATGATGGAGATCATGTTCGTGCTTGAAGATGGATATCGGAAGCACAAGAAGAAAGGCCATATCATATCACATATTATGAATTGCATGTGATGTTAATCCTTTTATGCATCTTGTATTGCTTAGTTCGCGATGGTAGCATTATAAGATGATCCCTCAAGCACCAAAATTTCAAGTTATAAAGTGTTCATCCTTAGTAAGCACCGTTGCTAAAGCTCGTTGTTTCGAAGCACCACGTGATGATCGGGTGTGTTAGATTCTGCGAGTGTATACAACATGAGCAAGCCAGATTTGCTCATGCAGAAGCTAAGGTTTGATCTTGATGAGCCTAGCATGTACAGACATGGTCTCAGAACACGGATCACCGAAAGGTAAAGGATGAGTCATATAGTAGATATGATGAACATGTTGATTGTTCGCCATTGAAGCTACATCAACTCTCGTGATGATCGGTTTTGATGTGGTGGATTTGGTTCGTGTGATCACTAAAACAATGTGAGGGATATTGTTTTTAGTGGGAGTTCAACTAGATTAATTTAACTATTAATTAGAATTCAATTTGTCATAAACTTAGTCTAAACTATTGCAAATATGTTGTTGATCAATGGCGGACCCTACCATCAATTTTAATGCGTTCCTAGAGAAAAAAAAAGTTGAAAAACAATGGAAGCAACTTCGCGGATTGGTTCCGCAATTTGAGGATTGTCCTCAATGCTGGTAATTTGACCTATGTGCTAGATGCACCGCTGGGTGACCCACCTGCAGCTGATGCTACCGATGAGGTAAAGAATGTTTTCCTTGCTCAGAAGAATCAGTTCTCCACAGTTCAGTGTGCTATCTTGTATGGTTTGGATTCAGAGCTTCAGAAAAGGTTTGAGAACCATGACCCACATGATATTGTCTGTGAACTCAAAATGATATTTGAGGCTCACGCGGCAGTTGAGAGTTATGAGGCTTCTGAAAAGTTCTTTAACTGCAAGATGGAAGAGGGCAGCTCCATCAGTGAGCACGTGCTTAAGATGTCTGGGCACGCAAGCAAGCTTCAAAGCTTGGGTATAGTGATTCCTAATGCTTTGGGGATTCACCGTGTCCTCCAATCACTACCACCAAGTTACAAGAACTTGTGATGAACTACAATATGCAAAACATGGACAAGTCGTTGCATGAACTCTTCTCCATGTTAAAGTCTGCGGAAGTGGAGATCAAGAAAGAGCACCAAGTGTTGTTGGTAAATAAGACCACCAAATTCAAGAAGCAAGGCAAGTCTAAGAAAAAGGGAAACTTCAAGAAGGGCGGTAAGAAAGTTACCGCGCCGGAGAAGAAGACCAAGGCTGGGCCTAAGCCTAATACCGAGTGTCTTTACTGCAAGGGAGAAGGTCACTTGGAAGCGGAATTGCCCTAAGTACTTGGCGGATTTGAAGAACGGCAATATCAAGAAGAAAGGTATATCCAATATACATGTTGTTAATGTGTATCTCACTAGTACTCGTAGTAGTGCCTGGGTATTTGATAATGGTTCGGTTGCTCACATTTATAACTCGAAATAGGTGCTGCAGAATAGACGAAAACTAGCGAAGAACGAGGTGACGATGCGCGTTGGAAATGGATCAAAGGTTGATGTGATCGCGGTCGGCACGCTACCTCTTCATCTACCATCGGGATTAGTTTTATACTTAAATAATTGTTATTTGGTGCCTGTGTTGAGCATGAACATTATATCCGGATCATGTTTATTGCGAGACGGTTACTTGTCTAAGTCCGAGAATAATTGTTGTTCGATTTATATGAGTAATATGTTTTATGCACATGCACCTTTGATAGATGGTATGTTCGTATCGAATCTCGATCGTAGAAATACACACATCAATAACATTGAAGCTAAACGTTTGAAATTGAGCGATAACTCGACCTATATGTGGCACTGTCGTCTTGGTCATATTGGAGTGAAGCGTATGGAGAAACTCCATTCCGATGGACTTCTTGAATCACTTGATTTCGAATCACTTGAAAGATGCAAAGCATGTCTGATGGGTAAAATGACTAAGACTCCATTTTCTGGTATGATGGAGCGAGCTACAGACTTATTGGAAATCATACATACCGATGTGTGTGGCCCAATGAGTGTAGCATCGCGCGGTGGTTATCGTCATGTTCTTACCTTCACGGATGATTTTAGTAGATATGGGTATATCTATTTCATGAAACATAAGTCCGAGACTTTTGAGAAGTTTAAGAAATTTCAAAGTGAGGTAGAGAATCAACATAACAAGAAGATTAAATTTCTACGATCTGATCGTAGAGGTGAATATCTAAGTTACGAGTTTGGCGAGCATTTGAAGAAATGCGGAATACTTTCACATTTGACACCGCCAGGAACACCACAACGTAGTGGTGTGTCCGAACGTCGTAATCGAAATCTCTTAGATATGGTTCGTTCTATGATGTCACTTACAGATTTACCGCTATCATTTTGGGGTTATGCATTAGAAACAACCGCATTCACTTTAAATAGGGAACCATCTAAATCCGTTGAAACGACACCGTATGAATTATGTTTTGGGAAAAAACCTAAATTGTCGTTCCTTAAAGTTTGGAGTTGCGAAGCTTATGTAAATAAGTTACAGCCCGACAAGTTTGAACCCAAAGCGGAAAAATGCGTCTTCATAGGATACCCGAAGGATACTATTGTGTATACCTTCTATCATAGATCCGAGGGCAAAATTTGTGTTGCCAAGAATGGATCCTTTCTAGAGAAGGAGTTTCTCTCGAAAGAAGCGACTGGAAGGAAAGTAGAACTCGACGAGGTTATTGAACCTTCTCTCGAACTTGAGAGTAGCGCGGTACCTGAAGTACTTCCTTTGGCGCCTACACCAATAAGAGAGGAAGCTAATGATGTTGATCATGAAACTTCGGTTGATTTACTACGGAACCTCGTAGGTCAATGAGAACTCGTACCACTCCTGATTGGTATGATCCCGTTATGAGTGTCATGTTGGTAGACAACATCGATGACCCTGCGACATATGAGGAAGCGATGATGAGCCCAGATTCCAATAAATGGCAAGAAGCCATGAAATCCGAGATTGTATGCATGTACGAAAACCAAGTATGGACTGGTGGATTTCACGGATGGCCGGAAGGCTGTCGAGAACAAATGGATTTTCAAGAAGAAAACAGATGCTGATGGTAATGTTACTGTCTATAAAGCTCGACTTGTCGCAAAAGGGTTTCGACAAATTCAAGGAATTGACTACGATGAGACTTTCTCACCGGTAGCGAAGCTAAAGTCTATGAGGATTTTGTTAGCAATCGCTGCATATTATGATTATGAGATATGGCAGATGGATGTCAAAACAGCATTCCTCAATGGAGACATTGATGAAGAGTTCTATATGGTACAACCCAAAGGTTTTGTCGATCCTAAAGATGATAACAAGGTATGCAAACTTCAACGGTCCATTTATGGATTGAAGCAAGCATCCTGAAGTTGGAATCAATGTTTTGATAAGGTGATCAAAAGTTTTGGTTTTATACAAACTTATGGAGAAGCTTGTATTTACAAGAAAGTGAGTGGGAACTCTATAGAATTCTTAATAATATATGTAGATGACATATTGTTGATTGGGAATGATGTAGACCTTCTTAATAGTGTCAAGAATTATTTGAATAATAGTTTTTCAATGAAAGATCTTGGCGAAGCACCTTATATATTAGGCATAAAGATTTATAGAGATAGATCGACACGCCTAATATCATTGTCACTGATGGGGATATGCCTACCGGGGTATGCCCAACAGGACGTTTCCTATTGGCCCAAGCCACCAGCGAGTGGGCCTACAGGACGGCGACTGGATCGAGACTTGGCGAGGACTCAGGCGACTGGAAGCTGGAGGCCCAGAAGCGTAGCTAGGCCCAGTCGGACTAGGTCAAAGACCCTCCAAATCATTAACTAATTCGGTTGTAATCTGTAAACCCTAGCGAGGTGAGCCTATATAAACCTGTTGGAGATATGCCCTAGAGGCAATAATAAAAATAGTTATTATTATATCTTTGTGTTTATGATAAATGTTTACATTCATGCTATAATAGTATTAACAAGGAAACATTAATACTTGTGTGATTTGTAAACTAAAATAGAGTCCATGGTAAAGCCTCTTTATAATACTAGCTTGTTGGTTAATAAATGATTATGGTTTCCCTATCATGAACATTGAGATGTTATTAACAACAAGATCAAATCATTAGGAGAATGATATGGTGGACATACTCCTGTAGATAAGCGTAGCATAAAGATCAAGTCATTTTAATAGTTCAATTGCTATATGCTTTCTAATACATAGTAACCTAATTCCTTCGACCATGAGATCATGCATATCACCTTCACAGGAAGCATGCTTTGATGACATCAAACACCACACCGTAACTGGGTGGCTATAAATGTGGCATTGAGTGTTCGGAAAGTATTGGTTGAGACACATGGATCAAGAGTGGGATTTGTCCATCCATATGACAGATAGATATACTCTAGGCCCTCTCGGTGGAATGTCATCCAATTAGCTTGCAAGCATGTGACTGGCTCACAAGGGATCACATATCACGGGAATGAGAAAAGAGTACTTATCGATGTGAGGTTGAACTAGGTATGTAGAGATACCGACGATCATAACCTCGGATAAGTAAACTATCATGAGACAAAGGGAAATTGGTATCGTATGTAAGTGGTTCATTCGATCGCAAAGTAATCGTAGAAATACGTGGGAGCCATATGAATTTCCAGATTCCTCTATTGGTTATTGTTCGGAGAAGTGTCTCGATCATGTCCGCATAATTCACGAACCGTAGGGAGACACACTTAAGGATTCGATGTTGTTTGAATAGTTATGGAATGATGAGTAAGAGACCGAATGTTGTTCGGAGTCTCGGATGGGATCCGGGATATCACAAGGAGATCCGGAATGGTCCAGAGAATAAGATTCATATAAGGAAAGTCCTGTTTTGGGGTTGGAGAATGGTTCCGGTGTTTTCATCGGGAATGTTCTAGAAGGTTCCGGAATGTCCGGCAATCTGGAGGGGAAGGGTACATGAATGTGTCATGACAAGTTGGAATGATTGCATCATGTACTAGGTGTCATCGCTGAACAAAATAAAGGGTTTAATCAAATCCTAGTTTGAAAAGTCATACGCCAATTTGAAAAGTCAAACGGCTATTTTGTGAGGTGGAGGGGAAGTAGGAAACCTACTTGGGGAGGAGCTCCCTCCCTCCACCGCCGGCCCACTTGGGATCCGAGTTGGGGAGGGACTCCCCTCCCCTGGCGCGCCCCCTCCACCTATATAAGGAGGGGCAGGGCTGCCCCTCCAAGACAGAACACCACGCACCCCGCAAACCCTAGCTACCAGCCGCCGGCACCGCCACCTCCTGCTGCCGCCGCCTAGGGAAACCCTAGCCGGTGACTTGGGAAGCTCCAAGCCCTAGCCGCCGGCCCTAGACCCTCCTCCTTGGTGCGTCTAAACCCTAGATCGCCGAGGATCTCTCTCATAGTCCACCATACTCGCTCCGGCTTAAGGCGAAGCCCTGCGAGATCTCCCCTCTACTTCCGGTACCACGTTGTCTTTCTTTGGAATCGCGAGAGAGTGCTACAACCCCGCTGCTGGAACAAGGGAGAGGAAGGTCTTCGTCAGTCTGAACGTGTGATCAATCTGAGCGAACGCAGCGCCGGAAGGATCGTTTACACGATCTTGAGATCGGCAAGAGTACGACTACATCACCCACGAGAATCCGCTCTCGTTAAACACTTTGGAATCTTCGAGGGTGAGTTATTCCATCGACTCGTTGCTACAATCTAGTAGATAGATCTCGGCTTGTTTGTTTGTATGCGGTAGAAATTTTTTGTTTTCCATGCTACAAAATCCTACAAAACCTCCTTAGGGTACGCATAGAGGATAGGTTCCATCATAAACCCAAGCGACTCGCCGCCTAGTCGTTGAGCTCGCCCCTTGTACTCTCTCCATCATACAATCTAGTAGGAGTAGGTCTTGACCCTCCGGGGGGCGAACCTAGGTAAAACCTTGTGTCTCCACCCTTATCTCGCACCGCAGATGGCTGGCCGCCCTTGCCCCAGGTCCTACTACTCGCTGCCGATCGCAGCATCTGCCGTGGTCATTCCCACGACAGTGGCGCCCACCATGGGGCCTGGCCGGTCAGGCCGGTGTTCTGCGGCGAGATCCAATCTGCCCATCAACGAGTCGATCGCCACCGGACGCATGATTGTGATCGGCGAGATGCTCCAGATCTTGCCGAGAAGCTACGTCCTGGCGGCACGACCCGTCACACACAGCGTGATTTTGCTAGTCGGCACGATCAGCCTCTTCGTCGGCCTCACCGATGTCATCGTTTTGGAGGACTCGGCTCGCATCCGCAAGTCACCGCCACGCGACCGGCTCTCTAAGAGCCAGGTCTGCACGATCCACCGCCTCGCCTCCGAGTATGACTCGGCCAACCAGCAACGTGGCCGAAACCACCGCGGTCGCGGACGACGCGGCCCTCAACGATGGTGCCGATTCGGCGACCCCGGCGTCGGCCGCCGGATCCATCGTCACTGCATCGCCCGCGGGCTCCATCACCCAAGTCTCCAACGTCGGAGACTTCGAGGACCCCTCCATCCTCGGGATCTTCGACTTCGACTCCGGTTCGGAAAACTCCGTCGACCTCCACGACGGAACCAGTCGCCACGCCGCGACCTACATGGCGACTGGTGCCGACCCCCCGCAAGACCCCTTCTCCACGCGGATCCCACCAAACGCGATGGCAACGGAGGTCGAGGAACTCCGCCTGCGGCTCACGGAGGCGGTCCGCAAGGAACAAGCCGAGCGCGATTTTTTTGCCTCGAGCAGGTGACAGCGCAGGAGCTTTCGCGCTATCACCAACTCCGAATCAGGTCGCGCCTGAACCCTACCATTCAGGGGCGCGCCCTGAACTTCGACGATGAAAACGACCCGTCTCGCGTGGCCGAGTGTGATCTGCGAGAACGCGCCGCCAGGAGGGAGCACACGACCCCAGCGGCGATAGCGGCGCCCACCACTCCAACCGGCGCCCGCACTCAGCAAGGAACGTGGTCTCCGCACGAGAGCGAGATGCGAACGGCCTTCCGCTGTTCTCCACCCCAATGGACAATGTCGTCGCGAGCCGAGCAGAGTTGACAACATCCAAGTCTCCGGGGAAGGCGCCCTGCAGATCCAGTACACCAAGGCTCTGCTCGCCAAAGCAGCCGAGCAACAAAACGCGGGCGCCGACTCACAGGGTCGGATGTACTCATGTTCATCAGGCAGCAGGGAAGCCTCGAGCGTCCGCCCAATGGCGGCAAATACCCTCAACTGCCCACCACCCGAGCCCCTGCAACTCCAACACCGACCCGCGAACGCGGCACTCTCCACCAACGACCCACGGCCGGCGAACAACTTCGTCGCCGCCAACGGGCAGCCCGTGGACGCACGCACCCACATCATCAACAACCAGAGTTGGCGCGCACGCCAGCCCGACGACCTGAGGCATACCCTCGCCAACCGCCGCGACAGCGAACCAAGGGGATCACTGAGCCGAGTCGGACCCTAGTGCTTCGGACCGATGATCCGAGGCGAAAGATACCCCACGAAATTGAAAGCGCCGAAGGAAATCGAGAAGTGTGACCCCTCGTATGATCCGTCCGTTTGGCTGGACACTTACCTCATGGCGATGGGGATTGCCGGCCACACCAATCTACTCGTTGTCCGCTACCTTCCCCTGCTGATGGAGGGAGCCTGCAGGCAGTGGATTAACACCCTCTCTGCGGATAGCATCGACTCCTGGGAGGAAATGCGCGACGCCTTTGTCAGGAACTTCGAGGGTTCCTACACCCGCACCACCACCATCGAGGACCTGGAGCGATGCGTCCAGGGACCCCGTGAGTCGACCCGTAGTTGGGTCCAACGGTGGCAAGACCTATGGTATAACGCGGCCGGAATCCACCCGGACACCGCGATCCACTGCTTCAATACCTTGTGCCGCTACGAGCCCCTGGTCGCCAAGCTCAAGCGAGTGTACAGAACACTCGACAACATACCGGACCTCCTGGAGGTCGCAAAGCGGTACGCGGAGGAGGACCCAAACCAAGAAACCGACGACGAGTCGGGAGGAAATCGCCGCACGAACGACCACGATAACGGGAGGCGGCCCGAGCTATGCTACAGCAACACTCGCCTCACCGGCAAACGTCGCGGTGACAGGCGAGTCGACTTCGTCGCCAACGCCGGATACGCGCCGCGCGAACCCAAGAGCTTCCACCAACGCCGGATACGCGCCGCGCGAACCCAAGAGTTTTAACCTATTTATTGTTTTGTAGAATCTTAATATAAAATTGTGTACTAGATTTATTTAGGGTTAATTTTTCCAGTTCTATGTGCTATGATACCGTATCTACCTATGATACTACCACAATTTCTTTCCTCATTAATTGCAATGACACATGAGTATTTTGCATACATGTAGTGCATGATACTACATATGATACCCCCATTGGACTAGCACTATAGGACGCGCGTGCTATGCCGAGGGAAAAAAGCCGTCGGCGTAGGCCAAATTGCCCTCGGCGTATGGTACGCCGAGGGCTGCCCTCGATGTAGCCTCCTCGGCAAAGGTCTTCCTCGGCGGAGCACATACAGGCCGTCGGCGTATAGAAAGCCGTCGACGTATGCTACGCCGACGGATTTTCCCTTGGCGTAGCGGCCGTCGGCATAGCCTGTCAGCAGGTTGCAAAAAGATTTTTTTTTAAAAAAAAATAATTTTTTTAATTTTTTTCTCAATTTTTTTAATCTTTGAATTGTTAGAATTGTTAATCTGTCACTTTGAACATTTTTAACACTAATTATACTTAATATTTGATTAAACTGCAGTCTTGGTCAAACTTCTCGGCCGGTCACCCATCCTAATACTACTCCAGCTCCAGCACGCTTAACTTCCTGGTTCCTTCAGAATCTGTTTCTGCAAAGTAATTCATACATTGTTGTCAATACTATGATATCAATCCTATTAACTCTTATATCATCATGTCACATGTTTGTATTTTTTGAAATTACAAATAATTATTTAAGTAAACATTAATGAATAAGTAAAAATATTATTGAATTCAAATAAAAATATATACTTTTTTGTATTTTTCTATTTAATATGGAATAATTAATATCTTTAAACCCGTAAATCGGAATTCGACAAATAATATGTCTAAATTGATCCGAAAAATGAGAGGAATCCAAATATGATATCCATATCAACTAAACACTAACCCTCCATTTTTGAATTAGCTATTTGGTGGATGCTTCAGAAAATCCCCCTTTTTACGCTTGGAAAATAAAAAAATGACTTTTTGGTGCGATGAAAAGAAAAATTTGCATTGGATTTTTTATAAAATAGCATATTGTGAACCTAAAAATGATTTTTATAAAAAACATGATCATCGGATCATGTCCCTGTAGTTCATATCTGACCCACTTCCTACCGATTCGGCAGTAATTTGTCTTTTTCACCAGGGGTGGACGGAAAGGTTTAAGATCCCCCTGTTGAGAAATTGTCCATATAAGGTGGTCTATTATTTTTATAAAATGTGGTGGTAGCATTTTGAATTAGCCATTTGGTGGTTGCTTCACAAAACCATCTGTTTTTTGTGTTCGAAAAATGGAAAATGGCATTTTGGTGTGACAAAAAGAAAAACTTTCTCCTGCAACATTATTCGCCATCCCATGATGCACATGTAGGCACAATATGGGAACATTATCACAAACTATGCCTTGATTCTAGCCATAACATTGGTCATTTGACCCGAAAACCAAGAAACCTCGAATGAGATAGGTCATTTTGTGAACATTTTTTCCAAACATAATCAATATACCAAGTTTGATATTTTTCCTTGTAACTATGTCACATAATATGACACCACGTGAAGGTTTCGTATTGTTTCGATCGTTTTTGAAATTTTTATGCCCATTTTAAACTATCGTCAAACTTTGTCGAACGACGGGCATGAAGATTCTTAGATCGGGGCCGAGCCTCACTAAACTTGCATTGGATCTTTGATAAAATAGCATATTTTGAACCTAAAAATGTTTTTTGTATAAAAACATGAGCATTGGATCATGTAACAGTAGTTCATATCTGACCCACTTCCTACCGATTCGGCAGGAATTTGTCTTTTTCATCAGGGGTGGACGGAAAGGTTTAGGATCCCCCTGTTAGGACATTGTCCATATAAGATTGTCTAGTATTTTTGTAAAACGTGGTGGTAGCATTTTGAATTAGCCATTTGGTGGTTGCTTCACAAAACCGTCCGTTTTTTGTGCTCGGAAAATGGAAAATGGCATTTTGGTGCGACGAAAAGGAACTTTCACCTGCAACATTGTTCTCCATCCCATGATGCACATGTATGCACAATATGGGCACATTATCACAAACTATGCCTTGATTCTAGCCATAACATTGGTTATTTGAACCGAAAACCAAGAAACCTCGAATGAGATAGGTCATTTTGTGAAGGGTTTTTTCAGACATAATCAATATACCAAGTTTGATATTTTTCCTTATAACTATGTCACATAATATGACACCATACGAAGGTTTCGCATTGTTTCGATCGTCTTTGAATTTTTTATGCCTGTTTTAAACTATCGTCAAACTTTGCCGAACGACGGACATGAATATTCTTAGTTTGGGGCCGAGCCTCGCTAAACTTGCGTTGGATCTTTGATAAAATAGCATATTTTGAACCTAAAAATAATTTTTGTAAAAAAAATGAGCATCGGATCATGTATATGTAGTTCATATCTGACCCACTTCCTACCGATTCGGCAGGAATTTGTCTTTTTCACCAGGGGTGGACGGAAATGTTTAAGATCCCCCTGTTGGGACATTGTCCATATAAGGTGGTCTAGTATTTTTGTAAAATGTGGTGGTAGCATTTTGAATTAGCCATTTGGTGGTTGTTCCATAAAACCGTCCATTTTTTGTGCTCGGAAAATGGAAAATTGCATTTTGGTGCGACGAAAAGGAAAACTTTCTCCTGCAACGTTGTTCGTCATCCCATGATGCACATGTATGCACAATATGGGCATATTATCACAAACTATACCTTGATTCTAGCCATAACATTGGTCATTTGACCCGAAAGCCAAGAAACCTCGAATGAGATAGGTCATTTTGTAAAGGTTTTTTCAAACATAATCAATATACCAAGTTTGATATTTTTCATTCTAACTATGTCATATAATATGACACCACGCAAAGGTTTCACATTGTTTCGATCGTTTTTGAATTTTTTATGCCCGTTTTAAACTATATATAATATTTTATGTTTCACTTAATTTTTATTTACAAATGTATAATATTTGAGTGTATATAGATAGGTCTTATTTTTCTGCAAATTTTGATATATTATTTGTATTTTTCTGAATTATAATGATTTAGTTATGATTTTTCAAAGTTTAATGAGGTAAAAGAAAAAATAGCTACGCCGAGGGCAGCCGTCGGCGTAGCATAGGATACGCCGAGGGCAATTATATGCCGATGGCTGCTTGACGGGGCTGGTCTGAACGATGTCTACGCCCACGGCCCTTACGTTTGGCAGTCAGCGTAGCGACCGGCCGTCGGCGTAGCTTCCTATTCCTGTAGTGTAGTCTTATAGTCTACCATGCATGCCTTCTCCTGGACCTTGCCGGTGAGCGTGGCCAGCTTGAGGGATATGCCAAGATAGAGCGTCAACAAACCCAAGTCGCTCTTGCGGAATTTGTTGCTCATCTCCCACTAGTGGAAACGCGGGCTTTTGTTGATCCCGAAAATGGGCTTTAACACCGGTTCTTCTACGAACCGGTGTTAAAGGGGGGGCCGTACCAGCGTGGCCTCTGCGGCATTAAAGGAGCCCCCTTTAACACGGTTCGTGCCACGAACCGGTGTTAAAGGTCCCTGCACTGATGGCTCCCCCTTTAACACGGTTCGTGGCACGAACCGTGTTAAAGAAACTATATAAGACACCCACACACCCCACTCTTCCATTCTTTCACATTTTGGAGCCTAGCAATAGGGTGTGAAGAGTGCTAGTTTGTGTTTTTTCATATGCACTAGAGGTGTTCGGTGAAATGCCGAGAGCTCAAAATAAGCTTTCTTGTTGCTCTTTCCGTCTCGAGGTCGGCAACTATAGTTTCATGTGTCATTGATGTACTGTATATATAAATGGTCATCTCCTATTATTTTTGATATATACTACATATTAATGCGGATGAATCGGCAATGGATGTCTGTGACCGCCGCTTCCGAGTACATTACGGGCCTCCAAAATTTCATCGTTGTGGCTAATGCAAACCGTGGTCACAATGGTTTTATGTCTGTCCGTGTGTTCCGTCGTAACAAGAAAGACTACTCAAATACCAGAACCATTCACGCCCACCGCTTGATCTGGTTTCATGCCCAGCTATAATTGTTGGACCAAGCACGGAGAAAAAGGGGTTGTGATGGAAGACAACGAAGAAGAAGAGGATGATGAAAACTATCATAATATGTATCCCGAATATGATGATAATGCAACGGAGGTAGATAATGAAGATCAAGAGGGAGCGATGGGCCGATGACGATCTTGGTCGGGCCATTCTTGATGCAAAGGAAGAATGTGAACGAAAAGGAGAAGGAGAAGCTGGAGTAGATGTTAAAGGATCACAAAACATTGTTGTATCCAACTTGCGAAGATGGCCACAAAAAGCTAGGTGCCACCTTGGATTCTTTGCAATGGAAGGCGAGAGAATGGTGTGTGACCGATGCATTTTCAAAGTTGTTGGTAAAATG
This sequence comes from Avena longiglumis, assembly GCA_030063025.1. NCBI lineage: Eukaryota > Viridiplantae > Streptophyta > Magnoliopsida > Poales > Poaceae > Avena > Avena longiglumis. The sequence continues at coordinate 29,894,896 of CP125979.1, read as the reverse complement.
AAGAATCTTCTTCCAAGAAATAATGAGTTGCCGGTACATACCAAGCAAAGAAGGTTGTACGCCCTCTAGGATTAGGCGTGCGAAGATACATGCCATTAATGACTGCATCCTCTACCGCGGTGAAATACGAGAATTTGGATGCATGCCCAGGTATGCACTTTGCTGCAGTATAAGATCGCACGAGACGATCCTGGCGATGTTGAGGCGAGGCCCCTAGGAAGAAGGTTCCGCCAAGGTTATGTGGTATGCTCCTATAATACCACGGTTAAAACGTCTCTTCGTAAATAAAGAGCATGCCAAGTTGTTGCGATGGCACATGGAAGATCAAGAAAGACGCGATGTTGAGACACTCACCGATGGGTCACAGTGGAGAAAAGTCGGCGAGAGTACCCGGACTTTGCACGTGACGCAAGGAACTTAAGGTTTGGTCTAAGTATGCACGGCATGAATCCTTTTGGTGAGCAGAGCTGCATCACAGACTGGCCTGTGACCCTATGTATCTATAACCTTCCTCCTTGGTTGTGTATGAAGAGGAAGTTCATTATGATGCCAGTGCTCATCCAAGGCCCGAGGCAACCCGCAACGACATTGATGTGTACCTAAGGCCATTAGTTGAAGAACTTTTACAGCTGTGGGCCAAACCAGGTGTACGTATGTGGGATGAGCACAAGGGGAGCCATTTGACCTACGAGCATTGCTTTTCAGAACCATCAATGATTGGCTCGCTCTTAGTAACATTTCAGGGCATAAACAAGGGATACAATGCATGCACACACTGTTTAGATGATACCGAAAGTGTATATTTGGATAAATGTAAGAAGGTTGTGTACCTAGGGTATCGCCGATTTCTTCCGAACTCGCATCCAAGAAGAAAGAAAGGCAAGCATTTCAAACGTCTGCGTAACCCCGAGGAAGCCTGTCCTCCGCATCGTGAGGAGGTATTTGGTATGGTCAAGGACCTAGAAGTAATCTTTGGAAAAGGTCCTGGCAGTCTATCTGCTCCCATGTGGAAGAAGCAATCTATATTTTGGGACCTACCCTATTGGAAAGTCTTAGAGGTCCGCTCTTCAATCGACGTGATGCACGTGACGAAGAATGTTTGCGTGAACCTGCTAGGCTTTCTAGGAGTGTATGGGAAGACAAAAGATACACCGGAAGCACGACAGACCAGAACGTCAAGGCCCTCAAGAGCCTATGCATCCCGAGAACGAGAAGGGTAAACGATGCCACTTAACTCCCCGCCACTACGCTCTTACCAAAGCAGAAGGAAATCTTTTTGAATGTCTCGAGCGATATCAAGGTCCCGTCGGCTTCTCGTCGAATATAAAGGGAATAATAAATATGGCGGAGAAAAATTCCAAAACCTGAAGTCTCATGACGCCACGTGATTATGACACAATTGCTTCCGATTGCATTGAGGGGCTTCTACCGAAAATGTTCGAGTACCCATTGTGAAGCTATGTGCATTCCTCAATGCAATATCTCGTAAGGTAATCGATCCGAAAGCCTACCAGGTTACAAATGATGTGGCCCAATGTCTTGTCACTTTGAGTTGGTGTTCCCACCATCCTTCTTCAATATTATGACGCATCTCCTGGTTCACCTAGTAGAAGAGATTGCCATTCTCGTCTGTATTTCTACACAATATGTTCCCTTTGAGAGGTACATGGGAGTCTTAAAGAAATATGTTCATAACCGCTAGGCCGTAAGGAAGCATCTCCAAGGGCTATGTAATGAGAGGAGGTCATTGAGTTCGTGTTGATTTTATTCTGACCTTAAGGCGATTGGTGTTCCGTAATCACGACATGAGGGAGACTGCGTGGAAAAGGCACCCTAGGATGTAAAGCAATGATATGTAGGGACGGGCATTCTCTCAATCAAGCACACTACACGGTTTTACAAAGATCTATCTTGGTTGCCCCTGTATATCAATGAACACAAGAATTTAATACGCCTCAAACACCAAGGCGATCGATGAATGGATTATAAGTGAACACATGGCGAGTTTTGGTGGCTGCAAAGACTTCTCACGAATAACACCACTGTTGGGGATCACTGTACTTGTTGGCGGGACACCGTCTTCGATCATGTACTTTCCAAGTGCGAGATAAATGGGAATACATTTTACGATAGGCCAAGATAAAAGAGCACCAACCAAAAGCAGTGGTGTCCGCTTGATGCGAGAAGACAATGGGCAGAAGACCACGTATTATGGGTTCATAGAGGAGATATGGGAACTTGACTTTGGACCTAATTTTAAGGTCCCCTTGTTTCGATGCAAATGTGTCAAGCTAACAGGAGGAGGGTTTGAGGTAGACAAGAAGTACGGAATGACAACGGTGGATCTCAACAATCTTATGAAGAACTTAGGCGAACCATTCGTCCTAGCCAATGATGTGGCTCGGGTTTTCTATGTGAAGGACATGTCCTCCGGACCAAAAAAGAAAAAATATGCAAACGAATACATCATATGATGAGCCAAAGCGTCACATAGTTCTTTCGGGGAAAAGAAACATCGTGGGAATCGAGGACAAGATGGACATGTCGAAGATTATAATATGTTTGATGAAATTCCGCCCTTCACGGTGAAACCGACCCAAGCATTCCGTTAAGTAAAGAAGATGCTCCATGGTTACGATCGGCGATCATAAGGAAGGGCATATGCCAAGAAGTTCATGCTCATATTATGTAACTCTAGTTCATGTTTTTAATACATGTCTTGAGTGTTAGTCATGTTTTGTGGATGGACCGGAGTATGAGAAGAAGTTGTCCCGATTCGTACTTACCATTAAGATCGATCTCCAAACGCAGCGGTCACATATTAGGAGTGCCTCTATGACCAGTTTCTCGGAGATGCCGAGGACTGGGCTCCGTCGGCATCTCCACAGACTGGCCGTAGTGGTGTCCCTACTCGAAAACCATCTTGCAGCTTTGTAACTTGTCTAACTAGATCAATACACCAGGAGCTAACTAATTTCACATATTAGGAGTGCCTCTATGACCAGTTTCTCGGAGATGCCGGAGGGCCGGGCTCAAGCATCTCCCCGAACTGGCCGTAGTGGTGTCCCTGCCTCGAAAACCATCTTGCAGCTTTGTAACTTGTCTAACTAGATCAATACACAGGAGCTAACTAATTTCACATATTAGGAGTGCCTCTATGACCAGTTTCTCGGAGATCTTGGGAGGCCTGGGCTCGTCGGCATCTCCACAGGCGGCCGTAGTGGTGTCCTGCCTCAAACCGGCCGGAGGACTGGACTCACAAGGATGCCTATTTATAGTACAAGCAGCTCCACATAGTGTTGACACTTACAAAATAATGTCGACACTCACCCCTATTATTAGTCGGTTGGTGTCTCAACCGACTAAAGGTTCATCTTTAGTCGGTTGGTGACACCATCGGGACAAGGTACGCCGCGACATAATGTCGACATGCACTCACCTCTATTATTAGTGCTGACTCGTGTTTTGTCGGTTGGTGTCTCCAACCGACTAAAGTTCATCTTTAGTCCCGGTTGGTGACACCATCCGGACAAGGTACACGCCGCGACATAATGTCGACATGCACTCACCTCTATTATTAGTGTTGACTCGTGTTTTGTCGGTTGGTGTCTCCAACCGGACTAAAATTCATCTTTAGTCCCGGTTGGTGTCTCCACCGGGACTAAAGGTTCATCCGCCATTTTTCCGCCATTTTTCTTCCCGCCAGTTCTTCCGCCATTTTTCTTCCCGCCATTTTTCTTCCCGATTCTTCCCTCAGTTCTTCCCGCTAGTTCACTATATATATATGTAGGGGTTGGCCTCCATTGTCATTGCACATCTCTAGACTCATATCTGCAACCTCATCACTCTTTCCCATGGCTTCCACCGTAGCACTAACCCCAGGGAGGCGGGCGCTTTGCTCGAACTACCCGCCCGAACTCTTGTGTCCCCGTCGGCCGGATCTTTGGCGTCGGAGGTGCCGGTTCTCCTGTCCCTCTAGGTGTGGCGCCCGGATGGCCATCACGAACCACTACTACTTGAGCTCACGCCGAGCAGCGGAGAATCCCGGATGGCATCCCGACTATTTCTCTACTTGGGAAGCCTTCTTCGTGGATCGGCATGAGGCGCTCGCCAGCACGAGGAGGACGGCCCACCTCCTCCTAACTTCAACGAGGCCGGCTATGGTGGCGATCGGACTCTCCAGGCGTCATGGCCTATGACGCGCTGCCGACTCTAACCCGTCTGCGCTACCCTCAAGTCCAGCCACGCTACCCTCAAGTCCAGCCCACGCGTACTCTCCAGAGGTTCAATTACGGTGACCCGACGGCCCGGCGATGGCGAGTACGGCGACTACGATGGCGAGTATTACAGTGTGGCGGGAGCATGACTAAATCACTCCAACATTCGAAACAAGTTCGGCCGATTGTTACTTAATCCGCCATGTATCTTGATTTTCAGTTCTTTTATGTATCTTAATTTTCAGTTCGATTCGGTAGATTGTTACTTAATCTGCCATGTATCTTAATTTTCAGTTCTTTTATATATCTTAAAAAGCACCTTTAATGCATGAAATAAGTGTTTATTTATTTTAGAAAATTTCATGTAAAGTAAATATAAAAATCATTTACATGAATGGATAGATATTATTTTTATGAAAATTATGATATATTATTCATATTTTCTGAGTTGAAATGAAAAAGATATGAATTTTCTAAATTCATATCATATTTTTGAATTAAAAAGCCCCTTTAATGCATGACATAAGTGTTTATTTATTTTAAAAATTTCATGTAAAGTAAATATAAAAATCATTTACATGAATGGATAGATATTATTTTCTGAAAATTATGATATATTATTCATATTTTTCGAGTTGAAATGAAAAGATATGAATTTTCTAAATTCATATCATATTTTTGAATTAAAAAGCCCCTTTAATGCATGAAATAAGTGTTTATTTATTTTAAAAATTTCATGTAAAGTAAATATAAAATGATTTACATGAATGGATAGATATTATTTTTCCGAAAATTATGATATATTATTCATATTTTGAATTAAAAAGCCCTGAATTAAAAAGCCCTGAATTAAAAAAGCCTCAATTAAAAAAGCCCTGAATTAAAAAGCCCTGATTAAATGTTTCTTTAACACCGGTTCCACCACGAACCGGTGTTAAAGGGTAAATGCGCTGAATATTTCTTTAACACCGGTTCGTGGCGAACCGTGTTAAAGGGGGTAATAAATGAAGCTTTCTTTAACACCGGTTCCAGCCACGAACCGGTGTTAAAGGGTTATTATTTCACCTTCCTCCCTTCCTCCCATGCCAGATCGATCGACAGGCCGCTTGACTCCGGCTGACGCTGCCGCCCGACGTCTTGCCGCCGTCTCGACGCCGCTCTCGACGCTGCCGCGCCGACGCTACGCCGCCCCGACCGCCGACGCGCTGCCTCGCCGCCCGACAAGCCGTCGCCGCCGCTGAGGTTCGCCGACCCTCTTCTTCCTCCTTCGTTTCGCTGCTCGCGCCAGCCCTCCCCTCAGTAGCAGGTTGCCGCACCTCGCCGGCTGGCCATCGGCGTAGGGCGAACGACGGTGTGGGCGTGGCGCTGGAGGCGGCGGCACAGCCGGCGACGGCATGGAGGCGCTGCTCATGGCAGCCGGGAGCTACCCGCCTCCATCGTGCACGAGCGCGGTTGAACCCGCCCACGCCGCAGTTGCCGCCCGCACCTCGCCGCTGGCCATCGGCGTAGGCGGAACGACGGGTGTCGCCTTGAGAGGCGAGGCCACGGTGGTGGGCGGTGCATCGCCGGAGCGAGGGGTGGCTGCAGAGGTTAGGGAACGGCGACGGGGTGCTGCGGAAGGCGGGGCGCGAGAAGGCCCGGCTGCCGAGGCAACGGTGGGCAGCCGATCGGGAGGATGGTCGACATCCGACGGCGAGGGCGGTCAAAGCCGGGAGGCCTGGGCAGCGGGCGGGTGCAGGCGGAGACGGCTCGGCTTGCCGGGAGAGCTCTGCCGAGGAGGCGAGCTGGCGCCAGGAAGCGGCCCAGAGGTGGTCGAGGAGGAAGGTGGGATGGCCTTGGCGGCGAGCGGCGCAGAGGATCCGTGAGCGGGCGAGCGGGCGAAGGGACGCGAGGGCGAGGAGGTCCTAGCGGCGGATCGGTTCGGCGGCGCGGGCGAGCTCGGGCCGGGCGAGCGCGGGCGAGCCCTCCCTCCTGCGTGTGAGCTTGCTCATGGATGGTCGTAGGTTAGGGATGACGGGTGGGGTCCAGTTGACAGGGAGAGAAAAGTGTAGAGATGACATCGACTCCGACGATCTAGGCCTTAATCCTTGCACATGTGAATTAGAAGCATGTGGAGTAAAAATAAAATAGCTTATAGCAAAGATATTATAATAGGCCACGCCTAAACCCTAACTGACCACCTCGCTCTCTTCCCCGTGCAGGAGCGTCTCGCCGCCGCCGCTTCGGAGCTCATAGGCCACGCCTAAACGCCGCTAGCACCGCCGCATCCGTCCGACGAGCACCGCCGCCCGACGAGACCAACGTCACCCCACCGGTGAGCGCCACGTGTCTGCCTCGCCGTCGCCCTCGCCCACACCACCCTCGTCGTCGCCCTCGCCGTCGCCATCCCGCGGGATATAAGTAAGGGCATGTTTGATTCAAAGGATTTGTATAGGAAATTTGTAGGATTAAATCCTATAGGAAATTTTCCTATGGTGGTTGTTTGATTTGTAGGATTGATTCCTATAGGATTCCTATAGGAAATATTGTATTGTATGTGTATTGTATATGCATGTGTATATTTTGTGCCACGCCGACGACCACCGCCACCATTATGCCGTCGACCCTGACCTCCTATGTCCTCGCCGAGCCTACACACGGCCGAGGGTGTGTCGCCCATTTTAGGTAGACCATCACGTCGTCTGGTTCGAACGCACACCCCACGCACCGGCCCCGCTCTCGCCTAAGCCGCCACCTCTCGTTGTCAATATAGCATTATAATAACCATGCTATGTTAATCAACTTTGATGACAAGTTAATTAGAAGAAGTAAATGTACCCTCTCATATGAATCAGGGTTTCTCAATTAGGGTTTGAAATGACCAAGCATGTATTAGGGTTACATTTCAATACTTTTAACGTCATATCATCGTCCTTGCGTGAGCATTTCAATAGATGTATTACTGATAGTTGTGTGATAATATTATTGTTTTAGAAACTATGGATCCACTTAGTAGAAACCTTGAAGAAGAAGAAAGAAGGGAGAACATTATTGCTGAGGACACTTCGCAATATCTCGAACTTGGAGGGACATGACGATTTACAGCTCAAGTACTAGTCATGGAGAAGATGAAGACTCCGGTGAACGCAATTTAATGGTTACAAAGTCCGGCGAGGTATATGCATTTATTAAGCCTCAGCTGACTTCCACCAACAATCTTCTTCTACATGTATTAATTAACGCTTCTTTCTTCTTTTAGCCCTCTGGATCGACCAGCGCGCAACCATCTTCTTCTACGAAAAAGAGCAAGCGAGGCGCGAGCCAGCGGTTGAAAGATCGTGCAAAGTTCACGATCGAAGCAGTCCGTGTTGATGGCAGGCCGATGGAGCCCAAGAAGGCCGCAGACAAATTTATACGTCAGGCTGGAGTTCTTGTTAGGGACCAAATCCCAATCACAATTGAAAATTGGAATAAGCCAAAGAAGGGCGACGGTACCTTTGTCGATGACAGATCCAAAGAAACGCTTTGGAATTCGTTGTTGGTAAATTTCACCCTTCCGCCAGAGGAGGATGAAAACAACCCGGTTATAGAGAACAAGGTCAAAGAGTGGACTCTAAAGAAGATGGCTGATGCTTTCCATAATCGAAGACAAAATTGAACAAATTTGTCAAAGTGGCGAGACTCAAATTTCAAGACGATATTATGCGAAGATAAGACCTCAACGGCCCGAATTTAAGACATATAAAAAAGTGCTATAGCTAAAAGAGGTCGAAACCAATACGCTTAATGCCAAGAAGGAATATCACGAGGACGGGTCGGTGGCTACATATCTCGAGAGGCCTAAGTGGGAGGAAGCGAGAGGGCCTCATGCGAGAGGGATCACACCCAGATGAGTGGGACCTACGTGCAAAGACTTGGTTCTACGGAATCGGGCAAGGTTGGACCCGAAACAGGATTGTGTATCTTCCCAACCATCCTTGCCAAACCCGTCACCGAACTCATCACGACATACGAGGAAACATCCGCCGACCTTCCATCCCGACAGAGAGAATGACCAGCTCACACGCCGCCATCGGTAAAAAAGAACACTGGACATGCACGAGGCACGGGGGTATGACGTGGAAGGATGGGTTTGCCGACCGAGCGACTCTTACAGATGGCGCGCAGAAAAGAAAAAGAGCGTCTGATCGGATGACACAGATAGAACATGCACTTGCGCGCTGCAGACGCAAGTGAATGCACAATGAGCCATCAAGCTACCGGCCCATCTCAGCGGCATGAAGAGCCTGCATTGGAAGCTGCCCGCCGCCCGGACTCTGCGAAAAGCAAGGTGGCTTCCACGGAGAACGTCAGCCAACGCTTGAAATGACGGGTCCTCGATACCCGTTGATGAGATCACGGAGAGCGACACGCTGAGCTGCATGTGAGATTAATGGGCTTATCCATTAAGGTGGTCATCGGCTATGCCTTACCTCCGTAGCTGGTGGAACTTACCACCGCCGACCGATTCCAGATGGCTATGCTATTGTCGGGTGGATGAGGTTGTGAAGGAATATGAGGAAGCACAACTTGACCATGCTACAGGTGAAGGGAAACTCAACTCAAATTTGCGTGAAAACAACCATTCTTTGGAAGAAGGAACACATTGTGCTTCCAAATTGAGGTCACTGGCACCCCGCCTCCGTCGTGATCTGAGCCGCTTCAGCCATCTCTCAAGGCAGCCATCTCCCGTCACCATCTCCGCCCGTCACCATCTCTGCGGCAGCCATCTCCGCCCGTCGACCATATCCGGTGCTTCAGCCATCTCCTCAACAGAAGGAAGAGCACCACGAGGAGCATCGAGTATCGCCACAAAGAAATCCGCAGGAAACCGTCGCCAAAGAGTTCAAAAACTACGTCCCGCAGCCTTCCGCCAAGCCATTGCCGGTTTTACCGTGGAATCGCAGCGACGAGGAGACCAATAGGATCTCGGGAGAACAGGTCAAGAAATTCTTTGCACCTAGACGGGCCGAGCCAAAGGAGAAAATAGATCCGGTGGTGGTGGAGAAGTTTTACAAAAATCTTTTGAAACCTGAAACCCCACTTGTGCCGGACTACGAGCGCCAGATTTTGAAGGCGGATGCAAGGCGCCAGGGAGACTGAAGTAGCAGTCGTGAGGCACCCCAAAACAGTTCCCATGCTCGGAGAGCAGGAAAACCAATCATGCGCCCGCCCAAATGTTTGACAAACGGACGCTCCTCCGTAGATGATTACGAGGCAGAGCTACAAAGAAAGGCCAATGAGATGGGGATGACTTACATTGCATACTTGAACGTCATGGGAGACAACTTGCCCAAATGCGATGTCAACCCCATACAGCCATGGAAGTATGGGAAGAATCTAGTCAAGAAAGAGGAGCTCCAAAATCTACCAACAAAGATGCGAAAATTGCACAAGTGGTACCTTCATTTCTGCAAGACGAGAAAAGAAGAATGGATCACGGCGCATATAAGAGATGAGATTTTCTTGTGCGAGACGACGCGATCGACTTCAACATTCAAGACTTGCATTTTCTATTCAATCGAAGGAACTCGACAAATCTGCCATCGCCTTTATTGTGTGTAAGTACTATTTCGTAATTTTTATCTCAACTCATTCACTTCATTAATTGCATGTATATATATATGCTCACCATATATGTATATACTATTATGCAGGAAAAAGGTTATGGAATGCAGGAAAGGAGGCCCTTTTGACATTGGGTTCGGACCCAAATAGAGTTCATGAAGAAGTGGTAAGAGAAAACCCGGGCAAATGTAAGATTACTTGCTAAAGTCTTTCTTGAGACAACAAACCAAAAGGGAAATACTATTGCCTTACAACTTCTCGTGAGTACCTCTCTCTTGTACACATTCTGCTTTCGCTTACTCGATGTTAAGTGTAATCGATGATGAGTTATGCGTCTTGAGTTCCACTTTATTCGCTAGTCATTCAACCCGACTCGGGAAAAGTCCTTGTCATGGACTCGTTTAAAAAAGAAAAGAGCTATGGGCAAACTTTAGAGAGATGCTCCAGGTAATTTCAATCATATTATCGCACTAGATCGGCAACTTTCGTGACAATAAGTAATTAATTACTCCTTTATCCATTTTCTTTGTCGGACAGGGTTTGAAAATGTTCACGGGCCGTGGGTGAATGGTCAAGAACTAAAATTTGTAGACCAAAATGTAAGTAATACTAGCTAGCTTCCAATTCCATTATATCATGCTTTATTGATTATTATTTTGATTGAACTCTCTATTCTCGTAGCGCGCATCAAGGACACGGCAATAACTTATGTGGGTACTATGTTTGCGAATTCATTCGCAACACGATATGTGCGATGGCCAAGCCGCACTAGAACAACTTAGAGTAAGTAAACAAAGTCCACAACATTATTTTATTACCATCAATTGTGTTGAGTTTTATTCTTATATATATATTGACGGCCCATTCTTCATATATATTCAGATCGAACGGATGCGGGACCAACTCCTACCATTTGAACGCATACGAGCCATTCAAGAGGAATTGGCGGGGTTCATACTTGATGAGGTCGTCACGCCTGGCGGAGAACTCTTTAGATATCCACCTCCGGCGATGTAGATGTATGTGCCGATGTATGTGCCGATGGCGATGTTTGTGTATAATAATAGTTGCTTAATTATTCATGTACTCGTATGTACCGATGACGATTTATAAGTATACGGCTCCCGATCGATTTCCCCTCGCTCCCTCCGTAAATACGCCTTAACGGGCAGAGAGCTGCAGGCGAGATTTAGGCGTTTTCTCGCCATGCAGAGTTCTCGCCGCAGAAAACGGCTCAAATCTGCCAGCAGAAGAACTTTAACACGGTTCAGATAAACCGGTGTTAAAGAGGCGAGCTGGCAGCGATCGTCGCCACCCTTTAACACCGTTCAGAGGAAACCGGTGTTAAAGGGGCCCCCCCTCTAACACCGAACCCTCAACAGCGGTTGTGGAACCGCTGTTAGAGGGTCCTCCAAACCGTTGTTAGAGGGGTACGTGTGCACTAGTGTCCTTGAATATAGAGATGTTCTTGGTGAACGCCCTATTAGGATTAGGGATTAGGGCGTTCATCCGCTCACCATCCTTGTCGTGGGTTTACATAGCATGTCCACGTGGGCTACGTACGAACTCAAGTGGTACCAACACATCACCCACCAACTTGGTGTTACATGCCCTAGGTGTCTGACAAAGACCATGCCTTGTGGAGTCACAACACCTTGCTCGATGTGCAAGCCATTGCGCGACAGCCTTCCTCGCCAAGTTATATATGTTCAGAAACCACTTCCGATTCATGCAAAGGGCCCTCCATATGTGTGCATGGATTCAGTCCTCGAATAACGCACAGAAAAACTGTAGACAACATGGCCTATATTTCAACTTTTCACCGAGTGTCTAGTGTATGACATAGGCAAAACCTCTATCTGCAGGACCCACATATGACAACTTTTATTGTCTAGCGGGCTTCACAAAATACATGGCAAAGCTCCAATTGAGAGTTTCACCTATCAGTTCTTTACCAAAGAGGCCTAAAAAACACACGAGAAATATACTAATCATGGAGCCCACGTGTCATGACTTGATCGAATGTTTGGAAACACCCTTTGTGGCACCGCCTTCTCCGTCTCATGTCTTTATGTTCACTTTTGTTTGCCAAACACCTGTATTCATGGGCGGACCTACCATCCCTCTAGCCTAGGCGACCGCCTAGGCTTGCTAGCTCGCGATGATTTGCATTATCTTATTTTTACTATGATTTGGTCAATAATACTGGTGTCTTAAGCATGTTTGCCGAAGCTGCTAAAAATTTATTAGGTCTTTTACTACTTGTATTGGACACTTGGTAAAGTCAAACTCTTGATTGGCATTTTATATATTCTATAATGTTCCATTGGTGTAAATTGATATTTCTATCATATATTTTGTTACACCTAAAATAGGTGACCTTGCACTCTAGAAAACCTCCCGTGAACTTTGAGCTCTCTCTGGTAATATTTACGGAAACAAGAATAGAACTGGCACATAAATATATTTGTAATTCATCTAAGCTTTCCTTTTTTTCCTAGCATCTAGATAATTTGATTTAGCCAAGGAGTTTAAGTGTCGGTGAATTGAACAGAAAACAACTAATGTGACTTTTCTTACAATACATGCCTTGAATTTGTGGAATTAATTTTACATGTTCGACGTTATAATTATATAATAATAAAATTTTATTCAATGTGTAGTTATGTTGTTATTTTGTTTAAGTATAATATTAAAATGATTTTTTAAAGATGTATATCGAAAGACGAGTCGTAATAAAAAAAAGGGTAAAAATGTTTAGTGTAAATAATTAGGCAGTTACAACTACTTCAATCTGTTGCTAGATCATATTATAGAGACAATCAATCCTACAAACCAATTAAAAAGCCTTAAAACATATGCAAACACGCATAACTTGATTTACGACAATTTTCATGTTGTATACATCATGCAAAAAATTAAGTTTACTCGAACATTGATCCAGATGTGCAGGGAGCGGACTACCGATCGGTAGCTACTCATAGAATATCTCAGCATATGAAGTATATGGTTTGGCACACTACTCAAGCATGTTTCGGTTAAATCAATCTACCTCCTAAGGATAACAAGCCACCATGGTAGCAAGTGGTTTTCTTCTCCACCTTCTCCTCGGCAGGTTTCATCATGGTAGCAAAACTCCCAAGCTCTGCAAGTAAATATATGGCATATTCATCATGCTTTCTAGCAGCATTGCCAAAACAGTAAAAGTTCACTTTTGAGGAAGTTAATTTCGAGGTTTGTCAAATGCTAAAAGGTACATAAAATAATTTTTAGGTTTCTGGCATTCGAAAATATCTTCAAACATAAAGATCATATCTTCAGCGTACTGTCAAATAGATAGGCCATCTTCAAAAAACTCATGCACTATCCCTTCGATGAAACCTTGTTCTTGTGCCCTCGAAACCAGGGTAGCAATAACATCAACAACGATGTTAAACAAAATTGGCGAGAAAGGACCCCCTTGTCTTATGCCTTTTTTTTCAAGGATACGTCCTGGGAGACGTATCGTTTTCATAGAAGAAGGGCCAAGAGGCCAAGACATTACAACACGCTGGGGCACATGCGCCCCGAGCGCAACTCCACGCTGTCTAAACAACAGCACGCAAACCCTATACAACTACTCGCGGTATCTCCACTTGTCCACCTGCCCTAAACAGTCGCGGAGGAGCCTCGCGGCCCTCCAAAGCCCCGCCTCATCCTGGACTTTCCGAATAACCGTAGCCGCGGAGGGTGTGGCTCCCTCAAAGACTACATCATTTCGGTGTCGCCAAAGCGACCAGCATACCAGGGATATACTTGTCCAGAGGTCGCGCTCACGGCCTCTACCTCCACGCCTCCCTTGGAGCCAGGCCACGAGCCTTGTGTCCTGCTCCGGCATCCAATGGCTCTTGCCCCACCAGCCTAGGCATGCGACCCACACTTCCCGGGCCAGAATGCAGCCCATCATGAGGTGATCAATGGTCTCTCCGCCTTGATCGCAGAGCGGGCATGCCGCTAGGTGCTGAAGCCCGCGCTTGCTAAGCCGGTCTGCTGTCCAGCATCTGTTCCTTACTGCAAGCCACAACGCAACTTTGCAACTGGCGGGGGCGCGTGAGCACCAGATCTGCAAAGCTCCCGCCATGGAAGTTCGACTAGCGAACAGGGCCTGGTAGCAGGATTTGGCCGTGTAGAAGCTGCTCGGATCCCAGCTCCATTTGAGGACGTCCTGCTCGCCCACAGTGAGGGTGGTTCCTTCGAGCCGGTCCGCCACCTCGAGGAGTTCCCTGATGGCTGCGGCGCTCAGGTCTGGGCAGACGTCGTGAAGCCACCCCCATCCACACCCTCCCGAACCATGCGAGTGCGGGCTGCACCTGCGGAGATAGCCTCAAATAGGTTCGGTGCAAAGTCGCAGATACGTCCACATCGAAGCCATCTGTCTGTCCAGAAGAGGGTAGTGGCTCCATCGCCCACCACCGAGACCGTGGCTACTTCGAACAGCTGTCTAGCCAAAGTAGGAACCCGGATGTCGAGCTCGCTCCAGGGCTTGTTCGGCTCCACCCGCCTCAACCACAACCATCTTGTCCTAAGCGCAATGTTCATGAGCCGCAGGTTAGGAATGCCTAGACCACCTAGCTCTTTGGGCATGCAGACCCTGTCCCATGCCACGAGGCAGTGGCCCCCGTGGACATCCTTCCTCCCTTTCCACAGAAACCCACAGATGATCTTTTCGATGGCGGTGATGGTCTCTATAGGGATGTCAAGGGACATCATCGCGAAGATCGGAATGGCCGAGAGAGTTGTCCTGACAAGCTCTAGCCGTCCACCCCTGTTGAGCATAGAGGCCTTCCATGATGGCAACTTGGCAGCCACCAGATCGACCAGGGACTGCAGCTGTGCAGCCGTTGGCCTCCTCAGTTGTGCAGTCTTATGCCTTTTCTAGTTACGAAATATAATTTAACTGTTTTTGCAAGTCATTTATAAGATTATAGCTAGCTGTTGATAACCCAGTAAGTTCACTATTAACGTCTACCATATCCAATTGAGAAGAAACCCTTTTCTTCTCTTTTCTATGCGTACCATCTACATTTAGATTTCATCCTTTTAGAATTCTCCTGAAAAACCAAAAGCTCTATAAGCGCTGGTAGCTAGCGCTAGTAGCAGTGTTGAAGACGGCTACGGGATCGCCATGCCATGCCATACTCCACTTTATTTATTGGGAAAGATCCTGGACAACAGTGCACGTACGCACGGACAGTGAAAAGAAAGCGTGCGTACACAGTGCTCCATTGCACTGAACTGCCTGCACTGCGTATGAGAGAATAAATGCCCAATCTCCCCTACCAAAGTTCAAGGGATTCATTTTAAAACGGAGGGAGTAGCTAGGAGTAGTAGTAAAATGTAGCTGCGCGCCGATATACGACCGAGCACGGATCAAGTAGTACTGTGTTGTAGTACTTGGTTTTCCCCAGAATTCAATTTCGGCAGAAGTCCGTGTCCCTCATTTTCGTTTCTCTCGCTGTCGCAACAAGCAAGCAAGCAAGCAGGCCAACATGTATGTACGAGCGTACTACTACCTAAACAGCGTCCTGACATGCTCTGCAGTGAATTTGCCCCGTACGCGGCACAGTAGCTAGCAAAGCAAGCTAGCCAATCGGTCATTCTCTCTCAAGTCGCTTGCATGGAGCAGCTGCGTTCACTCGGCAGCTCGATGTAGGAGACTATCCGCGAGGCCCGTGTGTACGTGCAAAATCACGGATTCACAGGGCCGTCCGGGTTCAGCCGTAGTAGCTGCTGCCTACTGCTAGAACTAGCTTCTGCAGTTCTGCTCTAGATCATGCCGGCGAAGTCGTCGATCACTGCCACCGACACCGATTCCGCCCAAGCAGTACATCCGGCTGCGCGCCCATCACGCAGCTCTCTTTGGTGCTCGTTTACACGGATGTAGTATGCCGATCTGCCTTATTAGCCAGCAGGACAGGCATGAGTTAACACTCACGGTCACGGAGACAGTCAGACAGAGATATCTGATCGATGTAAAGAGGGGTCCCCAGACACTGCTTTTGGCAATAAAGCTCCGTCTAAACGGACTGTAAACGTCAATCTAAGAATCATGGCTAGCTGATCTCAAAATTGCATGCGAAGGGGTAAAACTGCAAAAATGTATCTTGCACTCTATCTGCAAAATGGAAGCCAATGGCGCCATTTTGTGGCGTTGACGTGCTGTACACGGGCTGAGCCCGCCACAGTGACGCACGGACAGTGAAAAGGAAGGGTCCGTACACGGTGCTCCATTTGCACACAGCACTGCACTGAAATGCCTGCACTGCGTATGAGAATGAATGCCCGATCTCCCTTACCAAAGTTCAAGGGATTCTACTACAGCATGTTGGTCAGACACCGAAAGAGCAGCTGCCACCGATCAGTAAAAGCGCATATTCCGGTTAATGACACCGTAGGTGGGTACGACGGGCCCACGGTCGAGAGGGGTGAAGAAAAAGAAGAACACGAAAATCGACGGTATCGAAATCTCAGACACCACTCACCACACATCGAAGAGTTTGGCTATGATACCATATCAATATCTGTTGAAAGCGATGACCTTTGTCTCGGTCTCGTTTACGTGTTAAATAGCACAACAACAATGGCCAACGGTATAGAGGAATTAAAGGGAGATAGACACGGTCGATTGACTCAATCAATAAGTGACATCGATACCGACAGTGGCTGATCCAAGTGCAACCACGAACGGGGGTGCACAGGACACCATGTAAAGGATCGTTTGGTTTTCAGCCACATTTTGCCAAGCCAAAGTGTGGCAACTCATAAATATGTGCTAGTCATAAAAAGTGTGGCTGCAAATTTTGAAACCAACTTTATTAAAAGTTACCAAAAATGATGACTCTATGACAAATGAGCCATAGAAATAATAAAATATAGCAAGCCAAAGTACGGCACAAATCGAACACATACCTATTAAAGTGTGGCTAGCTAGGCCCAGTTCTCCCTCAGCTTCCTGTAGAAGCCGGTCTAAAAAATTTACGAGACTTTGAAAATAGTTAAATTTAAACAAATTTAGAAGCCTTGCAAATTTTTTGAACCGACTTTCTCAGTAAGCTGGAGGTAGGGCAGCTTCTGGGAGAAGCCGCCAAAGAACTGCGCCTAGTTTGGCTTGGCAAAGTGTGACCGGCAATCAACCACTCCCTAACAAGCAAAATCCTTTGTAAAATAAAACAACGGATTTACTAGTTCTTAGGCTTATGAAAACTTGTTATGTCTCAACGTAAAACTTACACATGAGTTGCAACTAGGTTGTAACTAGAAATTTAATAAGTTACAACTAGGTTGCAATTAAAAATTGGTACAAATTTTGTAAGTTACGACTAGGCTGCAACTAAGAATTAGCACAACTAATATAATAATATTAACGACTTAGACATAAAAAGTTCTCTGAGATATAGGGGCTCACATAAAACAACTATTTTCCATAACGTGTGCTACCCAACAAAGGTAGTTTAACAGCTAGGACACCGTTGTGCACCCCAGTCATCATCTCTCTAGCTCCGGCACTGTATACCGACCTGCCTACCGCGAGATCCATGCGTTTGACTCAATCCATGAATATTCGGTTTACATAAATATGTCAAGGTTGATTTTGACGGAGGTCGCGATCTTTCTATCGCCATCGACTACGGTGGAACTTGGGGCTGAACTCCAGTGGTGGAGACAATGCAGGCGATCGTAGTTGTGGGCATGACAAAGGCCACGACCAGGGTTTTGGCTAAGCTGAATTTCGGCAATTTCGGCCAGAACCGGTACAAACATTTACTAAACAATTTTTTTTCTAAATTTTAGGGATTTTTATTGAATTATCTAAAATATTTTATATTTAGTTAAATTTTACTTGAAAATTCAAATTTTGATTCAATTTCATGCAAATTTCGTTCAAAAAGTCTAAACTTTGGTCCTTGCATTTCATTCGAGATATGGCCGACCCGACGGGTAAGGGTCTGGAGGACTAATTACGTCCACGGATTTCATGGGACAGATATCCGCTAATTCATGGGGTGGGCATGGATAGTGGTTTTGCTTCATGGATATCCAACGAATCCCGGCTGACACGTGAGACCCACATGTTAGTGAGACATTTTTTTAACATGTGACATATTACTCAATAAAGGGTCTAACGATCTATATATTTTAAGTACTTCTTGTTGAAATATTGCTGCTATGATATTTTTATGTGTTATTGTTACCTGTCAAAACCCACCGGCGAGCAGCGACGAGCAACACAAAGAGCCGGGAGGCTCCCAGAACTGCTGGTGGGCCCTGGTCCCTCGGGCAACGGCCCGCAAAACTCCGGCACACGTCCTGGCTTGGTTCGAAGGCGTGCCACCTGACCTATACCTGGTCAGGAAGGTGAAGGATTGCTTCGATTGATTTCCTGCATGGTAAACAAGTATACGTAAAATTCGAGCCGTGACCGGCTCCCAGGTTTTCCTGTGAATCGGCTCCTAGAGCCGATTATCCCATGGTTCTGCATTAGATTTACGATAACATGGGGTTTTGCTTCATCGTTATAAGTTAAATCGATCTACGATAGTTTAACGTTTTCACCACGTAATTGGAACGTCCTACACGTAATTGAGCCTGGCAGATACAAAACACTAACCCTAGAGGAGGCCTAACAACCGACGTAAAGTCAATTACCGGAACAACTTCTTTAGAACTAGTAAACCACGTCCTTACGTACTACTGGATCGTTCAACCCGTTTGCAAGGCATGACTACGTGGATATCAAACTAAACCTTGGAGAACAAGGCATAACCATAACAGATCGAATCAGCTAAATAAAGATCAAGCAAGATGCTACCCTTGCACTTGGGAAAAGGTGCAAAGGTAGCGAGGTAACTAGAGGCAGCATAACTTAAACGATTATAGCGAGAAGCATCGATGCTAGCCTCAACAAATCTATGATAAAAGTATTACTCGCCATCAACAAGGCTTCAGTACGAGTAACACCAAATAACGCATAAGCAAAAATACTGCCTAGATCGCAAGATGCGATCTAGGCAGCATGACACTTACCCGAAAGAAATCCTAGAAACAAGGGGTATCGATGCGCCGAGATTGTGTTTGTTGTGAACGTGATTGTCCTCTTCTTCTCGATAACCTTAGGTACATATTTATAGTCCGGAGACTTTCTATCTTTGGAATAACTCTACAACTCTAACTCTTACCTAAACCGAAACGTAACCTACTACAATATACAGATACACGGGCAGTTTAGCCCAAATCCACGTACAAGGCCAATTCAACAACACGTTGCATATACGTATCTTCCAAGCCCATCTTGATCACGGCCCATCTCCTCCTTTGGCCAAAATATGGCGATAACACATGCCCCCCTGGTTTTGGCAATAATAATTCCAAAACCACTCTGCTGATGTTTTTTCTTCCCCCTCTCTCTTTTTTTTTTCTTCACATCGGGTTACGCGTCGCAGAGCAGAATCGTCACGCCACCCCCTCATCATGATGCCCTGTCTTCTCAACTCCTTCGCAGTGCATGATTTGACGATTTTAACAGCACATTCTAGGAAACCGCTATGGCATTGAACCGCCTCCCACTATTCCCCTTATTTAAATTCATCTGAGCAGTTCGCAGTCCCCATCTTCCTCCAAAGAGCGAAAACCCTCTTCCTCCGCCGAAAAAACCCTCTTCCTCCGCCATGGCCTCTTCTTCTTCGCCTGCCTCCCAGTCTTCCAACAAGATTAGCGACCGGAGCCGACGCCGAGCACGCCCACGGCGCAAGATGAGACTCTCGCCCCACAATGGTGGGACGAGAGGGATTGGGATTTCGCCGCTTGGTCGGAGGACGACGCGTCCCTGACTAACGGCGAGGAGGGCCTGCAGTTCCTCGCCGACGGGGAACTGGAGGCGGAGAGCAGCGACGACGCCTGGTCCTAGGACGGCGTCGAGTCCTCCGTCGAGGAGGAAGAGTCGGAGGAGGATACCTCCTCCGACGAGTATCCACCGGTGAAGCGCTTCCGCGCCGGGTCCAGCGAGGACACCGAAGACGACGACGAGGACGAGGAGGCCCCCGCTGGCTTCTTCAAGAAGAAGAATAAGACGACGCCAAAGAGCCCGAGGATGAACAACAAGACGGCGGCGACGACAGCGGCGACGACCTCGGCCTCTAGATTAGGAACCAATAGCAGTAGTAGTAGTAGTAGTAGTAGGTTTCCTTTTGTAATCAATCAGCCTTTTGTAAGCAATCAGCTTTTGAATGAATGAAGATTACTTTTCCAACTCGAAGATTGCTTTTCCGACCCAATTTCGCCGATAGTCAAAATAGGTCGATGCTCCAGAAGCCGATAGTACTGTATCGGCTTTCACCACACTGCACTCATACAGTCAAACAAGTCAAATCTCAAAGAGCCGATGGCAACGCATCGGCTTTCCCAAAAAACGTTGACAAGGTCAAAACTTGGTCGCATACTTAGGCAAATCTAAACGGCCACTTTTCAGTTTCAAACGGTAACATGCGACCCTCTTCAAAAAGGGCGACCCAGATCTCCAATTACCCACCAACTAGATCGAGCTCACAGCGACAAGAACCCTCGATCCCCAGCTGCATAGATCCATCTCCGCCGGCAAACTAGATGGCGGAATCGTCCAACACCAACCCAGAGGTCTCCGGTCTGAAGGTACGCCTACTCCTCGCAGTATGAACGCGATCAAAATTAATGGCGAACACCTGAATTAATGTCTTCTTCCACCATTAAATTTTTTAGGTTTCAGACATTCTACTGCCGCATCCTTCTCTCCCAAGTTCTCTCTGCCTTGGCCCTCGTGTAATCTAGTCCTGCATCGATTTCTTGGCAAGCAAGAATCCCCTTCGTAAGCCAAGACCTAGATCTGAACTCTTGGGCCGACTGCCTGCGAGCCTGGCCTAATCCCCCTGAACATTGGGTTTCTTGGTTCAGTAGGGTAGCTAGAGCTTACCAATCCCAATGGGAAACCACGGGAATAGCCGATGCCTTGCATCTGTCATTGTCTCCCCTTGAGAAACATGAGAATCTTCTGAAAACCATCGGCTACTTTTGGTCTGACGCTCTGAACTGCTTCATGTTTGGTCATGGCCCCATGTCACCAACTCTGTTAGACGTGGTGATGATTACTGGTCTGGATATCACATCACCCAGCCCCTCTGCTTTTAAACTGACCAAGGTCCCCTACAAACTGTCTTCTAAAACAGACTGCACAAACTGGGGTGCCTACCTCCAACGCCACATGAAAACAAAGGGCCCTGTCACAGAGAAAGAACACACAGCCTTTCTCAACTTCTGGCTGGAACATTTCATCTTCTGTGGCCCTTCCCTTGCTCCCACCAAGAATTATCTCTCCTTAGCCCACGAACTGGCCAAAGACACTCAACTTGGCATCGGCAAACTGTTCCTTGGAGAGGTCTATCGATATCTCCAGTTGATGTCTGTCAAGCTGTTCTCTGGTATAGGAGTCAAAACAGGTGGCCCTTGGTGGTTCATTCAGCTATGGGCCCAGCTGTATTTTCAAAACCACATCCCAAACTTCCCCCTTTTGGCGAGCTGCACCTTTCCAGACATAAAAGGGAAGCAGATCCGATGCACCATCTATGGCCAAGCTTTGTATAGACTGCCAGGTAGCAAGCTGACCCCTCAGGAAGCATCTAAATGGTTCAGTACTTTCTTTCAAGTACTGGACAATCCTATCTTCTTTCCTTACATGGAAGAATCTGAACATTTCGAAAACCCACTCTCCTTCAGGCTAGACAATTTTGCCAATGACACCAAAGACTCTTTTTCCACTGTGATTCGTCCCTGTTTCCTTCCAGTTGGCATGAGCACATCCAACATAATAATCAAGCCTGGGTACGAATTCTACCAGCCAGTCGTAGTGGCTCGTCAATTTGGCCTTGGACAGGTACCTCCCCACTTCTTTCTCCACCACCTTACAGAGCGAGCCGACCGCCTGATCCTCTCACCACCAAAGGTGTTATTCCTTCTTTGATGCTCGACCATCCCAATTCCTAATGATCTCACCTTCCTCATCAACCGATGGCTTTGAAGACGGTGGTCGATGTGGAAGACTCACGCCTTCGGAGGGCTCGGGACCGTTTTGAAACAGCTCGATGCTGACTATGACATCCCCGTGGAACAGGTACCACTACTTGTAAATTTTCTTGATGCAGCTCACAAATGATTCTTCTACTAACCCACTCTTTCTCGTTGCAGCAACAAGATGGCCCTGAACCTACGCACAGTGATGGCTCCCCCTTCGAGTTCTTTCCGCCAGCTCCTGTGGTTCTTTTCTGCAAAAACTCGCCACCTTTGAAAAAGGTCATAATGCAGAAACAGCCGATAACACCACAATCGGCTTCCAAGAACCAAGCAACCCCTAAGTCAGCTGCCCCTCGAGTTCCAACTAAAACAAGAACGATGGTGAGGAAGGTAGCTGCTAGGAAGACCTTGAGGCGCCGGAGCCTTCTCCAGAAAGCTCACATGTAGGCTGATTCATGCCTTGGTCGATCCTTCTCATTCTTCCATTCTTGCAGACATGCTCGTGCTTACTGGTTCTCCTTTTTTACAGGCTTCCGTCGAAGACACCTCCAGCAAGGACACTCAGACCAATCGAGGAGAACTGGGCCCAACAGATTCTGAGAGGACCATCACACCGAGCCAGCCAGATTCATCACCATCGGCTTCCAGGAAAAGGTCTGTTTCGAACCTCACGCCCCGAGCATCGCCGAGCGGGCCACCAGGTCCCAAGAGAGCTCGCAAAGGACTGCAGGCTTCTTCGTCGAGCCAGGAGGTTTCGAAAATCATCACCCTTCACGCTCTTACCACATACTTCTTTTATCTGCCGATTAATCATTATTTACATCGGCTAAGCACCTTCCTTGCAGACGACTGACGTCTCTAGTGGGAAAGCTGGGCAGTGCCGATGCCTTTAGCCAAGCCGGATCTAGCAATCCCCGACGGCGCAGATGAAACGGCTACCACTTTGGCCAAGCCCCCAGCAACCACACACAAGCCGATCGTCTCCTCATCTGCTATCCCCTCGATCTTAGGAGAGGTACGTTAGCTTCTTTCGGCTCATCCTTACACGTTTGGACGTATACTGACGCTTTTTCGGGCTGCCAGAGTTGTGATATTTCAGGTTTGCTGACGTTCGACCCTGAATCCATCGAACCAACTCCCTCTGTTGCTGCTGATGAACCACGAGCCAGGATTGTACCACCTCAATTCCAGCGTCTTAAAGCCCTGCTGTCCTCCCCGATCGAAGAGTTGATCGAGGGTTCTGAGGAGGTGAAGAGCGTTACGCTGAAATAAAAGACCAACTCCGGTAGCATTGCGGTGAAGCTCGCCGCTTGTAACTCTGTCTTTCTACGGGCCAAGGGTGAAGTTATCTCGTGAGAGGATCAGCCGCGCCCAACTCCCACCGAAAGCCAATATCGCATGATGTCAGCTCAACGAGAAAAAGGCGTCTCGATGCCAAACCGACACCTCTGTCGATCACCGAGCTCGCATCCTTGAAAAGGGAGCTGGAAGATCTTGAAGAGAAGGTCCGGGCAACTAAACAGCTCATTCGCGACAAGGAAGAATCCATCGCCCGCTCCCAAGACGAAGCAGAAAGCCTCAAAGCTCAAATGAAGACCGATCTGACAGAAATACGTGCCCTGAACAAGGAGCTAGTGACGGGCAAGGACGAAGATGACGAAGCCGAGATCGCCGAGGTGGATCGTGTCCGTGCTGACGCCCTCCACGCCTTCGAGGCATTTCTTCAGTAGCTCGTATGTGTAAACTGACACCTGTTTGTAACAGTTTGAACCTCTAGAGTCGATGACTATGCATCGGCTATATATATTTTTGTTTTTTATTGGCCGATTTCATGTATCGGCCCCCACATTTCACTGTCCATCGTCTCACGTGATTTTTACTTGGCCGATTTCATGTATCGGCCCCCATATTTTACTGTCCATCATCCCACATGCTTGGGAAATATTTCTTGAGATGTTGACCGTTGACCATCGGGAATTTTACGTCTGACTCCTCAAGCATGTATGCTTTCCTCTTAAAACTTGATCGACCTGACGGCCCGTGCCAATTTGGAGACCATTTACCATATGTTGCATCCTTAGTCCCTAATGGCAACACAGCTTCCCATACCAGATCACCAACGTGGAACTCCTTTGGCCTCACTTTCTTGTTATATGCACGAGCTACCTTGGCCTTGTTCTCTTTGATCTTCTCAAGCGACCACAGCTTGAGCTCAGTTAAATCCTCAACACTGTCACTCATCAGGGTTGCGTATTCTTCAGTTGTTAGATTGTCTTGAAAAGTGACACGTCTCGATCCAGCCGTAATTTCCCAGGGCAATACGGCTTCTTGTCCATAGACTAGATGGTAAGGCGAGGTTTTTATCGCCCCATGGCATGACATGCGATAAGCCCATAACGCCTCCGACAAAACCTCGTGCCAACGCCTAGGGTGCTCATCGACTTTTCTCTTGATCAGCTTGATGAGGCTCTGGTTGGACGCTTCAGCTTGCCCATTTGCTTGAGCATAGTATGGAGATGATCTAATCAGCTTAATCCCCGTGTCCTCACAGAACTTTCTAAACTCGTGAGAAATGAAGACCGAATCTATGGATGACATGTTCTTTCACAAAATTGATAACATCCTTTGAGTTCACTGACTTCATCGGGACAGCCTCCACCCATTTAGTGAAATAATCAGTAATGGCCAAAATCCACATGTGGCCTTTGCTTGATGGAGGATTGATCTTGCCGATCATATCCATGCCCCAACCTCGGAATGGCCAAGGCTTGATGATGGGGTTCATTGCTGACGCGGGTACCATCTGAATTTTCCCAAATTTCTGACATGCTTGACACCCTTTGTAGTACTTGAAGCAGTCCTCAAGCATGGTGGGCCAATAAAACCCTGATCGCCTGATCAACCATTTCATCTTGTGAGCCGATTGGTGAGTTCCACAGCGCCTTCGTACCTCATGTAGGAGCCGATTGGCCTCGGCTGTCCCGGACATTTGAGCAATAACCCTCCAGAGTCCTGTAAAACATGTCGCCCCGATAAGCACATACTTCATGGCCTTGTATCTTATCCGTTTAGGTGCCCCAGAGCGAATCCTTCAAGTAATTGAAGATATCGGCTCTCCAGTCGCCTGTGAACTGCACGAACATCGGCTCCCTCCGCACGCCTTTGTAGCCCAAGCCATTTGTGCAAGATCATTCGCCTCGATTCTGCGATCGTGGGATCGGTGAAGTTTATGAACCGGAACTGCCATCATCGCGGCATTGCAGCCATAATGGGAAGAGCGACTCGCTCTCACACTTGTATTCCTCCGTGAGTTGAGAAATCACCAACTTGGAGTCTCCAAAATTTCCATACGCTCGCTTCCGATGAGCAACTCCATTCCCTTGCGTATCGCCTCATACTCAGCGACGTTGTTGGTGCGAGGGGCAGATAACCTGATGGAGAAGGAAAATGTTGCCCCCCGGGGCGACACGAGTAGCATGCCGATGCCGCACCCATCGTCACAAACCGATCCATCGAAAAACATAGCCCACGCCAGATAGACAAGGTCTTGCTATATTAGTGTTGATCCTTTCAGCGATAAGGTCGGCCAATGCCTGTCCCTTAACTGCTTTCGCGGGTTGATACCGGATGTCAAACTCCGATAATGCAAACATCCATTTGCCCAGTCGGCCTTTCAACATAGGAGCCGACAGCATGTGCTTTATGACGTCTGATTTGCATATGATGACAATCTCCGCTGATAGCAAGATGTGACGCAGCTTGGTGCAGGTGAAAAACAGGCAGAGGCACAACTTGTCGATCTCAGGATACCTTGTTTCTGCATCCAGCATCCTTCTGCTGATGTAAAATACAACTCGCTCCAGCCCATCATAAACTTGCACCACCACTGAGGCGATGGACGTGTCAGCTACTGACAGGTAAATGTAGAATGGTCTGTCTGGCTGGGGCGGAACCAACACTGGCGGCTTCGTCAGATATTCTTTGATCTCGTCGAAGGCTTGTTGCTGCTCTGCCCCCCAGCGGAATTCCTCGTCAGATTTAATTTTCACCAGTCCCATGAACGGCTCTATTCTTCCTGACAGATTGGAGATGAATCTTCTGACGAAGTTGATCTTGCCGATGAGAGATCGCAGCTTCTTTCTTCGTGGTAGGTGGCTTCATTGTTCAGATCGCCTCCTCGACTTTTTAGGCCGATCTCAATTCCGCGTTCATGGACCAAGAAACCCAAGAACTGACCGGCCACCCGGCGCACTTTTTGATTCATCCGTGGCGAATTTTCTTGTTCGGTCCAGACGCTGCAGATCGTCCAAGTGTCCTTGCACGGGCGACTTGACCACCACGTCATCGATGTAAATTTCCACCAGCTTGCCGATCATATCATGGAAAATATAATTCATGGCTCTTTGGTGCGTGGCGCGGCATTCTTCATCCAAATGTCATCACTACATATTCAAACAACCCCACGAACTGGGACTCAACGCAGTCTTGTGTATGTCTTCGGAGCCATAAAATTTGGTTGTAACCGCATTGCCATCCATGAAGCTCAAGATCTTATGACCAGCGCTGCGTTGATTAACGCCTCTGCTACCGCATCGGATACTCATCCTTTGGGGTAGCTCTGTTGAGATCCCGAAAATCTATGGCAACACGCCACGTCATCCTTTTTCTCTGGTGCGATACTAGAAATCCACTCAAGATACCGCATGGCCTGATTAACTTGGTCACAACATTTTATCGACCTCCTTCTTGACTTCTTAATTTCGCCTTCATCCGTCGTGCTCGCTTCGGAAGGGCCGAAATCCTTTTTTAAGCGGGAGTCGATGCTCAATGATGCTCCTGTCTAACCCAGGCATCTCTGTATAGTCCCAGGCGAAGCAGTCTGGATATTTTTTCAACAGGGCTATCATCGGACCCCGCAGACTCGGATCTAACTTTTTGCTGATAAATGTTGGTCGTGGCTTATCCGCTCGTCCGATGTCGATCTCTTCTAGTTCATCAGCGGATGTAAACCCATACCCTAGCTTTCCGTCACCTGTCAAATCGATGCTAAACACAGGGCAAACAGTGGGTGAGGATAACAAAAATAATTTGGGCCGATTGCCTGAATCGGCCCCCTTTTTGATTGCATTAGTCAAGGACGGTTTACACCTTATTGTTTTACAATGGCAGGGAATCTCCCTGCTACAACTACATGATTCTGCTTGTCGTAAGATTGCTGCTTTTTATCTTTTGTGGCCGATCGCAGGGATCGGCCGTACCACGTATGATCGTGGACTTTGCTACTCTGTCAGGCCAGTGGATAAGACCAGCCTCACCCCGTTTTTTGTAGCTTCAATGCGCCACACCGCCTAGATCGATTCCGAGATCGGCTCTTGGTCTTCGCTTCCAGACGTTCATGCCAGCTATGGAGATCTCGATAGAATCATCTGCATGAATGACCTCCACCTCATCTCCGTCCCATCAGATTAGGCAACCTGGTGCATCGTGGATGGAATGCAGCATTAGCGTGAATCCAATCTCTCCCTAGCAAGACAACAGAGGTGCTTTTGCCCACGAAGAATGACGAGGGATGGTTTTTCCGCCTACGCCGATCCACGTTCAAGACGCCTTTATGCTTCAAGTTTGGCCGTTGAAGTCGCTTAATGTGACGTTGGTTTTGATCGATCTGCGGTGGAGCGTCCCAAACGCCGTAGCATGGAGTATGGCATTATATTGATCCGCTCCGGTGTCCACCAACATCTTGGCGACAGGCTGCCCATTGATGTAACCTCGTAGGTATGTGGCTTTCGGATGTTTGTAGCCCTTCTCACGTGGCTTTTCGAAGATAACCGGCCGTGGGCGCCAAATCAGCTAACCTTTGGTAGCTCACTGGTTCTTGGCGCAGAACTCGACGAAGTACGAACACCATGTTTGTGCCACCGATGTCTTTGGATCGGCTTTTACGGTTTAGGCGCCACTCTTTCCTTTTCGGCGATCTTCGTTTCAAGGTCTGCCAATTTTAACGCGCACCGGGACGTGCTTTCTTTAAAGCGTGAGATATCTTGCTTCGGCTTCCTCCAAGTTACGCAGCCGCTGCACTCTACGCTTTTGGGTGTGTCTGAGTCCGTCGGGACACCACCTTGGACGGTGATATCTGTCTTCTTCTTTGTCATCCCTTGGCTCCTTGAGACTTTTTGCTCGAGCGGACTCCCTGTATCGGCTCTGAGGTGGGAGAGGCCCTAGACGCTTGAACACTGAAACTGGCCCCGTGTCCTCCTTCTGTTGTCCACATTCTGGGCAGTTATCGACTGTAGGCAATCGGCTCATTCCCGTATCCCAGCAATACTTGAAGAAAGGACAATCCCAATGCTTGTCGACGCCTTCCTTTTCTTTTGACGTCCCCCTAGAGAGGTGATCATATCCTTCATCGTCTCTATCGCGTCGGCGACGTCGATCATACTGACGCTCATACTTATTAAGGAGGTGCGTGGAGTGTGGCTTCTGATATCGCACGCTTCTGACCTGTTGCTCAGTTAAGTACCGCCTATCATCGTGGCTGGGCCAGTCGCGTGGACCAGCCTCCTCTTTTTCTTCGCCCCGAGAGCGACCGCCTTCCTCCTTGTATGTGCCATGGTGGTACCCAGATCCTGCCATATTAACATCGAACGAGAAATCCAGCTGACGCCTCGTGGAGTGACTGTGTTCTACCATGTTGACGCCGGGAAATGGGTTTGTGTCTACTTTCATGGCGAACTGCCCCAGGATCAGACGACCTTGCTCTATTGCTGTTTGGATCTGGCGACGTAGCTCTTTGCAGTCATTGGTGGTGTGGGTGAACGAGTGATGCCACTTGCAGTATGGTCTCCCGTTCATCTCCTGAGCCGTAGGGATTTTGTGGCCTTCGGGTAACTTCACCGCTTTCTTTCAGCGATAAATCAAATATCTGCCGCTTTGCTCACGTCGAGTCGAACCCTTTGCAGGCCCTCGCTTCACCCATTTGCAGGACAGTGGTCGCCCCGAGCCCATTCAGCCACGGCCACCTCCTGGTCTTGTGTAGGATCATCTTCTTACAGACGACCAGGCTTATCGGACGCTTGAACTTGTCTTGGTACAACTCGTGGTGGCGCTGTTCATACATCGCCGGGCCATGTGCGCCAATGAGTTGTACTCTACTTGAAAGCCAGATCCTTGATGGGTGCTGAGAGACCCAACACCGCCACCGACCGCTTTTTTCGCTTAAACGATCCGAGTAACATCGGTTCTTGACGTCTGGCCGGATGTACTCGCCACGCTCTCCCGCTTTTGCCGCACCGTGCGTGTCCGCAATGCCAGCCGGTAGCCTCGAATGATACCGAATGTGGAACTGCTCTTCGGTTGCTTCCGTGTCCGAATCGAATCGTGGTAGCGAGGTGTACCACCCAAAAGCTGGTCTGTCGGAGATTGCGCAAAGAACCTTACGCAATCGATCCGATCTGAAATCATGCCTAGCTGTTGTATCGGCTCACGTGTTCGATCGAGCTCGACTTCTCGAACCGCTAAACCTTGAGAACTCGGGGAGCCGATACTTGGGTGGCGGCGAATCGAGATCAAACTTCGTTGGGGTACGGCTTTGAATAACCGATTGTCCTTCTTCGCACGGTTTAACCGGTCTCTCAAGATGGTACGGATTTGCTCCATCGCTTGAGCTGCAGGGCTAGATTCTCATGACTCGTTCCAAGGACATACTTGGCTAGCCACGCTGTTTGTCGGCGTCCATCCTGCATATCATCGCTGCTCCAGAACGCCTCAAGCCCCTGCCCAGAACTCGCCACGTAAATCCTCGCGTTGCAATCTGGTTGGTGCGTGTCGTTATTGCAGTCCGACACGTGCACACATATCCATGTGGGATTTCTTTAGGTGGCTCAAACAGAATCGGCATCGCTGGGTCGCCTCCAACCTTGTAGACGACGTCACGCTGCTCTGGCGGCTCGAGCTGCAAGTGTGAATGGCACCGTGGCCTGGTCCAGGCGGTCTTTCTCCCTGGTGAGTCCCTAAAGTAGGCCCCGACGGAGTACGATCTTTCATGATCTCTGAACTACGCGAATCGCGATCCGCTCAGCGTTCACCGTGCTCTCGGAATGGCGGTGAAGAGAATGCGCCACCATGTAGTTGACTACCCGCAGTAGCTCGTGCGCTCCTCAAGGAACAGACAGATCCACCTCATCAAGAGCACCCTCGGTGAGAACCCTTTCCACCTGATGCCATGCTTACGGGTCCTCTCAAAAGAGCCGATGAGATCGGCTTCGAAAAGAGCTTTGATGTCATCATATTTCGCCTTGTGCTCCTCAGGCAGCTCGTCAGACGTGGATCGGTCCCCATCTCGGCGTCGGATGTTGATGCAGAATCTTGTTGAAGGTCCCACCGGCGTGCGTAATGTGTTACCTGTCAAAACCCACCGCGAGCAGCGACGAGCAACACGAAGAGCCGGAGGCTCCCGCTAATCGGTGGGCCCTGGTCCCTCGCAACGGCCCGCAAAACTCCGACACGCCCCGGCTTGGTTCGAGATGTGCCACCTGACCTATACCTGGTCGGGAAGGTGAAGGATTGCTTTTGATTTCTGCATGGTAAACAAGTATACATAAAATTCGAGCCGTGACCGGCTCCCAGGTTTCCCTGTGAATCGGCTCCTAGAGCCGATTATCCCATGGTTCTGCATTAGATTTACGATAACATGGGGTTTTGCTTCATCATTATAAGTTAAATCGATCTACGATAGTTTAACGTTTTCACCACGTAATTGGAACGTCCTACACGTAATTGAGCCTGGCAGATACAAAACACTAACCCTAGAGGAGGCCTAACAACCGACGTAAAGTCAATTACCGGAACAACTTCTCTAGAACTAGTAAACCACGTCCTTACGTACTACTGGATCGTTCAACCCGTTTGCAAGGCCTGACTACGTGGATATCAAACTAAACCTTGGAGAACAAGGCATAACCATAACAGATCGAATCAGCTAAATAAAGATCAAGCAAGATGCTACCCTTGCACTTGGGAAAAGATGCAAAAGTAGCGAGGTAACTAGAGGCAGCATAACTTAAACGATTATAGCGAGAAGCACCGATGCTAGCCTCAACAAATCTATGATAAAAGTATTACTCGCCATCAACAAGGCTTCAGTACGAGTAACACCAAATAACCCATAAGCAAAAATACTGCCTAGATCGCAAGATGCGATCTAGGCAGCATGACACTTACCCGAAAGAAACCCTAGAAACAAGGGGTATCGATGCGCCGAGATTGTGTTTGTTGTGAACGTGATTGTCCTCTTCTTCTCGATAACCTTAGGTACATATTTATAGTCCAGAGACTTTCTATCTTTGGAATAACTCTACAACTCTAACTCTAACTCTTACCTAAACCGAAACGTAACCTACTACAATATACAGATACACGGGCAATTTAGCCCAAATCCACGTACAAGGCCGATTCAACAACACGTTGCATATACGTATCTTCCAAGCCCATCTTGATCACGGCCCATCTCCTCCTTTGGCCAAAATATGGCGATAACAGTTATTCATAAAATATTTGCTAAAATGCTATCAAAATTTGCTATAATGTCGCAGTTATGCTAAATCTTTTTATGATTATGTATATAGTATGTAAAGTAATGGATATCCATGGATACATGATTATCCAGCGGGTTTGAAACTGGGACAACATTCATATCTATGGATATCTTCGTGGACGGAATAGAGTGAGGTTTTTGAATTTAGATTTGATTTTGGTATATCCGTCTAAACCCACTCCATCACCATCCTTAGGCCGGAAGCAGTAATAATATATGTACCTATGCTTCATATACATCCACGTTCACAAAGCTCCATCTTTATCCATACGACTCTCGCTTCTAGTTTTCCATAATACTCATATCCATGTGTTTACAAGACTGTAAACAATACTAATTCAAAAATAAGATTGTAAACAATACTACGTATACATACGAAATACAGACAATATATGATACTCGTAGCCCTTTAATAAGCACTGAAATGCCTGCACTGCGTATGAGAATGAATGCCCGATCTCCCTTACCAAAGTTCAAGGGATTCTACTACAGCATGTTGGTCAGACACTGAAAGAGCAGCTGCCACTGAGTAAAAGCGCATATTCCGGTTAATGACACCACATCAGGCAGTGGCGGAGCCAGCTGGGTGGAAGGGTGGGGCTAAGATTTAGCCCAGCCCATACTGCATATATAGAAAATAAGAAAAAAAAATGAAAAAGCTCGGCCCAAGTTAGGCCTGCCCCACCCTAACAAAATGGGCTGGATTCACCACTGACATCAGGTGTTTCGAGTCTCTCCAAGAGGGTCGAGAGGGTTGAGGTGGGGCATCGGAGATGGTTGCACCACTAGAATGTTGACTGATAACTGGATACCTGATGTTCATCCGTTTCAGGTCAAAGCACTGGTACCTGTCCCTGAAGGTGCAACGGTGGCTTCCCTAATAAATAATGACATGGGACAATGGGATCAGGAGGTCGTGAAAACTATATTTACTGCGGAGGTTGCCGCAAGTATTCTTCAGGTGCCAATCAGCAGACGCGGAGGCGAAGACTTTGCTTCCTGGCCTTCCTCTAAAACCGGGGACTACACAGTCCAGTCTGGCTATAACTTAGCAAGGACACGGGAGTTTATTCAGGCCATGAGTAACCCTGGACGTGGGCTTGTGTCTAACACACCTGAGGAAATCAAATGCTGGAAGAAGCTATGGAGAATTAAAGCACCCGGTAAAATGGTGATTACACCGTGGAGGTTCATCCATGATTGCCTGCCTATGGCGCACCAGCTTTGTCGCCGCCATATTCCATGTACAGATGTGTGCGTGTTCTGCTGCCAAGAGGAGCGAGTCGAGCACGTGTTCTTATTCTGTCAGTTTGCACGTGAAGTATGGCGAGAGCTAAAAAAATCATACTCTGTCCAACTTAGGAGGAAGGGTTTTACCAGCCCAAAGGATTGGGTCTTCGAGTTCCTCGGAAGATCACGGGACATCGAACAGATCCTGTTGGCTGTTGATGTGTGGCACCCGTGGGATGCTCGCAATGGGATTCGTAAAGGAGAAAGAATGAGGAACCCAGCCAGCTTAGCAGAGAAAGTTAAATCATATGTTGAGATGATTGAGATGCATGTTCTAGAGCCAAGTTCCAAACTCAGTCGTGCGACCATTTTCCCAACTCGATGGTCGCCGCCGCCGCAAGGAACGGTGCTTGTTAACGTTGATGCAACTCTGTTTGCAGAATCTTCACAGATGGGGGTAGGCGTCGTGATCAGGAACCACATCGGCTTATGCTTGGTTGCTTGCAGTCAAGTTCTTGATGAGGTTACGCGCCGTAACTAGCGTAAGCACTTGCCATCAGGCATGCATTGGCCCTCGCTCGGGAGGAAGGCTACGACAAGATCATCTTAGCATCTGATTGTTTATCTGTCATCCGGCGCATCAACTCCCCTGGACTGGATCGGACAGGCATTGGTGTGGTTACCCAGGACATCAAGAAAATGGTGCCAGATTTCACTTCTGTGATTTTTCGTCATGTTGGTAGATTGCTTAATGTAACAGCACACATTCTAGCCCGCCGGGCTGAGTCGTTTATTTTTTCGGTTTTTCGTGATGGGGGTCTGGATTGCATCCGAGAAGCCCTCTGTAAGGATTTGATTTAAGTCAATAAAGTGCTGTTTACCCTCAAAAAAAAAGAGGGTCGAGAGGGATGAAGAAAAGGAAGAACACGAAAATCGACACCCTAACCCAGTATCGAAATCTAAGACAGTGACACATGGAAGAGTTTGGCTCTGATACCATATCAATATCTGTTGGAAGCGATGACCTTTGTCTTGGGTCTCGTTTACGTGTTAAATAGCAGAACAGCCAACGGCCAACGGTGTATATATAGAGGAATTAAAGGGAGGCAGACACGGTCAATTGACTCAATCAATAATCAACAGTGGCAGATCCAAGTGCAACCACGTATGGGGGTGCACATGCAAGGGCTTTTTCAATGGACGTTTTTAATCAAGAAAGAAAATGAGGTTGTATCTTAGCTTAGCTACCAGCTATAGGGTATCATAGGCAAAATACATGGTTAGTCCAATCATATACATGCATATACTAAAAAATTTAAATATAGATACACCTCTTAAAATACAATCCATTGCACTAATTGTCTCTTAAGATATAACACTACCTAGGATCAATGGTAAGGAAATCGGTAATCGTTAACTACTCGGTTGGCTTGGAAGTAGCGACTAATCGGAATTCAAACGATTAACTGATTTAATCGGTCGGCTATTAATCGGTACAGCCTACAAAAATTAGCACCTAAAACACGTATGAATCCTCTTGCAACTCAACCATCTACCCTATTAAAGCCTTAAGCCCCCAGATGAGATCCTCAAGGCGCTCGAGCTCCTGTATCTGAGGTTTGATAGGCAACTACGTGGAACTGGTCAACAATGACAAGAAACTAGTTGGTGATGGCGAAAATCAAGCTCCTGGAGGCAGGGATCGTGCGGGAGCTTCGCAAAACCTATTTCATTGGGGCGGGCTAGCGGATGGATGGGCAATATGTGTTGATAATTTTGCATCCTTTTTGACCAAGTGTAGTGGTTAATTGGGAACATACCTAGTAATCGGAGTGTTAGACCTATTAATCGGGCTAAACGATTAATACAAACGATTAGTGGTAATCGACACGGTCAGGTCCCTAGTAACGATTAATCGGCCTATTAATTGCTGATTCGGCCTATTTTTAGAACAATGCCTAGGATAACGAGCTAAGATACACTCCATTGTAGAAGGCCTAAAAAGCAAAATCCTCTTCTCAAAAAAAAAAAGCAAAATCCTTCGTAAAATAAAAAACTATTTTCCATAAGATCTTTTCTAATGGGCGTTTCTTAGCACGATATCATAAATAAATTACTTATGTGGCACTATATTTAATAAAGAGGGAAGGTGATATTGTATCTTAGCTTAGCTACAAGCCTTATCGGTATCATAGATAAAATACATGGTTAGTCCAATCATATACATACATGTACTCAAAAACATTAAATATAGATACGGTTTTTAAAATACAATCCATTATACTAATTGTTTTTTAAGATATAACATTACCTAGGATAACGAGCTAAGGCCTAGCGTGTGCTACCCAAAATAAGTTAGTTTAATTAGCAGCTGGGACACCGTTGTACACCCCAATCATCTTCTCTCTAGCTCCGACACTGTATACCGACCTGCCTACCGAGATCCATGCGTTTGACTCAATTCAAGGATATTCGGTTTACACAAATATGTCAAGGTTGATTTTGATGGAGGTCGCGATCTTCCTATCTCCAGGCTGAACTACAGTGGCAAAGACAATAATGCTGGCGACCGAGTCGTGGGCGTGGCGAAGGCCACGACCAGGGTTTTGAATTTCGGCTGATTCGAATTTTTGCAATTTCGACCGCGACAGGGGCGAGAATTTATCAAACAAAAACTTCTTAAATTATGGTGATTTTTTGTTGAATTATCTTAAATATTTTATATTTAGTTGATTTTTTTTTGAAAATCCAAATTTTGATCTAATTTCAGCCAAATTTTGTTCAAAAGTTTAAACTTTGGTTCTTGCATTTCGTTCGAGATTTGGCCAAAATTCACCAAACTAGCCGAATTTTGGCCATTTCGCTTAGGTCCGGTGAAAATTAAGACCGAAATCCAAAAACTTGGCCACGACACGTTTGTGTTTTCTTTTTTGAATAAAAGAGGAACAAAGCGGAAAAGTAGCAGACACAAAAACTTATTATCATCACCACGTTAGTGCAAATGTATCTTCTCTCTTATACACATGTAGTAATACACAAAGCTCCATCTTTATTCATACGACTCTCGCGTCTAGTTTTCGATAACACTCATATATCCACGCGTACAATGTGTTTACATAGATTGTAAACAATACTAATTCAAAAAAGAAGACTGTAAACAATACTACATATACATACGAAATACAGTATACGACGATAGTCGTCATAGCCCTTTATTAAGCTTTAAGATGTGCTGTGTTAGACGACAACGGGAAGCTGCACCGGGTAGCGGTGGATGCAGTCGGACCACGGCCCACCGGCGTCGCCGTCGGCGGGGTTGATGCACACCCACGCGACGCTGTTGCACTCGAACCCAGCGCCGAAGGAGACCATCCACACCCGGTCACCCTTCTTCATACGGCCCTTGGCCTCCGTGTAGGCCAGCTCGTACAGCACCGAGCTGCTCGACGTGTTGCCCAGCCTGTGCAGCGTCATCCGCGACGCCTCCACGTCTTGGTTGGAGAGCCCGAGCCCGGCCTGCGCTTCGTCGATCACGCTGCGCCCTCCCGCGTGGATGCAGAAGTGCTCGAACGCTGTCCGGAAGTCCGGCCTGTAGAGCTGCTGCTTCACCCCGGCGCCGCCGCCGGTCAGGAGCAGCAGCTTGTGCTTGAGGAAGGACAGCGCCACGCGGAGTTTCTGGGAGACCGGCAGGACGAGCGGGGCGAAGGTGGCGACGTTTTCCTGCAGCGCGCGGCCGGCAGTGGCCGGAAGATCCCTGGAGAGGCGGATCGCCGTGTTGCCCCTGTCGTCCTCGTCCATGTACACGCACCGGTAGTCCTTGTCCCGCGCGGAGGTGACGGTGCGCACCACGTGGCCGAGCCGGAACCGCGCGCGCCCCCGCTCCGGGGAGTTGGACAGGATCATGGCGGCGGCGCCCATGCGGAAGAGGCAGTTGGGGAGTAGCATCGTGCGGTCCGTTCCCACGTAATACGTCGACGACAGGATCTCTGTGGAAACGATCAGCGCGCGCGTGCCGGGAGCCGCCTCCCGGAGGATGTTCCTGACGAGGCCGACCGACATGAGTGCGGCGCTGCACCCCATCCCGGACAGGTTCACGCTCCGCACGTCGGCGCGGAGCTTGTACCTGTTGACGACCATGTCGGTGAACGCGGGGATCGGTGCCAGGACGCTGCAGTTCAGGATGAGCACGTCCATGTCCGCGGGCGCCAAGAAGCTCCTGGTCTTGGCGAACGCCTCGTCGATGGCGGAGAAGAGGACCAGCTCGGCCTCCTCGCGCGACGCCTCCAGGCTCCGGTCCGGGGGCATGCAGTGGTACGCCGCCGGCACGCAGGTCTCCTCGCCGAGCCCCGACCGCTCGATCAGCCGCATCATGAAGTTCACGCTCTGCTCGTCGTACAGGTCCGGCATGAGGTGCGCATGCTCGCGGCACGTCGCCAGCGGTGCGCGGAAGTGGGGGCTGGGCCGGAAGCAGCCGTACTCCAAGAGGTACACCTCATGGGGCAGCCGCATCTTGGACACCGCCGCTGCTAGGATCGCCGCCATGAGAACGTAGACCGGCGGTAGCCTGCCGCCGGTGAGCTCGTCCGGTACTGCCAGAAACAAAACGGCTGCAGGTACCGCCGCCGCGAGCAGAGGAACAAAGCTATTCACGACCAGCTTGTACGCCATAACTTGAGTGGAGGAACCAAACGTGTCTTTATTGACTTATTACTTCTATGTGGATATGACTTCATACTATGGCGGCGCTTGAGGATTTTATAGGGCGAGCGTCGAGGACAATGTGTTAACTACCTCATACTATGGACACCCGGTCTCTAAGAGCAAGTACAATAAGGTAATGTCACCTGGCTATAAGACATTAAATAGTTTATTTGTGCTGAGTTGGAGGAAAGAGAAGAGGAGAGAGAAGGAGAGTGGACTCTTATGCAAGAGTCAGCTCTAGCACATGCTCCTTGGCGTTTTGTGAGAGTGAATAATGAGCCAAGTGTTGGTAAACTAGTATATTGTTGGAATTTGGTGTATATTGGGTTGTTGGCCCATTAGACAAATTCTGAAATTCTCTTTGGCCCACTTGTATATGGAGGCATATGGCTGTCTTTAGTGCTAAAGTTTAGTCACATTCTTTAGTTGAAGGGAGTTGACCACCTTATATAGTAGAGTGTTGCACCACTCACTAAGGTGTGACAACAAGAGTAGCCTCACAAGACTCCTCCGACGCCGCCCGCCTCGCCACGCCTCGTCGACAGCAGCGCTGGTTATGGAATCTCGCCGAAGCGAGCTTTATTTTGCTGGTTGGGAAAACTGATTATGAGTCATTAACGGACGCGTTAATTACAGGCATGTTCCGCTTTTATGGATATGGATCGTTATCGACTTTGACGTGGCTGAGCCCACGATCCTCCTAACTCGCACTATATAAAGCGGGCTAAACCTAATCGACGGAATCAATCCACACGCGCCTACCTCCGAACCTTGCGCCGCTTCGTCTTCTCCATCCCGGCTTGCGCGGCACCGCAGACGATGAGGCCTCGGAACCCCGCCTCGTGAACTCAGACATGCGGGTGAGGGGCGAGTTTTTGGGCGCTCAAAGCGCGACTCGGCAACCACGACGTCGTCCGACGGCGAGTTCCCGAACGACGACTTCTTCCCGGACGTCAGCGACCTCTTCGACAACCTCAACATGGGCGACGCTGCTTCAACCGCTGCGGCTGCTATTCAGCCTACACTGTACGTAATATTCAACTGGCCTTTTCAGATTATGCTAGAGTCCTTTGCTCTAGCGTTTGGTGTAGATGTGATAGGTTTATCTCCTATAGATGTAATCTGTTCATCTACTTTGTTGATCTGCATGATTGGTTTTACTACTGTCTGTATGATCATGGTTTATCAGTTTATTATTCGGATTAAATCATATGGATTATTGCTTATATTTCCAACAATCCAAAAACCTGATTATAGGCAACTGAATTCCACTTGTGTAGCCATGGCTACTAGGCCGCCTTTTGATGGCATGCACTATAAGAGATGGCGCAAGAGAGCGGTTCTCTGGTTTGAAAACCTAAACTGTTATAGCGCCACTCTTGGCAAGCTGAAGGAGATGTTTCACGGCGAAGCGAACTTTAAGAAAGCCGATACCATGTTTATGGCGGCTTTGTTCGTGTTCTTGGGGACAACATTGTTGACCCTTATATGTCATTTGATAATGGCAAGGACGCGGGAAGCGCTTGAGGCCAAGTTTGGGGTCTCGGACGCTGGCAGCTGTACGCGTCATGGAGCAATTCTATGACTACAGGATGGTTGATGAGCGCCCGTCGTTGAGCAAGCTCATGAGATACAATCACTTGCCAAAGAACTTGAGCAGTTCAAGTGTTCCTTACGGACAAATTTGTGGCTGGTGGCATTATTGCCAAGCTTCCTCCTTCGTGGAGGAACTTTGCTACTTCTCTACGAAACATAAGAGACAAGAGTTTTCCGTTACGGATCTCATTGGGTCTCTTCATGTGGAAGAGAAGGCGAGCAAAGGACAAACTGCTCGAGGACTTGAGGGAGGTTCTACGCCAATTTAGTGCGAAGAAAAACTTCCAATCCCACAAGTTCAAGAATAAGAACAAAAGCCGAAGGAAAGGGAAAGTTCGATGGCAAGAACAAGGCCACGACTCAACCAACTTCAAGAAGAAAAATGATAAGAGGAAAGGCTCTTGCCACGTCTGTGGTGATCCCGGTCATTGGGCTCCTAGCTGCCCTAATCGCTTTGACAAGCGTCAACATGGGAACAGCAATCGCTAATGTTGTTATTAGCGATCTTGAGATGAAGGATGCTGGGTACGGTATTTTACCTATCTGTCTTTCGGTATGTCATTCTCTGATTGGTGGATAGACACGGTGCTAATACACATGTATGTTCGATATTTCCATGTTTTCCTCTTACCAGTCTCAAGGACCTCTTCCGTCGATGGGAAACGGCTCACGTGCTTCATTCATGGTGTTGGTACGGTAGATCTGAAGTTTACTGGGAAGACCGCATAACCGAAGAACGTAGCATGTTCCTCCATCAATAAGAATCTCGCCGGATCGCTTTTATGTCGAGATGGCTTTAAGTTGGTTTTGAGTCCAATAAAGTTGTAATTTCTAAGTATGTACAATTTGTTGGAAAAGGTTATGAGTGCGGAGGTCTGTTCCGCTTGTCTCTGTCAGACTCATGTACTAAAGTTATTAATCATGTTTGCAATGATAATGAGTCCAATGTTTGGCATTCACGACTCTGTCATATTAACTTTGGTTGCATGACGCGGCTAGCCAATATGAGTTTAATTCCGAAATTTACCACTGTCAAAGGTTCTAAGTGCCAAGTTTGTGTGCAAGCAAAGCAACCCCGCAAGTCTCATACATCATGGAACCGAGAAACTTAACACCACTAGAACTTATACATTCGATCTTTGTGAGATGAATGGTGTGTTGACAAAAGGTGGAAAAAGATACTTTATGACGTTGATTGATGACTCCACTAGATCTTGCTATGTTTATCTCCTGAAATCTAAAGATGAATCTTTGATCTACTTCAAAATCTATAAAGTCGAGGTAAAACCAACTTGATCTTAAAATCAAGCGGCTAAGGTCGAATCGTGGTGGAGAGTACTTTACAAATGAATTTGATTTATTCTGCGGAACATGGTATTATACATGAGGACGCCCTACTCACCTCGGTCAAATGGGGTGGCGAAAGAAAGAACCGACTCTAACTGATTTGGTTAACGCCATGTTAGATACATCGGGTCTTTCCAAGGAATGGTGGGGAGGCGCTAATGATCAAGTGTCATGTCCTAAACCGTGTTCTGTAAAGGATAAAACCATGACTCCATTTGAGGAATGGGAAAAGAAAAGGCTTAAACTCGTGCTTACGAACTTGGGGTTGTTTGGCGAAAGTCAATATTCCAATACCCAAGAAGCGAAAGCTTGGACCAAAAACCGTTGATTGTGTTTTTTCCGGGATATGCTTTTCATAGCATTGGCTATAGATTTTGATAGTAAAATCTGAGGTATCCGACATGCATGTTGGTACAATTATGGAGTCGAATGATGCGACTTTCTTTGAGGACATCTTTCCTATGAAAGGCATGTCTAGCTCATCAAATCGAGGAGATGACTAGTTCATCTAGTCGAATTTTCTATAATTCGAACCCACTATGCCGATAGAACACTCGATGATCCTGTGGAGGATGACAATGAAGCTCCCAAAAGGAGCAAGAGACAAAGGACGCAAAGTCATTTGGTAATGATTTCATTGTGTACCTTGTGGATGATACTCCCACTTCTATTTCGAAGCCTATGCATCTCAAGATGCCGACTTTGGAAGGAAGTCGTCCAAGAGATGGATTCCATCTTAGCTAATGGTACTTGGGAAATCACCGATCGTCCTTATGGGTGCAAACCTGTAGGATGTAAGTGGGTGTTCAAGAAAAGCTTAGACTGATGGTACTATTGAAAAGTACAAAGCACGTCTTGTGGCTAAGGGTTATACCCAAAGGAAGGTGAAGACTTCTTTGATACCTACTCACCAGAGCCGATTGACCACTATTCGAGTATCGCTATCCTTAGCTGCCTCACATGGTCTTCTCGTTCATCAAATGGACGTTAAGAGCTTTTCTAAATGGAGAGCTAGATGAGGAAATTTATATGGAGCGACTGGATTTGTAGTAGATGGTCAAGAAGGAAAGGTGTGTAAGTTAGTGAAGTCTTTGTATGGTCTTAAGCAAGCTCCTAAGCGGGTACGAGAAGTTTGAAAGAACTTTAACTTTGAAGGCTTTGTTGTAAACGAGGTGACAAATGTGTGTACTATCGCCATGGTGGGGCGAGGGAGTTATTATGTGTCTCTATGTTGATGACATATTGATATTCGGGACCAACCTCATTGTTATAGAGGAGGTCAAAGAGTTCCTATCTCGTTGCTTTGAGATGAAGGACTTGGGAGTGGCTGATGTAATCTTAAACATCAAGCTACTAAAGGATGACAATGGTGGGATTACATTGCTTCAGTCTCACTATGTGGAAAAGATATTGAGTCGCTTTGGGTATAGCGACTGTAATTCTTCTCCAACGCCTTATGATCCGGCGTGCTACTGAAAGAATCAAGGATCGCTAAAGATCAATTGAGATATTCTCAAATTATTGGCTCGCTCATGTATTTAGCCAGCGCTACTAGACCTTACATCTCCTTTGTTGTAAGCAAACTGAGTCGATTTGTGTCAAATCCTGGAGATGATCATTGGCATGCTCTTGAAAGAGTTTTGCGCTATTTGAAAGGCATCATGAGTTATGGTATTCACTATATGGGTATCCTCGGGTACTTGAGGGTTATAGTGATTCAAATTGGATATCCGATGTGATGAGATTAAGGCCACAAGTGGTTATTTGTTCACACTTGGTGGTGGCGCTGTTTCGAAGTCTTGCAAGCGCACCATCTTAACGAGGTCAACAATGGAAGCAGAACTCACAAGATTAGACACGCCCACCGTTGAAGCGAGTGGCTTCGTGAGCTCTTGATGGACTTACATGTGGTTGAAAACCAATACCCGCTATCCCGATGAACTGTGATAATCAAACCGTGATCGTCAAAGTAAACAGTTCTAAGGATAATATGAAGTCATCAAGGCATGTGAAGAGGAGATTGAAATCGTCGAAACCGAGAAACTCCGGAGTTATTGCGTTGGATTATATCCAAACATCTAAGAACTGCAGATCCTTCACAAAGGGTTTATCACGTAATGTGATAGATAATGCATCGAGGGAGATGGGTTTGAGACCCACGCTATGAGTTGATCCCAGTGGCAACCCACTCTATGTGATCGGAGATCCCGTGAATTAGAGTTGGGAGACAAGCTGTTGGTCAGCTGAGAGGAGAGTATTCTCATATTATATTTACATCTCCATAAAGATGCAATACTCTCTTATTCTGCATGGCAGGTTGATATTTATCTTAATGTGTTCCAAGTGGCTTTTTATAAGCGGAGATGTTGTCTGCAACATCTCTTGAGGAACACACCTATATGAGT
This sequence comes from Avena longiglumis, assembly GCA_030063025.1. Classification (NCBI taxonomy): domain Eukaryota; kingdom Viridiplantae; phylum Streptophyta; class Magnoliopsida; order Poales; family Poaceae; genus Avena; species Avena longiglumis. The sequence continues at coordinate 29,852,147 of CP125979.1, read as the reverse complement.
CTCACAAACGTCAGTCCGTGAGAGTTGGGTGCTCTCTAATAAACTCATGAAAGGCCCTGGAGTATGACGCATAAGCTCCAAACCGCGGGGAAGCCGACGGTAGCCCTGTACCGGTCTAGACTTTGTGTGAAACTAGCGCGCAGAAAACTTGTAGTTCAAGGCATAGTCCACTATTCAAGTTGCTAGCTAGTGTAGCATGAAGTTTAACGTGGAAGTTCAACTTAACAGTCTCCACTACACACCGGTATATAAAACAATGTTCTGGAAGAAAAGTGATGTGATGTGCCAATGAGACTTTGTGGGGGATTGTTGGAATTTGGTGTATATTGGGTTGTTGGCCCATTAGACAAATTCTGAAATTCTCTTTGGCCCACTTGTATATGGCAGCATATGGCTGTGCTAGTGGTGCTAAAGTTTAGTCCCACATTGCTAGTTGAAGGGGAGTTGGACCACCTTATATAGTAGAGTGTTGCACCACTCACTAAGGTGTGACAACAAGAGTAGCCCTCGCGCATTCCTCCTCCGACGCCGCCCGCCTCTCCTCGCCACGCCTCGTCACGACGCGCGCGCGCCGCGGGTTGCGGGAATCTCGCCGAGCCGAGCTTTATTTTGCTGGTTGGGAAAACTGATTATGAGTCATTAACGGACGCGTTAATTACAGCTGTTTCCAGTTTTTATGGATATGGACTGTTACCGACTCGGACGTGGGCTGAGCCCACGATCCTCCTAACCTGCACTATATAAAGCGTCCGGGCTAAACCTAATCGGTACGGAATCAATCCACACACGCGCCTACCTCCAGAACCTTGCGCCGCTTTCGTCTTCTCCATCCCGGCTGCGGCACCGCAGATCGGGACAAGAGGCCTCGGAACCCCGCCTCGTGAACCTGCGGGTGAGGCGATCAGGTTTTGGGAGCTCAAGCGCGACTCGGGCAACCACGACGTCCGACGACGAGTTCCCTGACGACGACTTCTTCCCGGACGTCAGCGACCTCTTCGACAACCACAACATGGGCGACGCTGCTGCAACCGCTGCGGCTGCTATTCAGCCTACTCTGTACGTGATACTCAACTGTCTTTTTCAGATTATGCTAGAGTCCTTTGCTCTAGCGTTTGGTGTAGATGTGATAGGTTTATCTCCTATAGATGTAATCTGTTCATCTACTTTGTTGATCTGCATGATTGGTTTTACTACTGTCTGTATGATCATGGTTTATCAGTTTATTATTTGGATTAAATCATATGGATTATTGCTTATATTTCCAACATATATTATTATAGTTTGTTATTATACATGTCGACTACTAAGTTGACTATAGATGACATGACACTACCTTATAGCTAGCAGTTGACTGTACTATTGTTCTGCTCTAAGAGCAAATACAATAAGTCCAAGTCCTAGTCAGCTGGCTATAAATTTAAACTAGTATTGTTTTGCTTAGTTGGATGAGAGAGAAGAGGTGAAAGAAAAGAGGTGGGCTCTCAATAGCCAGCTCTTGTGCGTGCTCTATGCACTATGTGAGTATGTGAGTGGACCATTGACATATAAAGTATTAAATCTTTAATACTTGACCATAAGCTGACTATATATGACCTTATAGCCGGCTTGCCGGCTGTACTATCGGAATTGCTCTAAGAAGAGAGTTTATTCAAAAGCAATATCTCTATTCTACATGAATTTTTATTCAACCATCAAAGATCCAACCACCGAATATCAGATCATTAATTTTTATCACAGGTAATCAAGTATGACGAGAACTCAAATAGTGCAGGGAACGGCTTATATAACCCACTATCGCCTGATGAGGTAGCCGGAGCAATCAAGGCCATGAAGACTAATTTAGCGATTCTAGGATCACTTTCAGTCGGTGGTCATGTCTATGTTTCAAGAGTTCTACATTGGATTGAATTTTGGCGTGAGAGTGACTATCTTGATTTCCAAATTCATGGGGACCACGGATGTCCGATAATTTAGGCTAATTACGGTAATCAACGTGATCCAGCGGATCTTTTCTAAAGTCTACGCCTCCAGATTAGCCCTGGTTATGGAGCGCCTTACACCGGCCAGGCCGGGGCAGACATCGGCCCGGTACCTGTTCTCCCCACCCGTAAACGAACCGAAACAATCCAAAGTTTTGCGTGACGCTGGAGATGGCCTAAGGGCAAGATGCCGACAACATCCGTTTTAAAGGGCAACAAATCATACCGCCGACCCTAACATAAAGTGGGTCAACTTTAGACTACACGCTTTTGTATTTACTACCCCCTGCCCTCTCGGCAACCATATGTACAGCATTAATCCATGATCTCTTTCACCACATATATGTGGACAGACGGTAGTATCTCCTCTTAGTTAAAACCCCATGTTATAGGGAATGTTGACCGATTTATGAGCCCTGCTATACATGACACTGTGAATATGATAACTGTACGACGTCCAAAATCCCACCTTTCATGGGTGACAGTCAGGTCACACGATCCTTTCATAGATGTTTTTTAGTGCGTAGATTCCTATATTTTCAAACGGAGAGAGTATTTGTCAGCAGTCATAGTCATCATCGCTCGTATCTCCCGATAGTATCTTGGTCAATGAGCTATTGGTAGTTACTAGTCATTGTTCTTTCTTACCACATGTTATACCTCCATTTCGAATGCTCAAAATTCAACGATATCCTTTTTCTTTTTTGGCAGTTAAAAGGGCTTCTGTAGAGCAAATACCATTGTTTAAATTAAGCATTTCTTCAAGGGTATACGCCACGTGATTGTCAGGACTGAGTGAGGTGGCACTGCCATGACCATGACGGTACAGCGTCCTTTGCGCGCTCTCTCGTCGCTGTCACCTAGTACGCTCCAATAAGGCCTATAGGCAGAGCTCTCGGCGCATTCGTGACCCATAAAATACAAATCAGTAAAGTGCAATGGTATGTGCTTCAGCTGGTGAGTAGGCAGCGCGACCGAGCACGGAGCGCCAAGCAAAAAACGGGAGAGGAGCCGAGATTTTGAAAAAAGTAAACGAGAAAAGCACGAGGAGTTCCGGTATAGCGATTTTTTTTAAATAATATTTTTTTTTAATATTTTCTAGATCTATTACACGTTTTAAACATTTTACAAAATAGTACTTTGTCGGCCCGAGGAGGACGCCGATTAGTTCGGAAGCAAACCGACCGAAGGCGTCGTGAGACAGTGGGGCCAGCGTTACAATCGGCTGAAGAAGCCGATCGCTAATCGGCTGGATCGCTTACTCTCATGCATGTGTTGGCCATGCTTAGGGCGATCGGTTGCCGACGCAGCAATGGCCGTCCACGCGCCATCGCCCGGTCGGTTTCTCGAGCCGATTAATGGTCGATTGCCGCGCCGATAAAGTGCTAGATCTGTAAATTACAAAAAACGTATAATAAAACTTAAATTAATTAATTAATTCGTATTATTTAAAAAAAATTCGCTCCGGTATACGCAGGTCCACGTGTTCCCGCCGGTGACTAGACGCCGGGTGGCTCCAAGTGGGCAGGGCTTGGAGCTCAGCTTGTGGTCTCATGAATCATTACCGCACCCGCTGATTCAGGATGGGAACGGATCAGGTTGGCCCGGCAAGTCACTGACCTGACCTAAAAAATTTAGGGCCAATGAGGGATGCGGGTCGGCCCCGAACAAGATTTGAATCAATGGAGCCGGCATCGGGAGACCCAATGGGCCCAATGGGTCGGCAGGGCCGACCCGGTTCGTAGTCTCTACATCCAGTAGCTCTGTCCCAATTGTCGTCCCCGCACATCTCTGCCGCGGCAGCTATAGTGCCTCTGGTTCACCTCAGTCTCGTCATCCAGACCTGCTCAAATCTCCTGGCCACAAGCACTGCATACAGCACAGAGTTAAATCCATGGTAGATAACTGTATTTGTTTAGCTAAGTTAATACGGTCACTGTACAACGATAATACGTGTTTACGGTCACCGAACATGCGTGAGAGCATCACGCGTGGTCACTGAGCGATACGTAGCGAAGTACTGGGTGATTTTGGTCCCACTGCCAGATGACGAGGTGGATAAGTTATGGAAGAAATAACTATGGGAGGATTAGGTGGATAAGTTATGGAAGAAATAACTATGGGAGGATTTTATTGCAAAATCTTCTACCTGGTACTAACACCCGTGCTCCGACCAAGTTGTGCGCTCCGACGCCCACCAGGCCCTCCGTTGCCGCTCATTTGTTGCCCCGATTGTGGCAGGAAGGTGATGCAGGGCCGCTCGGGGACGTCGGACCACCCATGATGGATCTACTACAAGTGTAGAAACCATGGCGTAAGTTTCTGCTCTTAGTATTTAGCTAGATTTTGTCAAGTTTTGATTGTGTTTTGATTTTCTCAAGTTTCAGTTGTCAAGTGAGCTCGATTTTTCCAATTTTTGATTTGGTTTTTGTTTTTCTACCGTCAGGGTGCAACTTCTGGCACTAGGAGCTGGACTATGTCAGTTATCTGATTGAGAACAATCACATTCGAGGGGATGACTGCATTGAAGCTTATGGGTGGGCAAAGAGAGAAGAGAAGAATTAGAGTTGAGGAAGCAGGAGGCTAAAGTGACATGTGTGCAGGGACAGGAGCAGCAATTGATCATGATTTTAGAGGAACTCAAGCAAATGAAGATTGTTCTGAAGACTGCTGTGGGGTTGATGTGTGTGCTGTGTGCTATAGTTGCTATTCTTGTACTGAAGAAGTGATGTCTCAGGATGTTGTGTGCTCTGTGCTATGGTAGGTGTAGTGTTGATGTGGTGATGATGTAGTGTTGGTTAGTTGATGGTGTAGTACTGTTGTGGTGATGCTTTTGTTGTTGATCTTTTAATCACTGAACCATGTAACTGATGCCTTTTGGCCTTATGTATGTGAATTATGAGTAATGAAGAAAAATGTATTGTCTTCTATTGATTTGTGAGGTCAAATGTTAATTTAAGGCCTGAATTTGTTGTAATATTGATATTGAACAAACATTTCCATTTCAACAGAATCAAACTTGAGCTAAAATGCTAAATTATCATCTTCCATTTCAACAGCATTTGCATGAACAAACATTTCCAAAAGCTAACAGTTTCAACTTTAGCTAAGTTGGGACTAAACAAGACATAATTATCAAGTCAAAGCTTGAAGGATTACAAAAGAATGGACTCATGCAAGAGTACCACTAGGTTCTGTGACACCAAAATGCAATCTTAAACTACATTGACACCTATTTATCTGCTGGTACTACTTTGACACCCAAGTACCACTCCATCCTCCTAGATGACGGCACTTGCTTTGTAACAACATCTTCCATGGGTATGGTTTCAGTCCTTGACAGCTGAGGAACTAGAGGAACATGGTCATCTATGATTTCACCTTCAGCACCTGATGCATTAGCTGACATCACAGCTTTGTTGACAAGCAATTCAGCTTCCTCAGTTTCCCTTTGTGCAGTTTTTGCTGCAATTTGAGCATCTCTCTTTGCTTTTCTTTTCTGCTCAGCTGCTAATATCTTGTTCAGTGCCTTCTTTTTTGTAGCTTCTTTTCTTTTCTTCTTAGCTACCTCTTTTCTAACCTCTGCAAGGATTCTATTGGTCTCCTGCCTAGCTTTCTTCTTTAGTTCAACTTCTTGCCTTTTCTTTTCCTTGTTCTCTGCAAACACATTCTTTGACTGTTGAATGTGCTTGTCAAGCTTATTCCTTATTTTTGGACAAATAGGACCAGACCAGGTCTCCCTCTCTTTATTTTTGGTGTACACCCTGCTCTGTAATTGAGACTTCAATGTTGCAAGCATGGCTAGAACTGGTAGTTCTCTAGCATCCAATATGTATCTTACAGAAGTAAATGCATTGAGTAACTAACAAGCATGGCTAGAACTGGTATTGAATGATGGTACAAAACTAAATGCATTGAGTAGGATTGTAGCTTACTTGTTGAAGACCTCACAGTTGTTATTAAGTAGGATGTCACATTTAGGTAAATCTGATTGAAAAGCTCTGACCCATGACTTAGGATCCAAATTCTGCAACCATGAATGAGCATTTGAATTTAGAGATTTCATTTCATCCATGTTCTTCTCATAAAGAGTCACTGTATTACTCCTTGCTATTTTACAGAGTCGGTTCTTAAGAACATAACCCTTGAACATTTGCTGGAAATTATGCCACATGTGTCTCACACAGAACCTGTGTTCTGCATCTGGGAACATAACTTCCACAACATTAATGAGCCCCTAAAACAAATTGATATGGAATGATTAGTCTAATGTTCACCAAGCACATGTCAGTACAATGAAAGCAACTACATTTCAGAAGTGAGTAAGTAGGTACCTTCTGTCTGTCTGACATGATAGTCCATGGTGTTGTGTTGATAATTCCCAGGTCAGCTTTCAAGGTCTCCAAGAACCATGTCCATGATGTTGTATCATCCACTTCAATTGCAGCCACAACTATTGCAAAAATGCAATCATTGGGATCCATCTCAACAGCAGTGAGTAACTGTCCTTTGTACTTTGTTTTCAAGAAGCAACCATCAATAAATATAACTGGCCTGCAGCCTTCTAGGAAACCCCTTTTGCATGCCTCAAGACTCATGTAGCAATGTTTGAATCTTGAATTGTGGTCTAGTGCTAGCCAGAAAGTGCTTCCTGGATTGCTTCTCTTGATCTCATTTGCATAGTCCCAGAGCATCTTGTATTGTTCCTATTCATCTCCGTAGATCACTGTCATAGCTATCCTTTTAGGCCTCCGCGGTTTATTCCTTGAAGGAGTCATGTTCCACTCTTTCTGCACCACTCTGGAGAAATTATTCAGACTCATTCCTTGATCAGCTCTGAAACTCTCTAGATACTTGTCTGCAATGAACTGAGCAGTGAATGCACTAATCTTAGCCCAAAGATACTGTGGCATCCCGCAAAACCACTACTAGAAAATCTCGTTGTTTTTGTGCATTGCATCATCATGACCGCATGCTCATGTCATCATGCCACATTGCATTTGAGCATCGTCATCATCTTGCATTTGCTTGCATCAAACTATTTTCGGAAAAACCTAATTAATTTTCTAAACGCCCCGTCTCCTAATTCAAAACCAAAACCGGGTCTCCGGAATATTTTGTTTTGGCTCACCACGGGTTGCAAACTGTCCGTTCAAAATAAACAAAATAAAATATTAAATTATTTTTAGTGAGGCAGTCGAACGGGCCGAATCGACCCGAACGACCACCCCAGAAATTAAATCGGTCCACCTAATTCCTAAACCTACCAACCTATCTACCCACACCCCCTCCACATCACCCCACCCAATCCCCACCTGACACCTCACCTCACCCTTCCCCCTAGCCTATCCCCATCTGCCACATGGCCCTCTCTCTCCCCTTCCTCTCTCTCTCAGCCCACAACACCACACACCACACGCACTCCCCACAGCAGCCACCCACCCCACTTCCCTCCCTGACGCGCCGGCCCCCACCGCGTGGCCACCTGCCCAACGCCCCGGCCCCACCACCATCCGTCCCCATCCCTGCCCCGATCCCCACGTCACCCCGTCCCCTTTCTCCAACCTCTCTCCTCCCCGCAGCAAGCACCGCCCGCGTGCGCCCCTGCAGCCTCCACCGCGAGCCCCGCGTGCCCCTTCCTTGCTCCCATGCGCCGCTGCCTCCTCTCCACCACACGCCGTCCTCCTCCTCCTCCCATGGCTGCGCAAGGCTGCCCTCCGCTCGAGCCTCCTCGCCCCGCTCCGGGCCTCCGGCTCCCGCTGGCTTCTCGCCCTCCCGCCACCTCCTTCGCCTCCGGCCTTCTCCGAGCCCGCCTGGCTGCTGCCCTCCGTCGTGGGCCTGTAACGCCGACGACTGGCCACAGGCGCCGCCGACCCGCCTCCTTTCGCTCGCAGAGCCGCTGCCGCCGCCCGCCTCCCTCGTGCCGCCTCGCGCCGAGCACCTCCGCCTTCCTGCTCCGCCTGCCTTCCGCCCAGCCCGCCGACCCGCCCGCCCGCCTCGCACGCCCGTGTCCGTCGCCCCTGCACCGCCAGCGTGTGCATCCTCTGCGCCGCCCCGTGGTGCTGTCCCCGAGCTCGCCGTGCCATTTCGTCGGGCTCACGCCGTCGCCTGCGTCTCGTCCGTGTGTCCCCAGCACCTGCCGGCCTCGACGACCCCTGCCTCGCCCCATCTTTGCTGCTAGTCTTACGCGAGGACCAAGTTCTGTGCTCTGGATGTTTGCCCAGCGTGTATGTGGCTTTGATATCCTGGAAGTATAAATGTCCTGTTGTAGCTATCGTGTCTGCCTCGTGCTAAGGTCCCGGTGTACATCACGTCGACAAGATCGCCACCGACAATGGAACCGCGACACTCCAAGTTCTCCGTCCCGGCGTCCGAAGACCGTGAAGCGTCGAGACCCCCTTCACGGATACGAGACCCCGAAGAACCGCCAAGACCACCGTCACGGCCGACATGATCTTCCTCGGTGGCAACGACAAATCGGACAAGGATCACCAAAAATAACTGCCGACAAGATCTCCAGCATGGATAAGATGCCCAGACCCCCGAAGACCGATCCCGGCGACCACACATGCGACAAGTACTTCATCCCGAATGCCATGACCGTCGGCACGAACCGACGACCGCGGATGCGACAGGAGCGTCCCCGGAACACCGAGAACTTCCCCCCCGGAACGCCAAGACCGATCTGATTCGAGGACCCGACGAGATCTTCGCAACGACAATGTCGACACCGATCGGGGCGATTCCGATGCCCCGACGCCAGACCAAGTGCTTCCTTCCGGAACGCCAAGAACTACTTCCGACCGCCGAGACCGACCCGTCGAACCCTGGACCCTGAGGCCGAACCCCGAACCCCCCGGAACCCCAAGTTCGACGCGACCCCCTAATGTGTGAACCCCCTTCCCGCAAACCCTATTTTTTTATAAATGAAATATAACCTTGTCGCATATTAAATTGTCATTATCTTGCATGCATGTCATTGGTTTGGGGGCCTTATGCTGATTCACCTAATAATTAAATATGGGGCCCATATGCGGGCAAATCTAGTCTCATATTGGCCTCATATAAAATTTGTGTAGCGAACCGGTGATACGTTCTGCCTTGTTAAACAACATTTAAAATGCGGGGTATCTGAACAACTAGAACCATGTAATTAATTGTCGGGACCCCGGTTCCGCTTAATACGACCTAATTGCATTGCACCTTTGCCATGCCATGCATCATGCATGCATCATGCCGATCTTTTGCCGTAGCATTAAATATTGCATCCGGTGTTTATTCTAGTGATTTGCTTCTTCGCGGATAAGGTCGTTGAGTTGATGTGAGCTTCGCCCCGATCTTCGGTTGAACCTTCGACAATGTTTTCAGGCGAGCACCTCCCCCTTTCTACCTATCTTACTTTTATAGTATTTATTTCCCTCCTGTTGATCTTTGCTATCTGTGTTGCGATGCTCTAGTTTTCGTACCCGTGATATCCCTTGCAGCCATATATAGCCTTGGACACATCCTATTACCTGTTGTTTGGTAGATAGTTGGACCCGCGCGTCGTAGTCGCTTGTTCAAGTGTTGTTGCGTGTCGTCAAGTACCACAGTTGTTGGAGAAGTGCCGCATGTCCAATGTTGGAGATGATCATGGTTTTACTTATCGTTCACTTTAATTCCTGTTTAACAACTAAAATTGAATTAAGCAGAGGCATCGGTGGGTGATAGGTAATAATTGGTTTCGATCACCACTTGTGTCCGTGGGACCGAGTTCTTGACACCTGTTCCGAGATCGAGCGCGCTAACCACAGGTGGGGAGATATGGGCCCCCCATCGATTATTACCTGATTTCAAAGTATTGTATTGGGGGCCACAAACTAGTTTGAGGTTTTATTTACTATCATGTACTTATGCCATGCTTTACTGCTTTATTTAAATTGTGCGATGATAGCACTGCTTCGCTTAGGATCGGGACACGATTTCGCGGTGTCGACAGCCCCTGCTTGGGGATTTGTCGTTCACAGCCGTCTACCCAAACCCTAAGTCCGTCTCGAGACCGCCGACTTGCTATGTGTACTTAGTGGGTGTCCCCGTGCTTGCTTTGGTCCAGGAACGCCGTGACTTAGGCCCCGACATACCGATGGGTGTATGTTAACGATCCGCAAAAGGGTCGGTGCTGTGGATACTTTGGTGCACCTCAGGTTAAATCTTTTCGAGAAGCCGTGTTTCGGTTATGGACGACTTTGGAGCACGGTTTGATCATAGACAACTATAACTAAAGTTTACTGTTATAAATTGACTTGTATCCGATATGACTAGTAATCAGCTTCACTACAGCGGAATGGCTAAGTAAAAGTACCAACAACTGCTGGGTTTTGGGGTTATCTCATGCTAATTGTATCTGACTAGTAAGTGTTGCCACTATAACGGAATGGTTAACTAAAAGTGCCCACTGCTTACTTTATCAGGATGATTATCTAAATCTGACTAGTAATTGCTGCAACGATAACCGAATAACTAAAATTGCCAGCGGTGTGAGTTCCTCGGTTGACTTCCTCATTTGGTCTCGAGGGGGATAAACCAGGATGGGTTTGTTTGGTGTTAGATTCAGGTTGGATCCGAATAGGTCTTTCTTATCCCTCTCTGATTGCCGCCAGTTGTATCGAGTCTCTATAGGTTGTTCAGTGCATGCTGCCGCTGCCGCTCCAGTCCACCATACCTTTGTAGGCGAGGACCGCCAAATTCTAGTCTCGCTGCATCGGCCTCAAGATCGACGCCTCTTTTCCCTTTGCCCTTTGTCGGCACCCTTTGTTTAAGGGTTTTGAGATCGACGTTAGGTGGTTACCCTTCCGCTTGGCTCGGTGGTTATGGACGCCATTGGTTATTCTTCAGGGCTCTTAGCCCCATTTGCATCTTGTCCGTAGTCGGACGCTCTATCATTCTCAAGGTGATTTGGATCTTTGTATATTATATCTGTATTCTTGACTCATTGAGTCGCTGTTGTATATATATCTGTTCTGTGGGTCCCATCGAGGACTGTTGTGTAAAGTTATTACTTTGTTTTCCACCCGCACGCAAGTGCCTGGTGGGCACCTTTGAATCGTTTCTATGCGGGTTTGGCGGGAAGCGCTGAAACTTGCATAGGGCCGATTCTAAGGGTGTTACAAATACCAAGGACAGTTTTGTACACATACAACCCTTACTCTCAGCTTGTCATTGATGGGTAGTTTGATGCCCTTTTTGTGAATACAACTGTATGACCTGATAGCCTTCCTAAGCAAATCCACATTGGCAAATACTTGGCCAACTTGAAATTTGGGATCAAGTACATCATCATCTCTAAAGGTTTTGAATTTCATGTGAACTACATCATCATCAGACTCATGACCCCATAGATCTTCTCCTTCATAATCCTCCTCTTTCATTACATACTTTAGTTTCCCACTGTCATTTTGACTAGTGCATCTACTCTTACTTTTCTTCTTCTCACCTCCACTCTTGGCTGTCACAGATGCACTATTCTTTGTCAATACTATCAGTTTGTCAACATGTAGATCATCATCACCTTCACTTGGAGCATAATCAGAATCAGTCAGCTCAAACTCTGAATCTGCGGCATGTACACTGTCAGCATCATCACTCCCACTTTCTTGTTCTTCTTCTTCTAATAGTTCAGCAGCTCCTGGAGTAGTCAGAGTCTTAGCATAGTTGGTTATGACCCTCTTCCTTGCCCTTACCCTACCAACAATAGAAGCTTCATGTACTATGTCCACTGGATCTTCAACCGGCCCTGTTGGATACACAACCTGAATGGGTACAGGAGGTTCATATGAAACTGCATCTACAGGCTTGCAAGGGCTAATGACAGGAGGCAGAGGAACTGCTGGGAAATTGACAACATCATCCCAACCTTTGAAACTATAGCTGTCATCATGATCAAGATAAACACTGAAGAAATGGTTGCCTATGTCCACCATAGTTACCATAAACATGAAGGCATGATCATATTTCAACTCCCTTAAGCCATTCTTTGCAATTGTCAACATAGGAATGCAGTAGTGAGCCTTAATTCTACCTGTCATTTCATAACCAATTTGCTCAACTATGTGCTCGAGCATTGATGCTGACCATGATACAGAGTCAACCTGATCATAGTAGATAACATGACCACCAACATAGCTTCTATTGTTGCCTGTTCCCAGAAAATATCCCCATGGTTTATCTCCAATGTAAAGCATGAACTTCCCCATCTGTGATTTACCATAAACGAGTGGTCAGCGGCCAAAACAATGAAAAACACAACCTTTTTGCAAACAATATCAAACAGAGCAAAATGAAGGTATGTTGGCATCTTCCTACAGAACATGAACATTTTCTTGAAATTAAAGGGTTTTCTTCTAAGCATCTTGATAAAACCCTGAGCCCTAACCGCACCAAAATCAACGGCCAAAACCCTAACCAAACAAATCAACAGAACTCCAAAAAAGAGTTCTCAAACATGCAGAGCACATCACATTGGCTAGTCTAGAACAAAAAAATCTACCAACAAATCTGTTCTTTGCCTCAACAATGGCGGTCCTGAGCGCGTACCATAGACGGGAGAAGGAGCGCCATCCTGCCGCCGGATTGGGAACACGGTCGCGGCTCCTAGCCGCGACATCAGAGCGACACCGCTCAAGATTTTCCACCGCCGTCGAAGACGACGAAGCTCCACCATAGCCAACCTCGATCACTCCACCTCGGCCGCTCCGCGTTGCGCCGTTTGTAACTACCTCGGTGAATTACGCTCCTAGTTACAAGCCTGGATGAGCGGAAATGGTTGAAATCGTACGGTGGGGCCCAAATGTCACTCACAGGTAGACCTTTCGGCCGTCCCAACCATTTCCAAACATCGGGACAAGAACGGGCGGCGTAATCGGCAGGCGAAGGGATCAACTACATACACAAATGAGTATGTATGCAAGCCACCATACAACAAGACATCGAGCCATTCCATCTAAAAAGAAAGGAATATAGCAACGCCATACGGCAAGATTCAAATGTCCTAGATAGATATAATATTTTAGGATATCTCCTCATACATCAAACATCGAGTATCGACTAAGCGGCAAACAAGATCCGAGTACGGATAAGAAGCAAATCGGCATAAGATGCCCCATAATTAAACACATCCCGCCCACATATCTCACGGATCCCCGTTCCTGGAATCTCTACACCGAACGATCGTTGCCCACATCGTCCGCCTCCTCCACCCAGTATCCATCTTGTGAGTGTACCTGTTCATCTGAATCAAATAATTTATCGTGTGAGACCCTAGGGGTACTCAGCAAGTCTTTATGCCTCTAAAGGGGACACAACCTGGGGTGACGCAATTGCAGCAAAAGATAAACCCTAGCAGTTCTATAGAAACTCGCTAACCATCCGCCTAACCAAAGATAGACGGATGTCCGTGAATTAATGACAACAGTTATAACAGTAATATCAACAGATCCATCCTCCTCCTCGCTTACCAACGAGGAAGCGGACGAACAACCCCCATCCGTTGGCAGTTTTATTATCCATTCCATGAGTGTTGCTCTATTTACTAGTCAGTTATTTAGTCAAACTAAAAGCGGTACTTTAGTTATGCTTGTCTATGATCGAGAAACTGTGCTCCAAGTCGTCCATAACCGCGGACACGGCTTTCAGAAAGTTTTACCCTGCAGGGGTGCACAAATAGCAACACACACTCGATCAACCTCAGAAAAACCAAATCAAAACCCAACGAGGCCTTCACGACAAAGCAATCACAGGATTCAGAAATATTTCAGGGGGCCACCCCATTGAATACACCAAGAACGGTTAGCTGACGAGACGGATTCAAGGTTTGCGTCAATGGTCAGAACGATCGGGAACCCGAAAATGTGATTGGGCTTGTCGACACCGCTAAAACACTCCGCTTACCTAAAGACAGTGCTCCTCGCACAATCGTAAATAAAGCAGTAAAGCATGGCATAAGTACAGGATAGTAAATAAAACCTCAAACTAGTTTGTGGCCCCAAGAAATAAGAATGAATCAAGCTCTGGCTCAGGGGGGTCCCATAAGCCTCCCGGATGTGGATAGCGTGAATATTCAAGGAACAAGAATCAAGTACTCGGGGTCCTACGGGACACAAGTGAGCAGGAAAAACCAAATAGCAGATATTGCTCACCGGCGCCACTTTCATTAGTTATCCCATTACTACTCATGTTAAGTTGTATAGGTACCTCGTTATCCAACAGACACTCACATACCCTACACATGCTGTTCTACGACTCGCATGGCTCAAACAACTCCTGTAGTAATGGATCATGGGATGGAGGAACAAGCTTCGGTGGGGTTTAAAAGTAAAGGCTATGCAATACTTAGGATTCAGTTTAATGCAATCGCGACTCAATGATGCAAGAATAAGATAGAGGCGATAGGTACTATATGTATGCAAGCATGTGGTAGTGCTTGCCTGGCAGCTCAGTTGAAGCGAGAGAAGGATCTGGGTAGTGTTCCTGGGTCTCTTGATATATCCCCTGCTCAGCGTCTATTCGAAGAAGAACCAAAGAAACAAGGGCCAACATAAATACAGTGCATAAGCATATGAATAAATGCGACAAGCAAACAATCATGCCATGATGAATGATGCACAAGTTGCATGGCAATAATGTAGCATGGCATGGGTGAGGTGTAGAATACAAGAAATAAACGTTTTATTGAGTTTTGGCCACATTTTATCCTCATATTAGTTGATGTTTACATTATATTTACATGATGCATGCTGCAAAACAGAACAAGGAAAACATAAACAGAAAGGTCTCGTCGAGCTGATCATTTTAGACATATCATTTGTTAAATTTGGAGTTATAAATCAAAAGTTATTAATTAATTAAGAAAAGGGCATTTTATTGTAATTTTAATCAACTTGAAATTTAAGGTGTTCAAAATATATTTTGGATGGCATATTTGAAATCCTCACATTTTTCTTATTTGAAAACATATATTGTTTGTTAAATTTGGAATTATGAATTTAAATTTATTTTAAAGTCAAAATTAGTCAAATGGGGTCAAAGTCAAAGGTTTGACTATTTGAAATCAATTCTAAAAATATTTGATTAAAGATTTGAATTGACATTCAAAAACAAAACATTTTTCATATAAGGTTTGAATTCAAATTCCAAACCATTTGAAAGTTAGGAATTAGTTTGTATTTAAACAGATTTGAAGTTGAATTTGAATTTGAAATAATTTGAAAGGATTTGAATTTGAAACAGAAAGGTTCCTGGACTTTTGTTACTCAGTCAGATTCTACCCACAGCCAGTGACAGGTGGGGTCGATGCTGACTGGGACAACACACGCACACAAAAACTTTTCTCACTGCGAGCTACTCTAGCCTCAGCAGATGACAGGTGGGCCAGAGGAGCAGCAGGGCCACATACGCTGCTACGGACAAATGGGCGACACGTGGGCAATCCAGGACTGGTGAGGTTCAGATATGCGGGGGCCTTACTGCAAAACGTCACCACGGCTGCCAGGGGCTCCGGGACGGGGTTCAAAGCGGAAAACTGCAGGGTGTTATGCAAAAAAGCAATGATCGCCGCTACATACGACAGACGCGGTGCTGACGGCGGCGAGAAACGGGCGACTTCCGGCGACGATGGCGACGCAGCTAGCGAGAATTAGGCTAAGCCCTAGAAACGAAAATTACAGGCACGACGAAGGGCTACAACTTTCGTGTTTGGGGTTTCTCAGGGGGAAGGCTACAAAGACGCGGGCACGGCGAAATGTAGGGACGACTGTGCTGCCATCGCGCAAGACGCCGGGCGGCGATCAAGGACGCGCGGCGCACGCAGTTGCTCGGCGCCGTACAACGACGTTCTAAGGCGAGAGGGGAGTAGGGACCATGTCTAGGAGGTCGAGGAGCTCACCAGGAACTCGTCGGTGTGGTCGGCGGAGCTCGGGGTGGTCGCGATCTGGCGCGGGGCTCGTTGGCCGGAGCTAGGGTTTCACGTCGGCGCGACGCTGGTGCAGCTGGTACAGGACGTCTCCTCCTCGCTGGCGGTTACGGGGCGACGCAGAGGGCTCGGCTCGGTCTTCCTCGACACCTGGACGCCGCGCCCGCCGCCTGGTACGGTGTCGTCGAGAGGAGGCCGACGGAAAGGTGGCGATCGGTGGTAGACGGTGGTGGAGAGGAAGGGGAGGAGAGGCAGGCTCTGGGGCGGATCTGGGCGAGGCCAGAGGGGCGTGGGGAATGAGATAAGCAGAGAGGGAGGGAGGAGGTGGCGTGGGGGAGGTGGTGCAGATAAAGGTGGCTTCGGCCACCTTTTGCTTCCTCCTTCACGTGCTTGGCGTGGGCTAGGGAAAGGCAGGCGCATGGGGAGGGTCTGCAGGTGGGGCCAGAGAGAGGAGAAGGGGAGGCTCGGGTGGGACCTGCAAGGCAGAGAGAAGAGCAAGAGAGAGGAGAGGGAGGGGCTCGGGTAGATACTAGGGTAGTAGCTAGGCTTGGAGAGAGGGGGTATGACTCGGGTTAGGGTTTGTCTTAGGGTTGGGTAGAGAGAGAGGGGGGTAGACAGGTCCAGGGTGGGGCCTGTAGGTCAGAGAGAGGAGAGAGGCCGAGAGAGAGGGGGTGGGTAGCTAGGGTTAGCTAGAGAGGGAGAGATCTAGGTTAGAGAGAGGGGAGATGAGAGATGATATGGGCTTGAGGATTTTAGATGCTTGCATGCATCAAGCAAGAACAAGCTAAGATCAAACAAGGTTTAGGCAAAAGTGAGGAAGGAAAGAAAGGTGAAGAGGGTTTAGAGAGAGAGGTTGATGTGAGGATAGGGTTTAAGCAAGATCATATAAGACCAAGCCCAAAGGAGGGAGAGAGAGAAGAGAGGTGATCCACTCAAAAGATTTCAAATAAAATCCAAATGACTTAGATGTGGTGGTTCTTGCATGGACCATGCATGAATAGTAGATGCCACATTGGATTTTGTGAGAACATAATTAAATCCCATGGCATTTATTTCCACGCATTCCCAAAATATGGGGTAAGGGCCAAGCAAAAGGATTTGTAGAATTGGACCCACCCTATCTCCCATGAGCTAGAATCAACATCAAAAGAAAAATAATTGCAAGCTCATGGATAAAGGGATGGTGGAATTGTAAGGTGATGAAAGAAAGGTGGTGGAGTTGAATAAAAGATATGCCCCCAAATCAACTTGGGCATTTAAACAATATATCAAGAACCAAATACAATATCAAGAGGCAAATACAATTTATAATGCATATGAGAGAAGAACCAACACACACAGGGTTTTACATGATGCTCAAATGCAAGGTGGCATGATGACATGAGCATGATATAATGATGATGCAACAATTATATGTAGGAAGTAGCCATTATATTACTAAACCAAGTAGCATTACAATTGTTAGACAAATGGGATGCTACACCGTTCCCGCCTCCTCTCCCTAAATCCCCTTTCACCTCGGCAGCTCCGCGGAGTAGAGCAAGGGGGAGAGCAAGTTGAGGATGTTCACTGGTGGGAGGGCATGTCTGAGTTGACCTGTCTGTCCAGGGGGGCTGTTGGCAAATAAATGCTCCCTCGGTACACCATCAATGCAGCTGTGACACTGTATTTGGGTCCCACTCATCTCCACGTCAACCAATACTTCGCTACGTATCGCTCGGTGACCACGCGTGACGCTCTTACGCAAGTTCGATGACCGTAAACACGTATTACCTTTGTACAATGACCGCATTAACTTCGCTAAGCAAATACAGTTACCTACCATGGATTTAACTCATACAACGCATGTGTAGAAGAGAAAGCAACACACGGGTAACTGAATTCTTCGGTTGAATGAGGCATCCTGCATGTGTGTCGTCTGTACATGTCGCTCCAATCTCCCCCTCACTGGTAGAAAAGGGCTCATGGGTCCCGGTTGGTAAGGGCCATTAGTCCCGGTTGCCCAACCGGGACGGGGCAATCGGGACTAAAGCTCTAACCTTTAGTCCCGGTTGCCCCACCAACCGGGACAAATGGGGCACACGTGGCGGCATCGTAGCGAGGGGTGGAGATTAGTCCCGTCAACACGAACCGACTAATAAACCTGCCCGCTGCGTAGATTAGGCCCATTTATTCGCCGCGGCGAGAATTCATTTGGCACATTTTGTTGCCGCAGATTTTCGCCACTTTTGTGCCGCGAAGAATTCATTTAGGTTGTTTTATTGTTTATTTAGTGTTTTGCACTTATCAACGAAGGAACCTTATATTACACAAGATCATCATGACAACATTACATTCAATACACGGATCGAGTTCATGCACTACATACAAAAGTTGCTATTCGATGCTACCGCCAATTTCTTGAAAGTTGCTATTTTTACAATTCCTATTGTCTATACACAGCCGAGTAGTATTCCCTTGTGTGTTTAGGACTTCGCATCCAAGAATCCCGCCAATTCCTCCGAATTGCTCGTGACGCGATCCTTTGGCGTAAGACCGTCCGTAGACGCTCGATCTGATTTAAAAAGGAGTCACTATATGAATATGAAACTAAACACAATTTGATTGTAATTAAAAACTATAGAAATTGTTTACGACGTGAGTTGCTCTAAATTTCTGCCCTTCTCATCGCACGTCTGCCGGATGAACTCGCATACATAGTATCCACATAGATAGTTACCGGTCCTCGTCGGGCACTTTTACGAGAACAGAGTTCAATCAAAATAATAATCAAGCATGATAATAATGTATCAAAACTAGAATCAAAGAGATGCGGATATAGCTAGTGGTGCTTACATTTAGTGGTTGAAATGTAAGCTCCTCTTTCCAAACACCCTAGCCTTCTTGGTGAACTGCTTCCAAAGCTGCCCGGCGAGAAAACGAATAAAATAAGTTATTAAGTACTTGATATCATAAAATTCACGAACGTTGCCGATATAGTGTCGTAATGATTAGAATTACCGGAGAAGTATCGCATGTCCTTCCACGTCTCGAGGGGTTTGTCTGTGGAGTCCATGACTAGTACACGCCCTTTGTCAAGTTGAATGATTAACAAAATATAGTGGAAGCTGCAAATGCATAACTAATCAATTATATACTTAACATCGAGTAAGCGAAATAGAAAGTGTATACAAGACAATAACACTCAGTCGAAGTTGTAAGGAAATAGTATTTCCTTTGGTTTCGTGAAACCTTAACGCGTGTACTATATTATCCTCCGTATCCTGGGGGCTTATTTTGAGATTAGCTTCATGAACCCAATATGGGTCAATGAAGCCAATGTCATAGATTTGTCCTCTGCTGCATTCGAGAATCTTCATTCTGCATATTACAGTATGATTATAGACATGCAATAAACAAAATAATATAGGGAGACTAAATTAATTACGTAATTAGTACTTACACGCATAATAGGCACGATGATCGATTTGTCCAAGGCCTTGATTAAATAATTGAAATAGTTCATCAAATTCAATGGATATCATGTCATCCTTATCTTTCCCATGATGCTTTTTGTAACCCTCAGACTATCCAGCTTAGCCCGCCCTTGTGGCATGCATGTACCGATTATGCAATCTTCGCATTTTTGTTGGAAGATTGTTTACCTCCTCAGTTTGACGAGAGGTTTTCCGCATCGGTATTTGTATGCTACTTAACTCACGGGAAGAACTCTAATCGGGATAAGTATCTGGCAATACTCATACCTTGAGCAGCGGCAGCTTCTCCAGACAGTAACTACTGGATCATATCGCTCTTGCCCCATATTTGCTCGACCCACATTGGTTTGAGAAATCACCTTGAGAGGGGCGCAAGTATGTTTTGCTTGTTCTCCGAAATGGCAACAGATTTCCGCTTGCATCAAGATCGCTCTTCGAGGCTTTTTGTGCCGCATGTGACTTGAGAATAGAACGCTCATAGTCTGATGACAGCTTTGGCTCGGGTTGATGAAGATTCTTTAGCATTTTCAACACTTTGGCTTTTTCTTCTTTGGTGCTAGGGAACTCTGGCTCTTTCGGCCGCCTCAGCTTAGCGAAAAACGCTGTCGTTTCCGCATCAACGATCGCCGCAGTCTCCTCTTCAGTACAGTCATAAGCTCTCTTGGGAGGAACCGTTGGTACTTTTGGAAGAGGCTCTTGTTTACGTTTCGGCGATCGCTTACGACGCACAGTAGCGGTACGCTTACGCTTTTTATCCTGAGGCGCCGGCGATGGCTCCCGCGGCGATGGCTGCACCGGAGATTGGTGAGGCGACGGAGCCGGGTGAGGCGACGAAGACAGCGGCGACGACCTCGCTGGAGACGGGTGAGGCGGCGGCGAAGATGGCATTGGCGTGTGATTTCGAAGCACGATACAATCCTTCGGCCATAGAATGGTGACGTTTTTTGCGTCACCCAGCACAGTCACATCCACTTCACCAGCAGGGTAGTCACTACTAGGAAAACGGCTATAGGTAATCAGCACATCCGTGGCTCACATGGTTGAAGTGCCCCACGGCTAAAACAGGCGTGGCTCACCCGTGGGCAGTGCCCTACTAATAACTAGAACATCCGTGGCGCACATGACCCTAGTGCGCCACAGATATGTGTGGGCCAGGGCCCTGTTGGCCACACGCCAAACTTCTGTAGCGCACTACAGCCATGTGCGCCACGGTTGTTAGGGTCATCAGGCGACGTGTGCATGGTGCGCCACGACCAGCGCATGCCCACCTCTGCACTGAAGCCACAAACTTACATGGCGCACTCCGCCTAGTGCGCCACAGGAGGGAGCATCTGTGGCGCACTCCGCCTAGTGCGCCACGGTTTGTACTCCTATGGCATGGGCCGTGTGCACCACGGATGTGTCGATTTTTTAGGACAGCACTTTATGTGCACATGTGTGACCACATCCACCACCCCACACTTCACTTTCCCTTCTTCTTCCTCCTTAGATCTAGTCGGGATCTTCTCCTTCCCACCTCAATTTATCCACACATTCACCATTTTTAGCATGTAAAACTTGCTTTGGATGTTACATAAGTAATAGAGGAGGTCTCCGTCTCTCATCTATCCGTCTCCTGGTCGACGCGCACCTCTCCTTTCCATCTTTCTCGCGATCGGTCTCTCATCTCAGTAAGTTGTCCATGTAAGGATGTGTTCATGTGTATATGGATGATGCATGTGCTCATATGTATGTAGATGATCGATGCTCATGATGTGTGTATGTGTGGAGAGGATCGATGGTCATATGTGTGTGTATATGGAGAGTATCGATGATGCTCATGCATGTGTGTATGGAGAGGATAATGATATGTTCATGTGTGTATGGATCGGTCTCTCTCTCTCTTGTGTTTGTATGTGAACAAGTTGCCATTTGTTTTGCCAAAATGTTGATTCATTTCCATTTTGGCAAGACTTTGGCATTTCGCAAAGGTCCTAATTTTAGGATAGGTCATGCCGAAATTTTCTATCGACCATTGCATGCATGCATTCATTATGTGGTTCTAATAGACTTCAAAATTGTACCGTGTACATCGTGGCAGCAAAATGGTCCGCATAATGAGCGAAGGCATTGTGGCTAGATTTTTGAAATGTGACGGCCGACATGATACGAAATAACAAGATGGATATAAGATGTCCGTGCAGAAGATACAAACTCAATGGGTGATCGACCCGTATTCCGGAATCTGCAGCGCACTGCTCCGCCATGGTTTCATGGATGGATACACTCGTTGGATAAGCGATGGCGTAGATGATGGAGCGGTGATCATCATCACGGCGAGAACGGGCGAGATGATGAAGAGGCTCCGGAGATGGTGAAGGTACGAAGGCATCGGGATGATGATGATCTAGATGCCGGAGGAGCGCATTTCGATGGAACAACGTCAGTCTGGGCGGGACCCTTATGTGCAAGAGCTGCTTCAAGCGGGCATTTAGTAACGCCAGGCTGCCGCTAGAGAGAAAGCCAAGCTTGGCAACTTGAGAAAGACGCGTTACTCCATTGTATGAAGGATGCAGCCCGATGATACCCGGTTGAATGTAACGCTCAAGGCTATGGAGATGAAGGCAAAGCACAAATTGAGCGACGCAAGCTTCGACGATATGATGGCATTCGCACGATCGTCTCCGGAGGGGAACACATGTCCAACTAGTATCGAGGATGCCAAGAAAATCGTCATCCTCTCGATCTACCGCACGTTAGATATCACGTATGCATCAACGATTGCATCATTTATCGGGCGAGGACGCGGAGAAAACCACATGTCCGTGTGCGGCGTGAGTCGATACAAGAAAGGGAAGAAAGCACCTCGAAAGTGGTATGGTACTTTCCTATCACCCTCGCAGCGCTATTTCGCGGACCCTAAGGAAGCTCATGCGATGGCATGCGGAAAGGAAGAAGCCAGAGATGATGATGACCCGAAAAGGATGAGCTGCCGACGCACCCTTCGATGCTAGCTGCAGTGAAAGCATTGGACCAATTCCCAGAATTCGTGGAGATTCGAGGAACATCGGGCTTGGTGTGAGCACCGATGGACTCAATCCGCTCGGTAGCTGAGCAGCACGCACAAAGACTTGGCCTGTGTTTGTATGGATGTACAACCTCCTCCATGGTTGTGCATGAAGAAGAAGTACATACAAATGAGTATGCTAATTCAAGGGCGAAACAACCTGGTACCGACATCAATCAGATCTCGGCTGTTGAAAGAGGAGCTAGCCACGTTATGGGAATCGAGCCAATACTTACGACGCCGCACAAGATTATTTCACTATGAGAGCCGCGTTGGTCACTACGGTGCAAGACTATCCAGGCGGGTATATCTCGGGCAGGTTATCCAAGGATTCCACGATGCGTTAGGTGCATGGATAACACAAGCTATCTCCAACTAGAGAAAGATCCAGGTCATCGAAACCGTGTTCATGGCGCACCGGAGGTGGCTCGGCAAGAATGATCCATGGAGAAAACGTGGAGACCTGTTCGATGGCAAATCGAGACCCGAGGAATCCCGAGCGTAGGAGCAGAAGAAGTGGAAGAGTTTCAAAAACTGGAAAGATTGTCCTAAGCACGGAAAGAAGGGAAAGAGGCAGCAACAAGACAAGCCGATGAAGGTATGGAAAACAAGGTCTGCATTTCGGGAGTTGCCATCTTGGAAGTTTCTCCACGCCTCATAGCCTCGACATCATGCATATCACGAAAAATGTGCGAGAGTCCGTCGCCACCATAATCAACATGCCGATAGGACGAAGATGGTCCAAAGCAAGGCACGACTGATATGCTTGGGTATCCTAAGGAGCTTCACGGAGGACGACTACTCTCGATGATCGTGAAGATGACGATGATCATGAGTCGGAGACGACACAAGGTCGTCGGAAGGGTAAAAGTTCAAGAAGAACGAATATTACGCCTCCTTCTTGCTTCACTCTAAGCCGTGATGAGATCAAACAGTTTTTCAAGTGCCTTCTAGGAGTCAAATTTCCTTACGGCCGCTGGCAAGATAAGCGATACCTAGACGAGGCGGTAGAGGTTCGGGCATGAAGTCTCACGACCGTGCCGTGCTAATGACGCAGTACTTCGGTCGCACTAAGAGGGATAATGGACGAGCACGTCCGTGGAAACGTTATTTGGCTTATGCAAGTTTTTCGCCATCTCTAGGAAGTCGATTGGCTTGAATCAGCTCGGAAGGCTACAGGAGGAGATCGTGGTGATACTATGTGAGCTTGAGGTCTACTTCCCACCCGCATTCTTCGACATTATGGTGCATCTGCTGGTCCATGTCGTGGAGGACATCGTACAACTCGGCCGATGTTTCTCCGCAGCATGATGGCTCGAAAGGATGAACGGACACATCAAAGGATACGTCGCAATGTGTCCCGTCCAGATGGAAGCATAGCCAAGGGCTTTACGGCAAGAGTGCATCTCTTTCTCGCACGAATTATCTAGACATCGAGAACCCCGCCGGTCTTCCCCACAGACACCTTGGCAAGCTCGACGGATCTGGTCACCGAGAGGTCGCCGACATCGCATGCGCATTTCGATTTTCGACGCAGACTTTGATCGAGCAAACCTCGTCGCTCTACAAAGATTTAGAACTGGTCGATCCTTGGGTACAGAAGCACAAAAGGTTAATCGAGAAGAAGTACAATGACGGGGGCATACAGAGGACGCAGGGAGAAATAATCAAAGAGCACAACTCAGATTTCACGCGTTGGTTTAGGCAGACGTTCCTTGATAATCCCCCGCTCTCGCATTCTTCTGACACGGAAAAGATCATATTCACCTTGTCGCAGGGACCGATGCAAAACCTGGTGACCTATCAGGCGTATGATATCAACGGCTACACATTCTACACGGAGGAAAAGGACAACAAGTGTGATTATCAGAACTCAGGCGTAACGTCGGAATTCTACACCGATGACAACGTGAAGGAAAGATTCTAAGGAAGAATCGAGGAGATCTGGGAGCTCGACTACTGTGGAGAAAAGGTGCCGATGTTCCGTGTCAGATGGGCAAAGAGCGTCGAAAGAGAAGACCGGTATTTCACAACCATGGTTATACCCGAAGCAGCCAAATCCAAGGCCGGTGCAAACGTGGCGAAAAATGAACCGTGGGTACGCTACCAAAGTGGACCAATGTTTTTCATTACCGACCCGACAAAGCCTAGCCGTGTTGTCGTGAGGAGAGGAAAAGAACATCATCGGAATGGATGGAGTCGCCAATGAGCAAGACTTCACCAAGACGGCGATCCAAAGATTGAAGATGACGACGACTACGATGCAAAGAACATACATCACAAGAAGAAAAGGACAACCCTACCCAAAAAAGGTAGCCCGTGCTCGAAGAAGAAACATTAAAGTGCCGGGGCTAAATTATTCAACCGCGACAAAGAAGGGAAAAAAGATTGTAAAACGCTAGCTCAAAAAATATTGTAATCGCGTGGTCGAAAAAGATTGTAATATTCATGGACAAATTATTATGAAATTTAGTTATACTTTAAATCATATTTTTGGGCATTTTTGGAATATTATTACTTTTGGGCATTTTTGGAATATTTAAAAGTATTTTAAAATCAAAATAAAACTTCTATGGCATATATCACCACTTTTGGGCATTTTTGGAATTTTAAAAGTATTTTAAAAACAAAACAAAATTTGTATGGCATGTATCATCACTTTTGGAACATTTTAAAGTATTTTTTGGAATATTTTAAAGTATTTTTAAAGTAAAAATAAAAAAGTGGAGCACCAGGATTCGAACCTGGGTGCTCATCGTTTAGACTAGAGCTAAGGGCAGAACCAGTGGGGTAAGACAATACTAGTGTTAACTAGTGGGACGACCAAGTACTTATCTGATAGTCCAACCCACACACGCGTAGCGCACCCTGGCTAAGTGCGCTATAACCGTAGCGCACTTAGCCAGGGTGCGCTACGCGTGTGTGGGTTGGACTAGTCAATCAAGCGTGAGCCGCCCTCCCATCGCCGCCTCATCAGACACATCGTCCATCCCCATCCCCATCCCCGCATCGAGGCGGCGCCGCCGCCACGCCAGGAGGAGGCCGCCGCCGCCATGCCAGGAGGAGGCCGCCACGCCACGCCAAGAGGAGGAGGAGGCCGCCACGCCACGCCAGGAGGAGGAGGCCGCCACGCAACGCCAGGAGGAGGAGGCCGCCGCCGCCACGCCAGGAGGAGGCCGCCACGCCACGCCAAGAGGAGGAGGAGGCCGCCACGCCACGCCAGGAGGAGGAGGCCTCCACGCTAGGAGGAGGAGGAGGCACCCTTGCCCGCCAGAGGAGGAGGTTCTGCAGAGTCGCCCGCCAGCCTGCCTCATCTTCCCTCTCTCCTCGAGCAATCTCGAGGTGAGCTGCCTCCCTCTATCCTTCTCCTCTCTCTCCTCGGAGGGTTAGGTTAGACAAAATGTCTGGAAATGGACCGGATAGGGTTAGGCTTGAAATGGACGGATAAATGAGTTTGCATCCGTTAGGGTTAGGCTTGAAATGGATGGATACTTTGGTGTTTGCATCTGGTTAGGGTTAGGCTTGAAATGGACTGGATAAATGAGTTGAGCATGTTGGCACTTTCATATTAAGAACTCCAATATTCTGTCTCCATGTGAGCATCAATCAATCCAATAAACAACATCACATGTCATCTTGGAATATGGCATCCTTGACATGTATGCAGAGCCGAGGTCTCCTTGTATAAATAAAGTTTGATGTCA
Organism: Avena longiglumis; assembly: GCA_030063025.1. Taxonomy (NCBI): domain Eukaryota; kingdom Viridiplantae; phylum Streptophyta; class Magnoliopsida; order Poales; family Poaceae; genus Avena; species Avena longiglumis. The sequence goes on along the minus strand of CP125979.1, from coordinate 29,825,997 downwards.
AATGAGTTGTTAATCTGATGCTGATGGCTCCATTTGTTCAAGTGATGGCTCCATTTGTTCAAGTGATGGCTCCAGTTGTTAATCTTATGCAGAGCCAGCTGCTTCTGAACAGCTGATAGAGACATGTTATGGTGTTGATGTTGAGTGGTACTTGCTTTTGCAAGCCCTTATTTTGTTCAAGTGTCTGCTCCGATGAGCTAACATCTCCTAAACAAACACGAACAAACACCGCTCACTTTAGCATCCGAAAGTTCTCTCGTTAATTTGGTTCTCAAGAATATAAACTTTAGCATATGTTCTCGATAATTTGGACCTAATTTTATCTAGGATTCTAGTAATGTTCATATCTAGTGTGCTCGATTGCAGAAATAAATTGATAGTTAAACCAACTAGTGCTCGAATATAAACTTCTCCTATGTGCATCCATTGTTTCAGCTTTTATTTGACTAAGATAGCTTTTGTACATTTTTATTTAATAGAATGGCTGCAAGATTTTCTTATTAATAAAATTAGAATGGACTGGATGCTATCATATACTTGTTGTCATATTTGTTGTCATACTTGTCATATACTTGTCATACTTGTTGTCAATGATGCTTGATATAATCTGTGGTGATATAATTGTAGCACTTGAAATTGTGCTTGTGCTTGTATATGAAGAACTTTATTAAGTTGTGTATGCAGGTTCTTGTATGAAATGAGTCCTGATTTTTGCTGGAATGTTGATTAACTTCCGCTTCGCGTAAATCGGGCACTCTAGTTTAAGAAAATTAGCAAAGGTCATGCCGGATTTTTCCGCATTTAACCAATTATTTATTTTTATTAGTGCAAAGATGTGTGACAACGACGAGGCTGGATGTTCTAAGCGCATCGCCGAAGGAGAACTCGACCTCGAATAAACAATTGACATTCGGGAGGCGCCCAAATGCTAGAAAACGATGAAGAATACCATCCTTCGGAGAGCGAGGATGATGAGATGGAAGACGGAGGAAGAAGCGAAGGAACGGGCGACGATGAAACCACCGATGGCGGCGAGGGCATAGGGAGTGGTAGCAACCCTCCTAAGAAGAAGAAGCCGAGGACCGGCGCCAACACGGCCGGCCGTGGAGGAAATTACCAAGTGAGCCCAACAGGGTTCCTTTGAGCCCGCCTTGTCGTCAAAGGGTACGGGCAAGTGGCGGCGATCACCCGACAACCATCTCGATCAACACCGAGAATCTCCGCATAAAGATAATGGCCACTGCACACTCCTCTTGAGAAGCCGCACGCCGATACAAGTTTCCCGCTAAGTATTAGAACACAAATTATCATGGGAACGGCAAACAAATCCGCCTCACAAAGATGAGCACCGCCCGCCACCGGAGAACCGGATAAAGAAGAAGATCTATAAAGAAGGCAAAAGTCTCGAGGAGATCCGGAAGATTGACCCGAGATCACCAAGATCAGTTCTGGGAGTTCAAGGAGAGGTGTGAATCCGAAAGAGCCCTGGCCAATAGTAATCGGGGAAAGGCGCTGCAGGCGATGAATATAGGTCATCACCATCTCGGATCTGGTGGATACAGAACCGCGGAGGCCAAATGGAATAAGGAGGACGAAGAGTATAGATCCAAGGGATAGAAACCCTTTGCTAAATTCAACCCGCAGGTTCGAAACTTCATCGAGGCTGCTACCATGTGGACCCAAAACCAAACAACTCACCGCGGATCTGCGGTGAAGGAATTCGAGAAATTGTGGTAAGTATAATCTAATTACCGGTGATCAACACGATTGCAATCTAATCGATGATCTAAATGATTCATCACTTCTTCCGCAGGAGGAGGAAATTGTTGCTAGTCATGGATCCTGTGGTTCCTCATCCTGTGGGTCGACGCGGCCACCCGGTGGGATAACCCTTTAACAGGCGATGAACCGGGCCAAGAAAATAGAGCCGATTACGAAGAAGTCGTTGCCGGCCGTCCCGCCGCCTCGGTAAGAATTGGGTGGATCATTTTGGTCCACCGCCGAGGACGCATGTGGCGCTGGAAGGAGCGAGGAGGAAAACAGAGAGGTTCAAGAACTTAAGGCACAAGTGGCGCGGATCCCGCAGATCGTCCAAGACAACCCGCAATCACCCTTACGCCCTTCCCGCCTACCTTGGTGGAGTCAATAGCGAACGGAGTGCGGGTGGTCGAGTAGGGCCGTGCGATTCCAAGCATGGTCGCAGCCACTCGAACAACGCGGGCGACGAATCAGCGAACTACGTGTTCGTGACTCCGCCAGCACCGCTGGCGCCGCAAGTGTTGGTGACTCGCCATCACCGCGCCGGAGTACATGTTGGTGCCATCGCCGCGCGCACCGAGCTCCAAGCACCGTCGGTAGGGAGAATACACGCGGCCAAGATCCGCGCCATCAAGCAGCCTTCCGTCTCTTGCACGCCTGTCGCCAGCGATGCGTCGACATTAGCCGATCTCGACGCCATCACGGTAAACAAATTGCTTTAATTACCGCCTTTCATGCCATCTATATATTACTCTTGTGGCATCTCGCTCTGACGACGCCGTACATGTTTTCCGCAGACGGATGTTCCTTGCACTCTCTTATGCTACGTGAACAACGAGCTGAGGGATGTTGCCAAGGGTACCATCGTTCAACCCTTGCAGCGCACGTTCCACTCAAAGCCGATGCCAGATAGCGTGCACAGGGTTAAAATTAGTAGGGTGCTAAGGGGCTGCGACGACCTGGAACCTCCCATTCAACCCCCAGGAGCGTGCACAGGGTTAAAATTAGTAGGGTGCTAAGGCCAAGATCAATGATTCGGATATTAGACAAGAGATGTATCGCATCCAGCAGCAGTTTGGGGCAATCATCTTTCGTGATGTCATGACTTCGGGGGGGGGGATCTTCTATGGAGGAAATATCCCAAATAACCGTGACATAGAAGATCGCCTAGAGATGCAGGGTGACTATAGGAAGTTCATGACGAGGCAGGGCGTCCTCCCGTTCCCTAAGCCAAGCCAGAAGGCTTGATGTTGGCCTAGTTGTAGTTGCAAACTATAGATGACCTTTGTGTGTGTGTGTGGACGACAAGTGTACTTATCTTATTAGGTTTATGAATCACCGCTTACTTATTTTGCTTATTATTATTATATATCAATCAATGCTTGGTTTTTTTGCTTACTCTTTGGTTTTTTTGCTTACTCTTTGGTTCTCGGACGACAAGTGTGAGTTACTTTTGTCTTTTTCGAGAATATGCCGATGATTGAAATGTCGTGGCACAATATATATGTGAATGTGCTATGACGGGATTGTCAGCCTTGTGATATGCACAAGTCCAGGAATTGTGCATCCTACTTGGCCGACATCCGTCATAAGCAATTCCCGTGTCCAACGACCTAGCTAGTTATATATGAGGCATGCTTTTCGAGTTATTTTGTCTTTTCGAGAATATGCCGATGATTGAAATGTCGTGGCACAATATATATGTGAATGTGCTATGACGGGATTGTCAGCCTTGTGATATGCACAAGTCCGTGAATTGTGCATCCTACTTGGCGACAATTCCGCCATAAGCAATTCTGTGTCCAACGACCTAGCTAGTTATATATGAGGCATGCTTTTCGAGTTATTTTGTCTTTTTCGAGAATATGCCGATGATTGAAATGTCGTGGCACAATATATATGAATGTGCTATGACGGGATTGTGAGCCTTGTGATATGCACAAGTCCAGAATTGTGCATCCTACTTGGCTCACATCCGCCATAAGCAATTCCGTGTCCAACGACCTAGCTAGTTATATATGAGGCATGCTTTTCGAGTTATTTTGTCTTTTCGAGAATATGCCGATGATTGAAATGTCGTGGCACAATATATATGTGAATGTGCTATGACGGGATTGTGAGCCTTGTGATATGCACAAGTCCGTGAATTGTGCATCCTACTTGGCTCACATTCCGTCAAAAGCAATTCCTGTGTCCAACGACCTAGCTAGTTATATATGAGGCATACTTTTCAGTTATTTTTGTCTTTTTCGAGAATATGCCGATGATTGAAATGTCGTGGCACAATATATGTGAATGTGCTATGACGGATTGTGAGCCTTGTGATATGCACAAGTCCGAATTGTGCATCCTACTTGGCTCACATCCCGTCATAAGCAATTCGTGTCCAACGACCTAGCTAGTTATATATGAGGCATGCTTTTCGAGTTATTTTTGTCTTTTTCGAGAATATGCCGATGATTGAAATGTCGTGGCACAATATATATGAATGTGCTATGACGGATTGTTAGCCTTGTGATATGCACAAGTCAAGGAATTGTGCATCCTACTTGGCTAGCAGTCCCGTCATAAGCAATTCCTCTGTCCAACGACCTAGCTAGTTATATATGAGGCATGCTTTTCGAGTTATTTTTGTCTTTTTCGAGAATATGCCGATGATTGAAATGTCGTGGCACAATATATATGTGAATGTGCTATGACGGGATTGTCAGCCTTGTGATATGCACAAGTCCGTGAATTGTGCATCCTACTTGGCTAACATTCCGTCATAAGCAATTCTGTGTCCAACGACCTAGCTAGTTATATATGAGGCATGCTTTTGAGTTTGCTCTTTTGATTTAAGAGTACTTTCTATAAGTGTATCTTCATATGCGACTTTAATTATACATGTTTTTCAATTACCGGTTAGTTATTATTGTCAACTTGTAGATGACGTGGTACGTCGTGTACAAGGGACGGGTTCCTGAGTTCACGATGATTGGGAAGACTGCCGGAGACAGTGCACCGTTCATGGCAATAGCTACAAAGGGTACAACACTATGGCGGAGGCGGAAGATAGATACACGCTATCTAGCGGGAGTTAGGACAAGGAACCGGATGAAGACCTACACCTTCGTCAAGCGGTGATCATGCTTATCTTCTTTGGTTATTTATCCGCTTGTGTCTAGCTAGCTAGTTTAGATGTCTAGGCAAGCTTCCGAGCTCTAACTTGTTCGATCGACACATGTATTCGCATGTCACCAACTACTACTTTGTAACATGATCAAAACAATGTAACTTGGACTATGTATTCATGTATGAGACTTATCTATATGTATTTGTTTCAATCTTGTTTTTCATATCGAGTATTTATATATATAATTGTATATCTTGTATCTGTGTGTGTATATCTGCTGTAATATTGTATATAATCTGTATTGCATATAATCTGGCTTGGAAATTAAAAAAACAAAAAATACATCTGTGGCGCACATGTTCTACCTTCTGTGGCGCACTACCCCTAAAGCGCACCATGGATGTTTAGTGGCGCACTGGGTAGTGCGCCACAGAAGATCCAAGGGGTAGCGCACCATGCCAAACTTCTGTGGCGCACTAGGTGGTGCGCTACGCCTATCTCTACACAACCGTGGCGCACTAGGCAGTGCGCCACGGCTGAGAGATAGCCGTAGCGCGCGCAAGGCCCGTGGCGCACTACTGGTGCGCCACGGATGGGCCTTTCAGGTGCGCCACAAACGACCATTTTCCTAGTAGTGAGTGAAGATCCAAAACCTCAAAGGTGGGCATGATTTCATCCACGCCGACAACAGCGTAGCCCTCTAGAACCGGACGACAGTGGTAAGTTGGTGTGGGTCCAATTGGTAAGGAATAGACGGCCGCCACCTTCATTGATATGTTCACAACTTTGACATGTAGCTCGCAGTGTGTCATCTCTGTGATATCATCCACTGGGTAGCCAACAGGAGCCATCGTCGGTGCATCATCGTCATCGCCATTGTCATCACCCGGGACCTCGGTGGAAGCCACACTGCTTTTTCGATTATTTGATAGGCCGGTAGCATCGAATGCAGTGTGCTGCTGAGATGGGCCGGTAGTACTTTGCTCTTTAAGTGTGTTAATTTCATCTTGTTGTTGCTTTAATCGTTCTTCAATTAAACACATTCGCTCTTTCCAATTTCTCGCTCAAGCCGCTTTGTCCTTACTCCTCGACGGCTTCTATCAGGATATTTCTTCCTCTCTTCGGGAAACCCAGTCCTCCATGATTGGGAGCCTATTGTGCCTCGTGTTCGTCCATCATGTTCCTTATTTCCAAGGGCGAGTGTGAGCTCATCATTCTCTCTATCGGGAATGAAGTCCCCATCTTTAACAGACTTTACTGCTTTCCGATCCTCTCGATTGGCAAGGGGTCTTCTTTATGTCGTATGTTATATACACCTCCTTCCGAGTCCAACGTGCCCCCATGCCCGTAAAACCAATTCCTTGCACGCTCTACCCAATCGTCTGCCTCTGGGTGATCTTTTATCACGCAGCTCATGCTCAAGTTTCTCCCACTTAGGAATGCCAACCTCAGCCACCTTGCCCCATAGTATGGTGATACTTCTTCTTAGCAAAGATTCAAATTTTATTCATTTCAGACATTTTCTTAGCTTTTTCTGATTTCTTGTATCCCACAAACTCATCCCATAATGGTTTTATCTTCTCAAACTGAATATTCTTGAAATCGGGAGTCTTCTTTTTCACGACATAGTCAAGGTGCAATCTTTTATTCCAGTTGGTGAAACACTGGCCATCTTCTTCAAAGCCCACTCCTGACCTTAGCCTCCATGGCTCTCCCATGTTGTAAAGGCCCTCAATCGATCCTCCATTTGGATCCAGCTCTATCTTCGAGTTTGAAATTAACCATGAGCCTCTTCCACAAAATCTTTGGCGTGGTTAGGGACAAATAAACATGTTCCTCTTCATCCGCATTAGCAGGCCTATTCCAATTTCTAATGGTGATCGATTAAGTCCCTAACGATTACTCCGCATTGTGCCACAAATTTGGTTGCGACAACTTCGAGTCGCTTGGTGTGCCTTCAATGACATCTTCGATCCTGAACCTCTCATGGTCTTGCAAATTTTTGGTTCGCCTCGTCGCTTTTTCAAGAGATTCCTTCGATCCAGAGGGCTAAAAGAAGAAAGATCGTCGTACTATTTCTATATAGATAGCGATGATTAATTAATGAATTGATTTATATTACATGCACCTCGCCGAGCGGTCGTCTTCTCGATTACAAGGCATCACCTTCTCTCGGAAGGCAACACCTCAACCTCAAACAAGTTTTCTACTCCGTAAAGAGGATCACCCTCACCGGAGTTGTTCGTAAACGTTGATACGTCTAAATTATCTTCCCACGGATCACACCTTGGATCAACTCTTCCTTTTCTTCGTCTCGACGTGTGGGTCCATATTTTCTCATAGGTGGAAAACGAATAAGTCAAAGCGGCTAAAGGAGAAAGTTAAGTACGGTGTTGAGAGATATAAACCCTAATTCAGAGAAACCCTAATATATACATACACAATAATAAAATGAAGAGAAAGGGAAACCGAGAAGCACATAGGCACATCGTCGAACCCACATGCACCTAAGTTGCTTGAAAATGTGAATCGGGTCTGGGGCTACCCACAGTGACTGACCAGTGGGGCCGAAGACCAATAATACCAAACTAATTAATAAACCTAATAATACCTAACTAATAATAAACCTAATAATCCAAACACCAAAAAGAAAGGGAAACAATCAACACATGGCATCGATGCAATGCTCAAGCAAGTATGATGATATGACAAGTTAATTTGCATTGGAATGTAACCCTAAGAAATGCTCGACGATTTAATCGGGGTTCCGAGGGGTGAAAACCCTAACTCGGAGAAACTCCGGAACACATGAGAGGGGTGGATTTGTTCTTCTAATTAAACTTGTAATTTAAGTTGTTGAACAATGCATGATTATAGCTTAGATAGCTAGGTTTCATTTTTCTGAACATTTTGATATATTATTCATATTTTTATGACTTATAGATTAAAAGTTATTGAATTTATAAGATTATAATTATTTCTGAAATGGTTAAAAGATGGTTAAACTTTTTACACCGCAGGCATACCTACCCACAGTGACTGACAAAGGGGCCCCATGGCCACCTCAGCAGACTCGCAAGCAAGAGGGACCGGGGTTATTTCTCACCGACGCGACATCTAGCCAGAGAGGCTGACGAGTGGGCCTGGGCCACGCAGGCAACACGTGGACGCCACACGAATGCCACATCGCCGCCAACGGCCGCAGGCGGCGGGTTGGCGCTAGGAGGCGAAATGGCATAGCTGCTACTGGACTCACGCGGTTGCGTTGAGCTAAAGCGGCAACACCGCTTGATTGGTCACCGGAGCATGGCGCATGGCGGCAATGGCGCTGCTCGGTTCGTCGGCGGTGACTACAGAGGGAGAGAGGGAAAAAAGGTCGGCGAGATCCGCGTGCTCACCGTGGTGCTCAAGGTAGTGACGGGGAAGTGCGGGGAGGTCCTGAACGGCGTGAATGGCGACGGCGGCCGGCGTCGGTGACGGAGAGGACGTGCTCGATTCCGGCGGGAGAGGGCACCCCAGCAAGCGAGCTTCGGTGAGGAGGTTCCTGGCGAGGAGGCGGAGCTCTAGAGGCAGCCGTTAGGGCGTGCAGGACGGCGGGGCAGCCTGACGGCGTCGCTTCTGTCTCCCTGTGCGCGAGAAGATTGTGAGATGGGGAAGAAGAAGAGGAGGGGCACCCAGTTATAACCAAAGGGCCTTTAGTCCCGGTTGGTGGCTCCAACCGGGACTAAAGGGTCATACGTCCCGGTTGGAGCCACCAACCGGGACCTATACTCCAATATTTTCAGCAGACCAAGGGTTGGCCTAGAGGTCTTTAGTCCCGGTTGGTGGCTCCAACCGGGACATATTCCCCTGTTTTCAAAAAAATTCAGGTATTTTCTCTCTGTTCCCGCCTTATTTTTTATTTTGGGGTTTAAATTTATATTGTTTTTTAAATGATAATTAATTTGCAATTTAGAAAAACTTTAAACATAAAAAGTGTTTGATTTGAATAAATAATTCAAAACCATTTTCTGTTTTAAAAAATAATTAATGTAACCATTTAAAATAAGAACCATTTACAATTAAAAATGAATTAACTTATATTTTTTTAATATCAATTTGGAATTTAGAAAAACTTTAAACATAAGAAGTGTATGGATTTGAATAAATAATTCAAAAACATATTCTATTTTTAAAAAATAATTAATGTAACCTTTTAAAATGAATTAACTTATATTTTTGAATATTAATTTGGAATTTAGAAAAATTTTAAACATAAAAAGTGTTTTGATTTAAATAAATAATTCAAAACCATTTTCTGTTTTAAAAAATAATTAATGTAACCATTTAAAATATGAACCATTTACAATTAAAAATGAATTAACTTATATATTTTTAATATCAATTTGGAATTTAGAAAAACTTTAAACATAAAAGTGTATGGATTTGAATAAATAATACAAAACCATTTTCTATTTTTAAAAATAATTAATGTAACCTTTTAAAATGAATTAACTTATATTTTTAAATATTAATTTGGAATTTATAAAAACTTTAAACATAAAAAGTGTTTAATTTGCAACATTGTTCTCCATACCAATGTCGAACCGGTGTGCATGAAGATAGGGGACGAGCATCGTTAGAACTTGCATTGGATCTCTGAAGAAACCACATATTGCGAGTCTAAAAATGATTTTTTCAAAAAATCACGGGCGATAGATCATGTACCTTTAGTACAAACAAGACCCACTTCCTATCGATTCGGCAGACATTTGTCCTTTTTACCCGGGATGGACGAAAAGCTTTGAGATGTACCAGTTGGGAGATAGTCCATGTAAGGTGGTCTAGTATTTTAGGAAAATAGGACGGTAGCATTCTGAAACGGCATTTTGGTGGTTACTTCACAAAACGACCCGTTTTTTGCGCTCGGAAAATGGAAAAGGGCTTTTCTGTGCGACAAAAAGGAAAACTTCCTCCTGCAATATTGTTCTCCATACCAATGTCCACACACATGCATAATATGGGCACAACATCACAAACTATGTCGTGATTCAGCACATAACATCGGTCATTTGGACCAAAAGCCATGAAACCTCGAACATGATAGGTCATTTTGTGGAGGTTTTTTCGAAACATGATCAATATACCAAGTCTGGTATTTTTACTTTCAACTATGTAACATAATATGACACCACGCGAAGGATTTTCATTATTCAGATTTTTTTTGAATTTATTATGCCCGTTTTGAATTATCTGAAATTCTAACTATGGTCGAACCGGTGTGCATGAAGATAGGGGACGAGCATCGTTAGAACTTGCATTGGATCTCTGAAGAAACCACATATTGCGAGTCTAAAAATGATTTTTTTTCAAAAAATCACGGGCGATAGATCATGTACATGTACAAACCGGACCCACTTCACGATTCTAAGACATTTGTCCTTTTTACCCGGGATGGACGAAAAGGTTTGAGATGTACCGGTTGGGAGATAGTCCATGTAAGGTGGTCTAGTATTTTAGGAAAATAGGACGGTAGCATTCTGAAACGGCATTTTGGTGGTTACTTCACAAAACGACCCATTTTTTGCGCTCGGAAAATGGAAAAGGGCTTTTCCGTGCGACAAAAAGGAAAACTTCCTCCTGCAACATTGTTCTCCATACCAATGTACACACACATGCATAATATGGGCATAACATCACAAACTATGCCGTGATTCAGCACATAACATCGATCATTTGGACCGAAAGCCATGAAACCTCGAACATGATAGGTCATTTTGTGAAGGTTTTTTCGAAACATGATCAATATACCAAGTCTGGTATTTTTCCTTTCAACTATATAACATAATATGACACCACGCGAAGTATTTTCATTGTTCGGATTTTTTTTGAATTTATTATGCCCGTTTTGAATTATCTGAAATTCTAACTATGGTTGAACCGGTGTGCATGAAGATAGGGGACGAGCATCGTTAGAACTTGCATTGGATCTCTGAACAAACCACATATTGCGAGTCTAAAAATGATTTTTTCAAAAAATCACGGGCGATAGATCATGTACCTGTAGTACAAACCGGACCCACTTCCTACCGATTCGGCAGACATTTGTCCTTTTTTACCCGGGATAGACGAAAAGGTTTGAGATGTACCGGTTGGGAGATAGTCCATGTAAGGTGGTCTAGTATTTTAGGAAAATAGGACGGTAGCATTCTGAAACGGGATTTTGGTGGTTACTTCACAAAACGACCCGTTTTTTGCGCTTGGAAAATGGAAAAGGGCTTTTGTGAAGGTTTTTTCGAAACATGATCGTTGTTCGGCACACATTTAGTCCCGGATGTAGTCACAAACCGGGACTAAAAATAGTTTCCGCCATTTCCCACCTCTTCCCGCCAAGTTTTCCCGCCCTTTCCTTTCTACTAGAGCTTTTAGTCCCGGATGTAGTCACTAACCGGGACTAAAGATATTTCCCGCCATTTCCCAAAGCTTCACGCCAAGTTTTCCCGCCCTTTCCTCTATATTTAGGGTGATCGTGTCATGGCTATCCACACATCCACACCTTCCTCTCTTAGAACAATGGACAACGCCATGGGCCATTCGACCCTCGAGGAGACCGAGGGCCAGGCGCCAACTACCCTTGTCCGCCGGGCTACGGCCGCCCGGCTGGATCTTGAGCGCAGAGGGTTCTGTCCCTCTGTCCCTCAAGGTTCCGCATGCCAGTGCCATCACAAACCACTTCTACCACGAGCTCACGCCGAGAAGCGGATGGATCCCAGTGGGATCCCGGCAACCACGACACTTGGAATGCCTTCGCCGATAGGCGGGAAAGGGAGCTCGCGGTACGAGGGTGATGGCCCGCCACCGTGAACCACAACGGCCGTCGTTGCGTGGTGGGCGAACCATTATCATCAGTGATGCGCTACATCGCCGGGAGACCATCTCGCCACGGTGCCCACGAGTCCACCCGCCAGGCCCCACATCGTCCCGGTAGCGGCATCGTCTTCCAGGAGACCCCTCTCCCACCCGCCGTGAATCCGAGGCTGGAATGGCCCCTGGTATATGCCATGGATGGGCTGAGGATCCCCGGAGTGGCAGGTGACAATGACGATGATGACGACGACGACGACGATGAAGACCCTGAAGCTGCGTACTATAGGAGTAGGCATGATTATGACTAAAGGGGGCGGCTTTAGTCCTGAGTGTTAGCTAGTCCCAGTTTGTCCCGGTTTTTAATATTAATAAATGTCTTGAGTGTTACCTAATAAATAGAGGGAAATGCCTATATAAAGAGAGGTTTCATATTTAGTCCCGGTTGGAGAAACCAACCGCGACTGAAGGGATTGCGGCAGAGTGGGCCAGGCAACACTAATAATAGGGGTGAGTGTCGACATTATGTCGTGCGGCTTGTACCTTGTCCCAGATGGTGTCACCAACCGGGACTAAAGATGAACCTTTAGTCCCGGTTGGAGACACCAACCGAGACTAAAGATGAGTCAGCACTAATAATAGGGGTGAGTGTCGACATTATGTCGTGAGTGTCGACATTATGCCGAGATGCTTGTACTATAAATATGCATCCTTATGAGTCCAGTCCTCCAGCCAGTTTGAGGCATCTCCAAGATGGTTTTAGAGAGCAGGGACACCACTACGGCCAGTTTCAGGGAGATGCCGACGGAGCCCAGTCCTCCGGCATCTCCGAGAAACTGGTCATAGAGGCACTCCCTAATATGTGAAATTAGTTAGCTCCGAGGCGTATTGATCTAGTTAGTGAAGTTACAAGCTGCAATATGGTTTTCGAGAGCAGGGACACCACTGCGGCCAGTTTCAGGGAGATGCCGACGGAGCCCAGTCCTCCGGCATCTCCGAGAAACTGGTCATAGAGGCACTCCCTAATATGTGAAATTAGTTAGCTCCGAGGCGTATTGATCTACTTAGTGAAGTTACAAGCTGCAAGATGGTTTTCGAGAGCAGGACACCATCGCTGCCAGCTTGTGGAGATGCCGACGGAGCCCAGTCCTCCGGCATCTCCGAGAAACTGGTCATAGAGGCACTCCCTAATATGTGAAATTAGTTAGCTCCGAGGCGTATTGATCTACTTAGTGAAGTTACAAGCTGCAAGACATTTATTAATATTAAAAACTGAGACTACAAAACCGGGACTAAAGCCCACAAACCGCGAAAGATATCCTTCGGTCAAGCCACAAACCGTGAAAGACATGAACTAGAGTTACATAATATGAGCATGAACTTCTTGGCATATGTCATTCCTTATGACCGCTTCAGACGTAACCATGGAGCATCTTCTTTACTTAACGGAATGCTTGGGTCAGTTTTCACTGTGAAGGGCGGAATTTCATCAAACTTATTATAATCTTCTAACATGTCTGTCTTGTCCTCGATTCCCACGATGTTTCTTTTCCCTGAAAGAACTATGTGACGCTTTGGCTCATCATATGATGTATTCGTTTGCATATTTTTTCTTTTTTTCGGTCTGGAGGACATGTCCTTCACATAGAAAACCTGAGACACATCATTGGCTAGGACGAATGGTTCATCTCTATAACCAAGATTTTTGAGATCCACTGTTGTCATTCCGCATAACCTGGTCTATCTTTACCCTTCCCCATTCAGTTTGACCCATTTGCAGTGAAACAAAGGGACCTTAAAAGAGACTCCATAGTCTAGTTCCCATATCTCCTCTATGTAACCATAATATGTGTCCTTTTGTCCATTCTCGTCTATTGCATCAAAGCGGACACCACTATTTTGGTTGGTTCTCTTTTATCTTGGGCGATCGTGCGAATGTATTCCCATTTATTTCGCCCTTGGAAATTCAATACAAGAGAAGATGGTGACGCGCCAACAAGTATAGCTGATCTCCAACAATGGTGTCATTCAAGAGATGTGTCCGCATCCAACCACCGAAAGACTTCATGTGTTAATCAGAATCCATGATTCGAGGCTTCCCGGTTTTTGAGCGTACAATATTCTTGTGTTCCTCGATATACGGAGCTGCCAAGGTGGAATTATGTAGAAGCTGTAGTGTGCTTTAGTGAAAGAATCCCGTCCCTACATATCATTTCTTTCTTTCCCAGCGTTTTTCCACTTAGTCTTCCCTCATGCCATGAGTCGAAACACCAATCGGCTTAAGGTCGAATAAAGTCAACACAAAACTCAATGACCTCCTCTATTCCATATCCCTTGGAGATGCTTCCTTCTGGTCTAGCACGGTTATGAACATATTTCTTTAAGACTCCCATGAACCTCTCAAAGGGGAACATATTGTGCAGAAATATCGGACCGAGAATGGCAATCTCTTCCACTAGATGAACCAGGAGATGCGTCATAATATTGAAGAAGGATGGTGGGAACACCAATTCAAAACTAACAAGACATTGTACCACATCCTTCTGTAACCTTGGCGAATATCTGGATTGATTACCTTACGAGATATTGCATTGAGGAATGCACAGCTTCACAATGGTTACTCGAACATTTTCCTAGAAGCCCCCTCAATGCAATCGGAAGCAATCACGTCATAATCACGTGATGTCATGAGACTTCAGGTTTTGGAACTTTTCTCGCCATATTTATTGTCCCATTTATATTAGATGAGAAGCCCGGCACCTTGATACCGTAAAGGACTTCAAAAAGATTTCCTTCTCTACTTTGGTAAGAGCATAGGCACGACTTAAGTGACGCCTTTATCCGCCTTGTTATTTGTATGCATGTTCTTTGGGTCTTTCATAATTTGTTGGTCCTCCTGCTTGGTGTATCTTTTGTCTTCCCATACACGCCTAGGAATCCTAGCAGGTTCACGCAGAGATTCTTCGTCACGTGCATCACGTCGATTGAAGAGCGGACACGCAGGACTTTCCAATATGGCAGCTCCCAAAATATAGATTTCTTCTTCCACATGGTGCGTGTCACTGGCGACGTCGTTCGAACTGATTGACCGCCGACCCTTTCCAAAGATTACTTCTATGTCCTTGACCATACCAAATACATCATCACCAGGGGAGTTCAGGCTTCTTCCGTGATCGCCTCACCTTTGAAATGTTTGCCTTTCTTTCTTACGGATGATTGGTGGAAGAAATCATAGATTCGCCAGTACACAACCTTCTTGCATTTATGCAAATATGTACCTTCGGTCTTATCTAAACAGTGGGTGCATGCCTTATATCCTTTGTTTGTCCGTCACGAAAGGTTACTAAGAGCAGGCCAATCATTGATGGTTACGAATAACAACCCTCGAGATTAAATGGCTCTGTTTGTTCTCATCCCACGCACGTACACCTGGTTTGCCCCACAACTGTAAGAGTTCTTCAACTAATGGCCTAAGGTACACATCAATGTCGTTGCCCTTGCTTGGGCCTTGGATGAGCACCGCATCATAATGAACTTACGCTTCATGCACAACCAAGGAGGCAGGTTGTAGATACATAGAGTCACGAGCCAGGTCTTTGTGATCGCAGCTCCCAAAAGGATTCATGCCATCCGTACTTAGACCAAACCATAAGTTCCTTGCGTCACCTGCAAAGTCTGGGAAGTCTCTCTCGATTTTTCTCCACTGTGACCCATCAGCAGGGTGTCTCAACTTCCCGTCTTTCTTACGGTCTTCTTTGTGCCATCGCAACAACCTGGCATGCTCTTTATTTCTGAACATGCGTTTCAACCTTGGTATTATAGGAGCATACCACATAACCTTAGCAGGAACCCTCTTCCGGAGGGGCTCTCCCTCAACATCACCAGGGTCAACTCGTCTGATCTTATACCGCAACGTGTTGCATACCGGGCATTTATCTAAATTCTCATACTCCTTACCGCGGTAGAGGATGCAGTCATTAATGCATGCATGTATCTTTTGCACATCTAATCCCGAGGATGAGAGTCTTCTTTGCTTCGTAGGTACTCTCGGGAAGTTCGTTATGTTTTGGAAACTTCGGCTTCATTATTTTCAGCATCTTTTCAAACGAGGAGTCAGTTAGACCACACTCTGCCTTCCATCGCAACAATTCCAGTGTGGTACCGAGCTTTGTGCTGCCATCTTCACAATTTGGGTACAACAATTTTTCTTGTGATCTTCTAACATGCCCTCTAACTTCAACTTCTCATTTTCTGTTTCACAGTCTCGCTTTGCATCAGAAATGACCCTACCAAGTTCATCAGCCGGCTCATCTGATGCCCGTTCTTCACCTCTTTCCTCTCCATTGTCTTCCATTGCAGTATCACTGTATTCAGGAAACATATGATGATAGTTGTTATCATCATCTTCTTCTTCACCATCTTCCATCATAACCCCTCTTTCCCCGTGCTTGGTCCAGCAATTATAGTTGGGCATGAAACCTTTCATAATCAGGTGGCCGCGAATGATTTTCGAGGAAGAGTACTCCTTGTTGTTCCGACATTGAACACATGGACAACGTATAAATCCGTTCTCTTTGTTTGCCGTAGCCACATCGATAAATTTATCCACGCCTTTGATATATCCGGCTACCCGCCAGTCACCGTACATCCATTCCCGATCGTTCATCTGCATCATATAAGTAAGTTTATCAAAAAACAGGACATCATAAATAGTGAAATAACCAATTCACACCGACACATGAATTATATCAATGACCTAGAAAAGATAAGATTGCTAACCTCGATCGAGGGAAATAAAGAGGAGAAAGCTCAAGTGCGTCTCGGACACCTTCTATATTTTTGTTCTATGAGAAATTCAACGGGATAATTCACTCAAACATTTCGACAAACACCTTCAATGCATGCATGAGAAAAAACTAGCACACCCCCTCACACCTTCCACCATTCGAAAAAACAGAGTGAAGGCAGAGGGGGCTGGGGCGTTGCATTTATAGAGGGCAGGGGTCTTTAGTCCCGGTTGGAGCCAGCAACCGGAACTAAAGGTGCGTGCCACGCCACGTGGCTGTGGCCAAACCTTTAGTCCCGATTGGTGGCTCCAACCGGGACGCATGCCCCCTTACCAACTGGGACACATACCCCCTGGCCCCGTGCCCGCTTCAACCGGGACGCGTGCCAGCATTAGTCCCGGTTG
This sequence comes from Avena longiglumis, assembly GCA_030063025.1. Classification (NCBI taxonomy): domain Eukaryota; kingdom Viridiplantae; phylum Streptophyta; class Magnoliopsida; order Poales; family Poaceae; genus Avena; species Avena longiglumis. Next base: position 29,809,090 of record CP125979.1, on the reverse strand, counting down.
GTGGCGCAACCGGGACTAATGCTCCGAGGGGTCTCAAACGGATAGCCCTTTTTCCTCTAGTGTCTGAGTTGCTGAATTTTTTTATTTACGCTAAAAAAAGTGATCCTCTAGCGGAGCTCCTGGAAATTGATTTGCCCAAGTTTTTGCCGGAGCTGGGTAGTGGAAGACCGGGCTGAATCACAGACTTGTTATCCACGAGCACGGTTGAAACCACCGGGTTACTAGCAAAGAGACCAATAATGAGCCGTCCAAGCCAGATGGCCTGGCATGACATGACGCAGTCGTGGCCAAAGGAGAACCTAGTGCATTTTGCTAGATTGGGCAAAGCTAGCTTGGGCTGGGTTTTTCTATTATTATTTTTTTAAGAGGAGGCAATGGAGTTGTCTTTTCATTGATATAGAAGAAGAGAAAAGGACAATTTACAAGAAAAACTGGCCAAAAACCGATACAACTCGATACAACACTTTTGGCCCCGAGACCATGCTCCATACAGGTCGACGACCAAGACGTCCAAGCGAACAAGGTCAACACCTAAACATAAAACACCTCAACACAACAAGACGGAAGCAAAGACCGAAGCCGCCGCTCCGACATCCACGCCGACCTCGAGGCCGCGCTCCACACAGGTCGACGACCAAGATGCCCAAGCGAACAAAGTCAACAACTAAACACTAAACACCTCAACGCAAGGCGGAAGCAAAGACCGGAGCCGCCGCTCCGACATCCACGCCGATCCCGGGGCCGCGCTCCTTCTAGCCGAAGACGAAAACGCCAACCACCAACACACTCCACAGGTCCCTTCGGCCGGCGAACATCCAAAGCAAGGCCTCAAGAGGCAAAACGTCGCAAGAGCGCCGCACTCGCCTGAACCCGCAAGGGATCAAGATTTCCCCCGGAGAACCCGGGCGGAGGAGCAAACACACCGCTTCGACGACGACTTCAAGAAGCACACGGCGCCCAAAGGCGTCGCCGTCGTCGGTCCTAGCCAGCCGCCAGGACAAGGATTTCTCCTAGCAATGAGTCACAAAACCACGCGCCCACCTCGCAAGGACCGGCCAAACCACCACACCAAACCACGTCACGGCATCCGTCGACGAATCCTCAGAAAGGAGCAGCCAGATCCAGCACCCCGCACGCCGCCACGCCTAGGCTCCCCGTCACCGCGATGAAAGCCGTCGTTCGGATCATCACCGCTGACCAGGAGATAGAAGAGAACCCAAGCAGCTGCCACCGCGAGCGGGACCAAAGACCATAGCCACCGCCAACCTCCGCACGACGCCATCCTCCGCCCAGCATCAACACCGACGCCAACGAGCCCGTGCCGCCACGACGAGCCCACCGACCACGCCCGCTGCACCATCCTTGCCGGCAAGCGAAGCAGCATCTCCAACGCCGCGAGCAGCACCACCCAAAGCGCGCTACCTCGGAACTGTACCCTCCTCCGCACGCGGACATGCCCGTCCGCGAGGAACCATGGCGGCCGACATGCAGCTACCCCCGTGCCCGCAGGCACACGAGGCGGCCGCGGCCCGTAGGGCCCAGATCGGGCCCTGCACGAGCCCATCACGCCTCCTCCCGCACCGGACGGCCACCGCCGCGCCTCCAACCCTCCGCTGCACACCGCCGGAGCACCACCACCGTCCGGGGCCGCCGCCCCGGCCTCTGCGCGCTGACGAGCGCCAAAGCCCTCCGGTCACCAGCACGGCAGCCTCCCTCCTTCTCCGCGCGCTGGGAGACCGAGAGAGATAGAACCCCTCCGCCCCCTTCACTGGCGGCTCCCGCCGCCTGCAGCGGCCTTGGAGGCGATGAGGAGGAAGCCGCGGGGAGGGTGGCGGTGGGGATTTAGGGTTGCTCCCCCTGTTGCCTGGAGGAGATGCGCGGGAGGGAGCGGGAGGGCCCTCTATACGGATTAGGGACGGTTATTATATATATATATATATATATATATATATATATATATATATATATATATATATATATATATATATATATATATATATATATATATAGGGTCGCGCTATTTGACACCCAGGGTGTAGAATAGTTATTCTACACCCACCCTCTATCTTTAAAACTGTATATTATTTTTACATCACGTAAATTTTTTCTTACTCTATAAGTTAAGAAGAACATAATAAAATTTAGAAATGACATAATTTTTTTTATTTTCTTGCCATATAAAATTACGATGTAAAATCCGTATTTTTTGGTGGTTTTACACTATAATGACTCATAAAATTTATTTTTGTGTTGAAATTTTGTGTTATGGTAAATATATGAACATAATTATTCATATACAAAACATAATTTTTTAATCTAACAACATAAAAATATGTTGGGTGCAGAATAGCAATTCTGCACCCGGGGTGCTGAATAGGGTTCCTATATATATATATATATATATATATATATATATATATATATATGGGCTGTGCCAAATCTTAGGATGGGGCGGCCCTACCCTTCCACAATGCTGGCTCTGGCACGACTCGTGGTGGGAATGTACTCCGCTAGTCCGCTTGATAGGATGACAAGGCAACCACTTTTTGCTTCTGAGATGGACCAAGGAAAAAGAGTCTCTACTCTTCCTGTCACGAACGTCTCTTGTCAGATCAGTATCACCGTAGCCGATGAGGTGTGCATTGTTGTTGTTGCTGCTACAGGGGCTGCAACCGTAGTGCAATACCCTTGCATTGTACCTCAGAATATGCTTTTGCTCAATTGCTCGGTCATTGGCGTCTCGATGACACGACTAACAAAGCATACAAGAAAGGAGAAATATGGCGTGTGTGCGAGATAGCGGAGATTGTAGACGATGCTCGGATACTTTAGACGCGGTTCCATGGGAATATGCATACACCATGCATGCCTTCTTCGGTACCTTGCCGATGAGCGCAGCCATCTTGAGGGTGATCACCCCATGACTTCTTGACCTCTATGCTAAGATAGGGCATCAACAAGCCTAAGTCTCTCATGTGGAATTTGTTGATCATCTCCTCCTTAAATATAGAGATGTTCTTGGTGAACGCCCTATCAGGATTAAGGCATTGGTCCGCTCACCGTCCTTGTTGAAAGAACATTTTATAATCTCTAGTGTTTTGTGTGTTAGATAACAATATCAAGAATTATTTAATGTTTGTTGAGTGCTGCAGATAGATGTCCACTCAAAAACTAGCTAAGCAGAGTTTTAGGGGGCGGATTATCCGCTCCTGCCAAGGGCCGGATTATCCGCATGTGGCTCGATCGATAAAGCTGGACAAGGCGCATCACATGGTATGGGGGCAGACTTTACCACGGATTGTCCGTCCAGGGCTGGAGTTTTTGCCCGGGCCGGATAATCCGCCCCTCAAGGGGGTGATACCCCCAGGAATTTTTCTAAAGGCAGCCAAGACGCGTCACGCGGTATAGGGAGCGGATTTTTTCCTGGAAAATCCTATTCTGGGCCGGAGTTTTGCCTCGGCCGGATAATCCGGACCTCACTTAGCCCGGATAATCAGGCCCTAGTTTTATCCAATGGATGATTTTTACAAGGGGTATAAATACCCCAATTGCTCCTCCTATCAGATCTCTTGATTCATTCAAAAAAAGTACTATAGTGTTCATCGAGTTCCAAATCGAGATCTCCACATTCATCCACCCGAAGGCTGCAATCTTTGGGGAATCGAAGGAGGAGGCTTCGATCTTCATCGGCACCAATCAAGCTCTTCAATTCCCCTCCATTCACTTAGAGGATTATCGATCTAGTATTTTTTACAAATATCTAGATCTCTATTTTGATTGTTGATTAAACTTGTTCTTGTGACAGCTTATTGTCATCACGGGAGCCTCCAATTCAGTTATAGATGTGTGTCCTGCTAGTATTGTAAAGGCACCGGTTCTCGGCTCGAAGAGTACCCAATAGTGGAAAGGTGGATCAGGCCTTTGGTGGCAAGATCCATCGGAGAATAGGGTGAGGCCTATTATGGTGTGGTCTTAGTACCGTCCACCCCTCCAACGCAGATGTACTTCACTTAACAAGGAAGAAACAAATAATGTGTCTCCGCTTCTCCACTAGAGTTACCTCGTTCCTTGTTTTTACTCGCTTAGTAGATATGTTTGCATATAGGGAAATTCTACGTAGTTACATATCTAGAGAATTTACCTTTGTGTCAAGCCTAAAATTGAAAAACTATTAAAATTTGGAGTAGCACAAATTCACCCCCCCCCCTTCCCTCTAGGTGTCCATACGATCCATTTCAACGGGTTTACATAGCATGTCCAAGTGGGCTACGTATGAACTCGAGTGGCACCAACACACCGCCCAACTTGGTGTTACATGTGTAGGGGTTCGTAGCATGGAAAACAAAAAAATTCTACAGCATGCACACAAACAAGCCAAGATCTATCTACTAGATTGTAGAAACGAGTCGATAGAAGCACTCACCCTCGAAGATTCCAAAGCGGTTAACGAGAGCAGATTCTCGTGGGTGATGTAGTCGTACACTTGCCGATCTCAAGCCTCAGAATCGGACCTATGCAAGTTTGAACAAAATTCGCCAAACCCGCATAGAAACGATTCAAAGGTGCCCACCAGGCACTTTCGTGCGGGTGGAAAACGAAGTAATAACATTACACAACAGTCCTCGATGGGACCCATGAGCAGAGATATATATAAATGACTCCATGAGTCAAGAATACAAATATAATATACAAAGATCCAAATCACCTTGAAAACGATGGGGCGTCCGACTACGGACAAGATGCAAATGGGGCTAAGATCCCTGAAGAATAACCAATGGCGTCCATAACCCTGCCCAGGCCAAGCCGGAAGGGTAACCCTGCTAACGTCGTCGATCTCAAAACCTGCTTAAACAAAAGGGGTGCCGGCAAAGGGCAAAAGGAAAATGAGGAGCGTCGATCGAGGCCAGTACACGGCGAGGCTAGAATTCGGCGGTCCTCGCCTACATAGGTATGGTGGACTGAGCGGCAGCGGCAGCATGCACTAAACAACCTATAGAGACTCGATTCAACTGGCGTCAATCAGAGAGGGGTAAGAAAGTCCTATTCGGATCCAACCTGATACTAGCATCAAACAAACCCATCCTGGCGTTTCCCCCTCGAGACCAATCGAGGAAGTTAACCGAGGAACTCACACAGTTGGCAGTTTTATTTAATTAGTTATAGTTGCGACACTTTACTAGTCAGGTTTAGATAATCGTCCTGATAAAGCAAACAGTGGGCACTTTTAGTTAACCATTCCGTTATAGTGGCAGCACTTACTAATCAGATACAGATAGCATGAGATAAACCCCAAAACCCAGCAGTTGTTGGTACTTTTATTCAGCCATTTCGTTGTAGTTGCAATACTTACTAGTCAGATACAATTGTCGCAAGCGACAACCAACAAGCAATTGTGGGCAGTATTTATTAGCCATTCCATTATAGTGGAGCTGATTACTAGTCATTATAAGTCAAATTTATAGCAGTAAACTTTAGTTTTGCTTGTCTATGATCGAGATACTGTGCTCCAAGTCGTCCATATCCGCGGACACGGCTTTCAGAAAGTTTTACCCGGCCGGGGTGCACCAATAGCAACACACGCTCGATCAACCTCGGAAAAACCAAATCAAAACCCAACGAGGCTTTCACGACTGAACAATCACAGGATTCAGAAATATTTCAGGGGGCCACCCCTTAAGTAGAATCCGCAACGGAGTAAGCAAGCTCCGAGACGGCCTCAAGGTTTGGGTAATACGGCTGTGAACGACTGGGAACCCGAAAGTGTGGCTGGGCTTGTCGACACCGCGGAATCGTGTCCCGATCCTAAACAGTACAGTGTGCTATCTGTCGCACAATTTAAATACAGAAAGTAGCATGGCATAAGTACAGGATAGTAAATAAAACCTCAAACTAGTTTGTGGCCCCAAGAAATAAGAATGAATCAAGCTCTGGCTCAGGGGGGTCCCATATACCTCCCGGATGTGGATAGCGCGATAAATCAAGGAACAGGTATCAAGTACTCGGGGTCTTACGGGACACAAGTGCTCGAAACCAAATATTTTCTATCACCCACCGATGCCTCTGCTTATTCAGTTTTAGTTGTTAAACAGAAATTAAAGTGACGATAAGTAAAACTAGAATCATCTCCATCATCAACATGCGGCAATACATCAGCAACTGTGGCATATGACGACACACATCAGCACTTGAGCAAGCAACTACGACGCGCAAGTCCAACTATCTACCAAACAACAGGTCATAGGATGTGTCCAAGGCAATATACGGCTGCAGGGAAAAATCACGGGTACGGAAACTAAAGCATCGCAACACAGATAGCAATAGATCAACAGGAGGAAATAAATACTATAAAAGTAAGATAGGTAGAAAGGGGGAGATGCTCGCCTGAAAACATTGTCGAAAGGTTCATCCGAAGATCGGGGCGAAGCTCACATCAACTCAACGGTCTTATCCGCGAAGAAGCGAAACACTAGAAGAAACACCGGATGCGATATTTAAGACGAAGGCAGAAGATCAGCATGATGCATGCATGATGTATGGCATGGCGAGGATGCGATGCACTTAGGTCAAATTAAGCGGAACCGGGGTCCCGACAATTAATATATGGTTCAAGTTGTTTAGAAACCCCGCAATTTAAATGTTGTTTAACAAGGCAAAATAAGATACCGGTTCGCTACACAAGTTTAAATGAGGCCGATATGAGACTAGATTTGCCCGCATATGGGCCCCATATTTAATTATCGGTGAATCGGCAAAAGGCCCCCAAACCACATGAATGTATGCATGCAAGACAGTTATGATGCGACAAGTTGTATTATGTTATAAAAATAGGGTTTCGAGAAGGGGTTCACACATTAGGGTTCGGCGATCTTGGGGTTCCGGGGTTCGGGGCCGGTCTCAGGGTCCAGGGGTCGACGGAAACGTTCTCGGACTTAGGGGTAGGTCTTGTCGCATCCGGGGTCTTCGGGTCATGTTGTCGGTCTTGTCGACTCTCGCGGGGTCCTTGGCGTTCCGGGAGGGCGTACTTGGTTTGGCGTCGGGGCATCGGGTTCGTTTTGGTCGGTGCCGTTCTTGTTGTCGCGAAGGTCTTGTCGGGCCCGCGTAACGGGTCGGTCTTGTCGTTGCGCGGGTCTTGTTAGGTCCGCGCCATCGAGTCGGTCTTGTCGTTTTACGACGGAGGTCTTGGTGTCCCGGTTCTCGGCGTCTTCGGATCCGAGAGGAAGTTCTTGGCGTTCCGGAAATCGGATCCTCGAGACCGGGGTCTTCGGCTCCGTGGGGAAGATCTTGTGGAACCGGCGTGTTCGGGGTTCAGTCTTTGGAGCGATCTTGGCGTCGGGTTCTCGGGTTCCGAGGATCTCCGGATCGGTCTTCGGGTTCGGCTATCGGATCCGCTGAAAGATTGTGATGGTTGAGGTGTTCACAGGGACACACATACAAACACACATGTCTCACGCGGGGGTGAAAACTTCATGGTACTGAAACAGAGCTTGGCAGGATGGGGCTCACGGCCTGACGAGGAACGGCGAGCAGAGGCCGAGGGCGCGCGCGCGGAGACGGTGGTCAGTGTCGCACGGCGGTCTCGGGCTCGGGGCGGAGCGCGAGCGGAGGCTGCTGAGGCCGATGGGGAGGAGCGGTTCGCGGCCGGGCACCGATGGCGACGGCGGTAGGCAGAGCGACGACGGGGCGCGGGCGGCGTGGAGACGCAAGGCCGCTGGGACGGAAGAGGGAGGTTCGGTGGCGGCGCGGTGTCGGGACGAGGTGGTGGCGGGCCGGGCGGCGGAGCGAGGTTGTTGCGAGCGGGGCGCGCCGGAGGGAGGAGAAGGTGCAGGGTCGGTCGGCGAGACGCTGGGCCGCTGGGCGGCAGGGCGGGCGGCTTTGGGGCTAGGGCGACGGCGGCGGGCTAGGCGACGGCGCTGGGCCTGAGGCGGAGGCGCTGGGCTAGGGGGCGACGGGCTGCGAGCTGGAGGGGGAGAGGGGAGGTCCGCCTCAGGGAGGAGCTAGAGGAGGAGGCGCGGGTTGGGGGGTGCTGGCGGGCGAGGCGGCTGAGGGCGGAGCTTAGAGGGTCGCCATGCTGGTGGCTGAGGGGCGAGGCGCCATGGTGTGACGGAGGTGGGGATGAGAAAGTGCGGGAGGAGGAAGAAGGCAGGGGCTGTGGCGGTGGTGGGGACAGCGGGTCCAGCGTGGGGCGGGGTGGACTGGTCTGGGAGGCTGGCGCGTGGGGCGTGGCCTGGTGGCGGGACCCACAGGGCAGGGGAGAGGGCTGGCAGGGTGAGGGCGTGCGTGTGTGGGGGGTGAGTCTGGGGGTTGGTGGGGTGAGTTTGGTGAGAGAGAGAGGGGGGTTTGGGTGATGTGGCAGATTGCTATTGGTTAGAGGGGGGAGAGAGGTGAGGTGGCACTAGGGGAGTGGCCAGGGTGAGGTGGAGGGTTGGGTGTGGGTAGGAATTTGGGTAGCCATAGGATTAAGAGGGCTGATTGGGGTGGGCCGTTTTGAATAAACAGGGGTGGTCGTTCGGGTCAATCGGCCCGTTCGACTGTCCCGCAAAAATAAATATAAATTTTATTTGTTTTAATAACACTATTTGCAAACCGATAGCAACAAACAAAAATAATTCCGGAGACCCGGTGTTTGGCGTTTGAATAAAGATGGGGCGTTTGGAAAACAAATCGGGGTTTGCCAAATAGTTTTATGCAAACTATGCATGATGATAACGATGCAATGCACAAATTCAACGCGATTTTCTAGTAGTGGTTTTGCGGGATGCCACAATTCGACACCACTAACAATGGATCTCGCCCTCGAGATCCGCCTCATGGTACCGGAAGGAAGGTCGGCGATCTGCGTCTTCTCGCTTTGTGTAGATCCCCGCGACACCACTAACAAGAGATCGTTGTCCGTGATCGTCGGGGGGAACACTCCGGATAAACAACGGACAAAGTTAAAGGTAAGACCACCTCTAACTTCCGTGGACGGAGTAAAACTGCGGGATCCACTGATTCGATGTACAAGAGCGAATGATAAGAGTAGTCGGATGGTGATCAGTCCATCGCGCACCCCAACCATTACTCTGCACACGAATAGGCGGATTATGCAACCAACTCTCGGAATTAGACTGAAGATCTCGACAAGCGAGGTTCGGAACAAAGGAGTGATGCACTACGATCGGATCTCGTGGATGATGTCGTCGCGTCGGAAAACACCGGAAGGCACAAACAAAGAACAAAGGATGGTTCCACAGACGAAGGGTTCCTCGGATAGCATGAAGACCAGATGTAGCAACACCGTTACCAAAGGAGGAAGCGAAACCCTGAATGTACGACGGAAACCCAACCGCGAGAAATCCTGGACTCAAAGAAAAGGTAAGAGAGCAGATTCAAAACACGTCGAGATAAGAGGCGAATAGCAGCGGGGTAAGGAGTAAAGCAGACCTAACCAGATCTATCCAACCGATTTTGCAAAATAGTTTTGACACTGCTACTGCCGTTAGCTAGGTTATCCTACATTTGGACTTGTGGGGTATCGCATACGCTACGAGCTCGATACCACTCAACACCCTCGATCGGACCTATGCAAGTTTGAACAAAATTCGCCAAACCCGCATAGAAACGATTCAAAGGTGCCACCAGCACTTTCGCGGGTGGAAAACGGTAATAACATTACACAACAATCCTCGATGGGACCCACGTAATGATATATATAACAGCGACTCCATGAGTCAAGAATACAAATATAATATACAAAGATCCAAATCACCTTGAAAAGCGATGGGGCGTCCGACTACGGACAAGATGCAAATGGGGCTAAGAGCCCCAAGAATAACCAATGGCGCCCATAACCGCCTAGGCCAAGCCGGAAGGGTAACCTCGCTAACGTCGTCGATCTCAAAACCTGCTTAAACAAAAGGTGCCAAAAGGGCAAAGGAAAAAGAGGAGCGTCGATCTTGAGGCCAAGACAGCGAGGCTAGAATTCGCGGTCCTCGCCTACATAGGTATGGTGGATCGGCGGCGTGAGCATGCACTAAACAACCTATAGAGACTCGATTCAACTAGCGCCAATCGAGAGAGGGTAAGAAAGTCCTATTCGGATCCAACTCGATACTAGCATCAAACAAACCCATCTCGGCGTTTCCTCGAGACCAATCGAGGAAGTTAACCGAGGAACTCACACGGTTGGCGGTTTTATTTAATTAGTTATAGTTGCGACACTTTACTAGTCGGTTTAGATAATCGCCCGATAAAGCAAGCAAAGGGCACTTTTAGTTAACCATTCCGTTATAGTGGCAACACTTACTAATCGACACAGATAGCATGAGATAAACCCCAAAACCCAGCAGTTGTTGGTACTTTTATTCAGCCATTTCGCTAGAAGTTGCAATACTTACTAGTCGATACAATTGTCGCAGCGACAACCAACAAGCAATTGTGGGCGTATTTATTAGCCATTCCATTATAGTGGAGCTGATTACTAGTCATTATAAGTCAAATTTATAGCAGAAACTTTAGTTTTGCTTGTCTATGATCGAGATATCGTGCTCCAAGTCGTCCATATCCATGGACACGGCTTTCGTAAAGTTTTACCCGCCGGGTGCACCAATAGCAACACACGCTCGATCAGCCTCGGAAAAACCAAATCAAAACCCAACGAGGCTTTCACGACTGAACAATCACAGGATTCAGAAATATTTCAGGGGTCCACCCCTTAAGTAGAATCCGCAACGGAGTAAGCAAGCTCCGATACGGCCTCAAGGTTTGGGTAATACGGCTGTGAACGATTGGGAACCCGAAAGTGTGGCTGGGCTTGTCGACACCGCGGAATCGTGTCCCGATCCTAAAGATAAAGCAGCTATCCGTCGCACAATTTAAATACGTAAAGTAGAATGGCATAAGTACAGGATAGTAAATAAAACCTCAAACTAGTTTGTGGCCCCAAGAAATAAGACCGAATCAAGCTCGCCTGGGGGTCCCATATACCTCCGGATGTGGATAGCGATAAATCAAGGAACAGTATCAAGTACTCGGGGTCTTACGGGACACAAGTGGGCGTTCGAAACCAAATATTTTCTATCACCGATGCCTCGCTTATTCAGTTTTAGTTGTTAAACAGAAATTAAAGTGACGATAAGTAAAACTAGAATCATCTCCATCATCAACATGCGGCAATACATCGAATCGTGGCATATGACACACATCAAGACTTGAGCAAGCAACTACGACGCCGCAAGTCCAACTATCTACCAAACAACAGGTCATAGGATGTGTCCAAGGCAATATACGGCTGCAGGGAAAAATCACGGGTACGGAAACTAAAGCATCGCAACACAGATAGCAATAGATCAACAGGAGGAAATAAATACTATAAAAGTAAGATAGGTAGAAAGGGGGAGATGCTCGCCTGAAAACATTGTCGAAAGGTTCATCCGAAGATCGGGGCGAAGCTCACATCAACTCAACGGTCTTATCCGCGAAGAAGCGAAACACTAGAAGAAACACCGGATGCGATATTTAAGACGAAGGCAGAAGATCAGCATGATGCATGCATGATGTATGGCATGGCGAGGATGCGATGCACTTAGGTCAAATTAAGCGGAACCGGGGTCCCGACAATTAATATATGGTTCAAGTTGTTTAGAAACCCCGCAATTTAAATGTTGTTTAACAAGGCAAAATAAGATATCGGTTCGCTACACAAGTTTAAATGAGGCCGATATGAGACTAGATTTGCCCGCATATGGGCCCCATATTTAATTATCGGTGAATCGGCAAAAGGCCCCCAAACCACATGAATGTATGCATGCAAGACAGTTATGATGCGACAAGTTGTATTATGTTATAAAAATAGGGTTTCGAGAAGGGGTTCACACATTAGGGTTCGGCGATCTTGGGGTTCCGGGGTTCGGGGCCGGTCTCAGGGTCCAGGGGTCGACGGAAACGTTCTCGGACTTAGGGGTAGGTCCTGTCGCATCCGGGGTCTTCGGGTCATGTTGTCGGTCTTGTCGACTCTCATGGGTCCTGGCGTTCGGAGGGCGACTTGGTTTGCGTCGGGCATCGGGTTCGTTTTGGTCGGTGCCGTTCTTGTTGTCGCGAAGGTCTTGTCGGGCCCGCGTAACGGGTCGGTCTTGTCGTTGCTCGGGTCTTGTTAGGTCCGCGCCATCGAGTCGGTCTTGTCGTTTTACGACGGAGGTCTTGGTGTCCCGGTTCTCGCCTTCGGATCCGAGAGGAAGGTCTTGGCGTTCCGGATATCGGATCCTCGAGACCGGGGTCTTCGGCTCCGTGGGGAAGATCTTGTGGAACCGGCGTGTTCGGGGTTCAGTCTTCGGGGCGATCTTGGCGTCGGGTTCTCGGGGTCCGAGGATCTCCGGATCGGTCTTCGGGTTCGGCTATCGGATCCGCTGAAAGATTGTGATGGTTGAGGTGTTCACAGGGACACACATACAAACACACATGTCTCACGCGGGGGTGTAAACTTCATGGTACTGAAACAGAGCTTGGCAGGATGGGGCTCACGACCTGAAGAGGAACGGCGAGCAGAGGCCGAGGGCGCGCGCGCGGAGACGGTGGTCGGTGTCGCACGGCGGTCTCGGGCTCGGGGCGGAGCGCGAGCGGAGGCTGCTGAGGCCGATGGGGAGGAGCGGTTCGCGGCCGGGCACCGATGGCGACGGCGGTGAAAGCGACGACGGGGGCCGGAGCGGCGCGATCGGAGACAGCGGCCGCTGGGACGGAGGGAGGTTTCGGTGGCGGCGCGGTGTCGGGACGAGGGTGGTGGCGGGCCGGCAGCGGGCGGAGCGAGGTTGTTGGGGGCGCGCCGGAAGGAGGAGAAGGTGTCGTGGCGGGTCGCGACGCTGGGCCGCCGGGGCGAAGGGCGAGGCGGGCTAGGGCGGCCATGGGCTAGGCGGCAGCGGCGGGCTGGAGGCTGAGGCGCCAGGGGCTGGGCGACGGGCTGCAGGCGGAGCCATGGAGGAGAGGGAGGTCCGCTACTGGGAGGAGCTAGAGGAGGAGGCGCGGTTGGGGGGGTGCTGGCAAGGCGAGGCGGCCTGAGCGGCGGAGCTTAGGGGCGGGGTCGCCGGCTGCGGGCTGGTGGCCAGAGGTGGGCGAGGCGCCGCGGGTGACGAGCGGAGGGTGGGGGACAGACGAGGTGCGGGAGGAGGAAGAAGGCAGGGGCCGGGGCGGTTGCGGTGGCCAGGGGACAGGCGGGTCCCGCGTGGGGCCGGGGGGTGGACCGGGTCCTGGGGAGGCTGGCGCGTGGGGCGTGGCCTGGTGGCGGGACCCACAGGGCAGGGGAGAGGGCTGGCAGGGTGAGGGCGTGCGTGTGTGGGGGGTGAGTCTGGGGGTTGGTGGGGTGAGTTTGGTGAGAGAGAGAGGGGGGTTTGGGTGATGTGGCAGATTGCTATTGGTTAGAGGGGGGAGAGAGGTGAGGTGGCACTAGGGGAGTGGCCAGGGTGAGGTGGAGGGTTGGGTGTGGGTAGGAATTTGGGTAGCCATAGGATTAAGAGGGCTGATTGGGGTGGGCCGTTTTAAATAAACAGGGGTGGTCGTTCGGGTCAATCGGCCCGCCTGACCGCCATAAAAATAAATATAAATTTTATTTGTTTTAATAACACTATTTGCAAACCGATAGCAACAAACAAAAATAATTCCGGAGACCCGGTGTTTGGCGTTTGAATAAAGATGGGGCGTTTGGAAAACAAATCGGGGTTTGCCAAATAGTTTTATGCAAACTATGCATGATGATAACGATGCAATGCACAAATTCAACGCGATTTTCTAGTAGTGGTTTTGCGGGATGCCACAGCCAGTCACATGCTTGCGAGCCAATTGGATGACATTTCACCGAGAGGGCCCAGAGTATATCTATCCGTCATATGGATGGACAAATCCCACTCTTGATCCATGTGTTTCAACCAATACTTTCTAAACACTCAATGCCACCTTTATAGCCACCCAGTTACGGTGTGGTGTTTGATGTCATCAAAGCATCCTTCCAGTGATGGTGATAAGCATGATCTCATGGTCGAAGGAATTAGGTTACCAGAAAGCTTATAGCAAACGAACTATTGAAATGACTTGATCTTAATGCTACGCTTATCTATAGGAGTATGTCCATCATACCATTCTCCTAATCATATGATCTTGTTGTCAACAACATCTCAATGTTCATGATCGGGAAACCATGATCATCTATTAACTAACAAGCTAGTATTATAAAGAGGCTTTACCAAGGACTCTAATTTAGTTTACAAATCACACAAGTATTAATGTTTCCGTTTAATACTATTATAGCATGAATGTAAACATTTATCATAAGGAAAACGCTCCGTTTCCGTCGGAGGTTGCGTCGCACGCGTCCTCCGGATCGTGGGACATTGGTTCCTTGCAGATCGGACGGTTCTCGTTTTGCCACGTAGATGCAGGAGTTGGGTAGTGTAGCATCCCAGTTGTCTAACCACTGTAATGCTACTAAGTTTAATAATAAAATGGGCCACTTCCAACATATAATTGTCGCATCATCATCATATCATGCTCATGTCATCATGTCCCTTGCATTTGAGCATCATATAAAACCTTTTTCTTGTTTGGATCTTATCTCATGTGTATTATTAAATTGTAGTTGCTTCTTGATATTGTATTTGGATCTTACTGAATTGTTAAATGCCCAAGTTGAGTTGGGGGCATCTCTCTTTTGAATCCACCACCTTATCTTGCACCACCTTATAATTCCACCATCCAATGATATGGGCTAGGCTTTTTATTGAGTTATCCCTATCCATGTTGTTGGTTGGATCCACTCATAATCTATTTGCTTGGCCTTTGCCACCTTTTGTGCATGCAAGGAGTAAAGCCACATGGAATCATGTTGTTTTCACAATATATCCACTTGGCATTAATTGTCTTGCATGGGCCATGCAAGTATCCCTTTTCCCTAGTTTTGGTTTTGCTTGTTTTCTTTTTGGACCAATCCTTCTACCTTGCTTAATCTTGTTTGGTTAGTTCTAGGCCCTAGCTTTTTCCCTCTTTGGTCCTTGCTTGGTTTGTTGGAATCATGCATGGGCCAAATTTAACCACCCCTTCTTTTGTTCTTGCTTGATCTATGTTGGATCATGCATGAACCCAAAACCCCATCACCAACCTTGGCCATCTCTCTCCTTTCCCCCTCTTTTCTTGTTTTTCTTGTTAGTGCATGCTTATAGTTGGCTTGACCTAGATTAGTACCCTCCACCTTCTTGCCCTTTAAGCAAAGACCCTAATTCAATCTATTCTAAAAACCAAAAACCTAAACCCTAATTTATATCTATCCTAAATCCAAACCCTATTCTACCTTAACCTAAACTAGACCCTAAACTACATGGTTCCCTCTAACAAAACCCAAACCACATCTATCTCTCTCTCTCCTCTTTTCTATCCAAACTAAAACCCTAATTTACTTTAATCCTAACTAATCCCTACTTCTACATCTAACTAAACTAAACCCTAGCTAAACCCTAATTTCATTTTATCCTAACATAATTCCTACATCTAATTCTATCTCTAATTAAAATACAAACAACACCTAATCTACCCCTTCTCCTCTAGCATGCTCCCTTGCCCTATGCCCCTCTCACCTCTCTCTACCTACACACCACACGACCAGGGACCCACCATGCTGCCCCCACACCCGACCAGGACACCCCCATGCCTGCCCCATCCCTCCTAGCCCTAGCCCGAGTGGCCCTTCTCTCTTTTCCTCCCCTCTTTTCCTCTCCCTCTCCCCAAGCCAATGACCCCGCCCATC
Source organism: Avena longiglumis (assembly GCA_030063025.1). Lineage (NCBI taxonomy): Eukaryota > Viridiplantae > Streptophyta > Magnoliopsida > Poales > Poaceae > Avena > Avena longiglumis. The sequence goes on along the minus strand of CP125979.1, from coordinate 29,793,330 downwards.
CCTACCCCCACCGCCAGCCTCCTTCTCCCTTTCCAGCTCCCTGCTCGCCACGCCACCTGCCCATGCGATCACGTGAGAGGAGGTGACCAACGCCACACCCCGCAGCTGTCCCCTCCCCTCACGCAACCACCGTGCCCCCTCCTTCTTATCTCCCCACCTCCCTCTCCTCGCCTGACCCCCAGATCCACCCGAGAAGCCCCCGCCTCCCCCTTCCTTCCCACCACGCCGACATCGCCGCCTACCCCCGCCCTGCATCCTCTAGCCGAGGCGTCTTGCAGCTAGGCGCGTCGAGGAAGCTGGGAGCTCAGAACGCCTGGACCAAGGCCAGGAGGAGGCGCCAGAACGCCAGACCGCAAGACGCCGGGCGCAAACCCTAGCTACGGTCGCCGCCAGCCTTGCCGGAGATCGCGACCACCCCAGCTCGAACCGACCACTCCGTCACGCTTTCAGACGCCTGAACCCCTGACAAGGTCCCGCTGCTCGCATCCTGGTTGCTCCGAACGTTCCGTCGAACGGCCTCCGTGCGCCGGCGGCGTGCTCGAGTCTGCAAGCTCCTAGTCGCGACAACACCCTACCTAGCCGCCTAGCCACTTCCTAGCACCTAGCCTAGCTCAACAGCTGGCCTCCAGACGCTACCAAGAACGCCTCTGTGTTCGAACCTCATGCGCAAGGCAAGACGCTGACAGGCACACGCGTGGTTCAGAGGAGAGGAAGATCCAGGCGCCGCAGACTTTGCGTAAACCCTCCCGCCTGCTTTGCTCAACCCGCGAACCTCGAGGCCCCACCGCCACGACCGTGTAGTATTTGCAAAAGGCTCCCAAGAAGCGTGAACCAACCGCAGTCCACCCCGACATGCAGTGCGCTTTGCAGAAAACCCCTGGCCCGTTTGTTTTGTAAACCCGCGGTCCTTCTGGCCCCGCAGTCAGTCTCTCAGGAAGTCTTACAAAAAGGCTCCTGTGGTTAAGTTAATAAACCATGGGTCCTGATCTCTCAGCATCGCTCGTGGCTACAGAGGACCCTGCCCACTGTCATGCTCAAAGCTAGCTGAGGCCAGGTGATAAAACGTTTCAGAGCTGATTTTTTCGAATTCAAATTGTTTTAAATAATTTAAAATGCAAATTCAAATTCAGATTTTAATAACTTTTGTATGCTTTATCCAAATTAGGCATATGATATATGTATTTGATTCAGAAAAATGAGAGGAATTCAAATATGCCATCTGTTTAGTGTTTTGCACAAGTAAAACTCCAAGTTTGTTTAAATTACTTCAATTGCCACTAGAATTTCATAATTAAATAACTTTTGTTTGGAAAATCCAAATTAAGCAAGTGAGTAGTCTAAAATGATCAGCTCGACGAGACCTTTCTGTTTATGATATCCTTGACTTCAATTGCAGCATGCATCATATAAATATATTGCAAACAACAAATGTTATGACAACAAGATGTGGTTCTAAAACCCAATTAAATGTTACTTTCTTGTTCTTCACACCTCACCATGCCATGCTACCTTTCTTGCCATGTAAATTGTGCATCATTCATCATGGCATGATTGTTTGCTTGACGCATCTTATTCATATGCTTGTGCTCTATATTTATGTTGGCCTTGTTTGTTTGGTTTTTCTCGGATAGACACTGAGCAGGGGTTGTATCAAGAGAACCAGAGCACTACCTGTAACCGCCCCTTTGCTTCAACAGAGACACCGTGCAAGCACTACCACATGCTTGCATACATACAAGACCTATTGCCTCTATCTTATTCTTGCATCATTGAGTCGCGATTGCATTAAATTGAATCCCAAGTATGCATAGCTTTTACTTTTAAACCCCACCAAGCTTGTTTCCCTCCATCCCATGAGCCACTACTATAGGAGTTGTTTGAGCCATACGAGTCGTAGAACAGCATGTGTAGGGTTTGTGAGAGTCTGATGGATAACGAGGTACTTAAACAACTTAACCTGAGTAGTTCTGGGATAACTAAAGAAAGTGGCACCGGTGGGCAATATTTGCTATTTGGTTTTTCCTGCTCACTTGTGTCCCAGAAGACCCCGAGTACTTGATTCCTGTTCCTTGATTTATCGCTATCCACATCCGGGAGGTATATGGGACCCCCGACCGTAGCTTGATTCCGTCTTATTTCTTGGGGCCACAAACTAGTTTGAGGTTTTATTTACTATCCTGTACTTATGCCATGTTTATCGATTTATTACGACAGCGAGGTATCGCACACTGCATCGCTTAGGATCGGGACACGATTCCGCGGTGTCGACAAGCCCCGCTTTGGGGTTCCCAATGCTCACAACAGATACCCAAAGACCTTGAGGCCGTCTCGGAGCTTGCTTACTCCGTTGCGGGGTCTACTTAAGGGGTGGCCCCCTGAAATATTTCTGAATCTTGTGATTGTTCAGTCGTGAAAGCCTCGTTGGGTTTTAATTTGGTTTTTCCGAGGTTGATCGAGTGTGTGTTGCTATTGGTGCACCCCGGCCGGGTAAAACTTTCTGAAAGCCGTGTCCGCGGTTATGGACGACTTGGAGCACAGTTTCTTGATCATAGACAAGCATAACTAAAGTACCGCCTTAATTTGACTAAGTAACTTGACTAGTAAATAGTGCAATACTCACGAAATGGTTAATAAAATTGCCAACGGAAGGGGGGTTGTTCGTCCGCTTCCTTGTTGGTAAGCAGGGAGGAGGATGGATCGGATGAGATTACCATTATAATCTTGTACTTAAATTCACGGACATCCGCCTATCATTGGTTAGGCGGATGGTTAGCGCTATCTGTAGAATTGCTAGAGTTTACCTTTTGCTGCAATTCGTCACCCTGTGTTGTGTCCCTTTAGAGGCATTAAGTCTTTTGAGTACCCTTAGGGTCTCACACGATAAATTCTTGGTTCAGATGAACAGTACCTTCTCGTGATTTGACATCGGGTGGAAGAAGCCGATGATGGGCAACGATCGTATGGTGTAGAGATTCCGCACGGGATCCGTGAGACCTGTAGTTGGGATGTGCTTATTTTCTCGGCATCTTATGCCTATTTGCTTCTTATCCGTACTGGATCTTGTTTGCCGCCCGCATGATACTCGATGTGTCAGTATGAGGAGTTATCCTAAATTATAGATGTATCTAGGTCATTTGAATCTTGCCGTATGGCGTTGGTATATTTCCTTTCTTTCTAGATGGTGTGGCTCGATGTACTCTTGTATGGTGGCTTGCGTGACATACCCACTTGTGTACGTAGTTGATCCTTCGCCGACCACGCCAGACAGTCCCGTTGAGAGGTTAGCGGTTGGGACGTCTGAAAGGACTACCAGGAGTGGCTTTGGGGCCCCAGTACTATTTCAACCGCTATCTCTCATCCAGGCTTGTATCTAGGAGCGTAGTTCACCGAGGTAGTTACAATTGGTATCAGAGCCATCCCGACCTTCAGGGTTTCAGCCAAACGGTCGTTGTCAGTCTAGCAAATATTTTGAGTAGTTATGTATATTAGGGAAAAACAAAACGCGAGAGTAGGACTGCTTCCATTTTTCTTCTTACCCTCCCACCCACCCTTTTCTGGTAAGGAAGTGCAACGTTTTCAATCCTCGTCTCAAAGTTCAAACTAGGATTCACGTGTTCGGGGTTTCCGTAGTACCATAGGATGTGTGTGTGTGTGTGTGTGTGTGTGTGTGTGTAGTCCCTTGTCTATCTGTTGCATCCAAGTTGTTATCTTATCTGCCTTTGGTTATCAACTGTTGGTACATTCCATACCGACAGGCTTTTGTAACCGACGCAATCTATCTTCCTTTTGTATCCGACGCTATCTTGTTTGGGGTGTTCGTTTCCGTAGTACCAATCTTTAGGTTTCGTCGTGAGAAGAAGGGGTTAGGATATGTGTTCCACTTGTTCATGTGCGGAGTAATGATTTGAGTGCGGGATGGAGTCGCGACCATACCACTACTTGTATCATTTGCTTTTGTATATTGGATCGGTAGAGTCACTAATCTTGATTCGTTAAGTAATTTTGCGCATCTATTGGTATTTTAATGCCGAAATTTGTGGAAAATTTTTCTTTGATATGTTTGTGTACCACACTCCTTTTCAGTCGTGTGCGATATGCTTAATATCTTTGAGGTGCTATGAACTTTGTTGATATTTTCATATCATCTCAGTAAATTGTATCCTTTAATCTTGGTTAATTCCATCTTGGTACTATTTTGGATTATTATCATCTTCCATTATAGTACTGACTTGAGTTTTACATCAATGACAGGATGGCTCCCCACGCCGGGCTGAGGAGGACATTCCTCCAGAACTGGGCTCACTGTCAAGCATTGCAAATGCTGGCAGCCATGCAAGAGAACCAACGCGCTTTGAGGAGAGCGTCCAAGGAACGAGTTCACTCCACTTCCTCCACCTCCCAAGCGTGGTGACATCAAGAGCTTCCTCAAGTTCGTCCTCGGCGGTTTGACGGTCTCGACCGACCTCTTGATGCGATGATTGGCTCAGCGAGATCTCAAGGCTGCTAGAGACCGATGTGCCGTAGCAGAATGGGTAAAGTGTGCTACTCACTTGCTCGGGGAGATGCGGCTCTATGGTGGGAAAACTATTTGAAGGCTAAGTTGGGCCCCAGCCTACTTGGGAGAGGTTTATCGAGCTTTCAAGGAACAGTTCCTCTCGGAGATTGTGATGGAACGGATGAAGGATGCTTTCCTCAACTTGAAGGTGGCAATGATAACGCCAACACCTACATCAGAACTTCATGAACTTGTCTCTATGGTGGTGATGAGGTATCCGATGACAAGAAAAAGGTAAGAGATTCGTGCAAGGGCTCAATGCGTCGATCAAGTATGCACTCACGCATGCAAGACCGGCAACCTTCCTGAACTGCAGATATGGCACTACAAGAGGAGGCTAGTAGACGGATGTTCGAGGAGTCCAAGAAACATAGCAGGATGCATCAAGCTCGGCAGAATGGCAACTCCTTCTAAGCGGGTTCCTAACACCCCACCGTCGCCCGGCTCCACCAAGACCTGCGAGCTTCACGTCAAGGCCACCAAACTTCACCATCAGGCTCCTGTGGGCTACAACAACCCTTACCTCGAGCGCTGGCGGAGTCCTCGCTTCTCCGCTCCACGCCCACCGGTGCTCGCTTCACTTGTGGAGGTCTGGACATTCCCACGAACTGTCAATGAAGAACAAAGCTCTCCTCAACCCCGCCAAGATCTCGCATCAAGCTCTCCTTCGTTCAGGCACCACCGCCGGCTCTCAACATCAACACTAAGCCCGGTCCGCGGTTGTTCGAGCTAATCGCTAACGCCTCTCAAGCTGAGCTCGCACTGGAGTTGTCATGGGTATGCTTTCGCTAACTCGCCTCGCACGAGTTCTCTTTGATTCGTGCATCGCATTCTTTTGTGTCTCACAAGTTTGCAAATGAGAATGAGCTAGTCATGGTCCCTCTCAAAAGCGGTTAATGGTTCTTTCTCCGGAGCAAATATGGTAACATCCAAGATCACCATGGCAATAAAGTCGAGATTGGTGGTTCTTCATTCTTGGCTTCTTTGATTCTGGGCAACTCGACATTGATGTCATCTTGGGCATGGATTGGTTGACAAATGCAAATGTGATTGATTGAGCCAACGCCGTGTCTCGAAGATCCTCAAGGCCATCTAGTCTTTTCTCCAAGTCCGACTCGATGTCCAGCTCTATTCCTTGGTGCTCTCAATGATGATGCCATGGAAGCTATTCGAGGTACCAAAGGGTCCGTGAGTTTCCGGATGTTTTTCTGAAGAGTTGCTGTATGCCTCCGGATCGCGAGGTTGAATTCGTGATCGAGCTTGAACTCGAACGGCTCCTATCTCCAAGAGGCCATACAAAATGGGTCCTTCCGAAATGGTGAACTCAAACGACAACTTGATGAACAAGAGAAGTTGGGTTTCATTCAAGATAGCACTTCTTCTTGGGGTAGTCCAACAATCTTCGTGAAGAAGCGTGATGTAACCGATAGGCTCGTGTTGACTACCGGCTCTAAATGCTAAAACCATCAAGAACAAATATCCTCTCCTCGGATAAATGATCTGTTTGACCAGCTAGGTGAGCTGTGGTGTTCTCTAAGCTGGATTTGAGGAGTGGTTATCACCAAATCAAAATTCGCAAAGAGGATGTGCCCAAAAGCTTTCACCACTCGCTATGGCCTGTATGAGTACACGGTCATGTCTTCGGTCTCACCAACGCACTGCTACCTTCTCGAGGTGATGAACTCCGTTTTCATGGAGTACCTGGACAAGTTTGTGGTGGTATATTTGGATGACATTCTCGTCTATTCCAAGTCCAAGGAGGAGCATGAAGAGCACCTGAGGTGTGTCCTGAACAAGCTTCGTGAGAACCGCTTGTATGCCAAGTTCTCAAAGTGTGAGTTCGGTTGCTCAAGTAACCTATCTGGGGCATGTTATCTCGCCAAGGGCATTGCAACAACCGAAACCGTGAAGACAATAGTTGAATGGCTTCCTCCTGCTAATGTCAAGGAAGTGCGGAGTTTTCTCGGCTTGGCTAGCTATTGTCGCTGCTTTGTGCGTAACTTCTCGAAGATAGCAAAGCCTCTTACCGATCTCCTCAAGAAAGGCAAGAAGTACCTGTGGACACCTGCTTGCCAAGAGAGTTTTGAGACACTCAAAGCGAAGCTCACTTCCACACCAGTCTTGGTCCCTCCGGATACATCCAAGCCTTTCCAGATCTTCTGCGATGCCTCTTTGCAAGGATTGGGTGCGGTCCTTATGCAAGAGAGACAGGTGGTTGCTTATGCCTCTCGTCAGTTGAAGACGCATGAGGTCAACTATCCCACACATGACCTTGAGCTAGCAGCAGTGGTCTTTGCCTTGAAGCTGTGGAGGCACTACTTGCTGGGTAACCGCTAGAGATCTTCTCGGACCACAAGAGTTTGAAGTATATCTTCACTCAACCGGATCTCAATCTTCGCAAAGGAGATGGATTGAAGCCATCAATGACTTCGATGTGACCATCAACTACACTCTGGAAAGGCAAACGCGTCATGGCGTATGCGCTTAGTAAAGCTTATGTTAACAACCTCATGGTAGAAGAGCAGCACCTCTTGTGCGAGGAATTCCACCGAACCTCGAGATTGTGGAACAAGGGCACCTTCCGAACCTTCCGCTACTCCTCTCTTGGAAGAACAGATTCGCTCGTCAGGATCCGTGACACCAAGAAGCTCATCGCTAAGCTTGGCACTCAAGTATGAATCCTTCCATGTTGATGATCGAGCACGCTCTTCTTTGATCACCGGATGTTTGTTCCAAACTACCCGGTCCGAGAGATCAATTGCTCAAGGAGGCACATGATTCGGTCCTTTCTATCCATCCCGGCACAAAGATGTATATGGACTTGAAAACACAACTTGGTGGCCTGGGTTGAAAAGGTATTGTGCCAAGTACGTCTCGAATGTGATGTTCTGCAGAGTCAAGGCTGTTCATCGAAACCATTTGGTCTTCTACAGCCATTGAAGCCTCCGGAATGGAAATGGGAGAAAGTTGAGATGGACTTCATCACGGGCTTTCCTAGGTCGCAGAGAAGCAACAATGCAATTTTGTTGTCATCGACAGCTTTCCAAAGTGGCACACTTCTTCCCATCAAAGAAACAATTTCGGACTTGATTGGTCGAGCTCTATATCAACAGGATTGTCTCTTTGTATGGGGTTCCACGAAATCAGACTGCGTGGAGCATCTTCACCTCAAAGTTCGGGAGAGTTTCCAAAAGCTTTGGGAACGGTTGAACTTCAGATCGCTTACCACCCTCACCGCAAGGACAAGTGGAGAGGATCAATCGATTCTCGAGGACATGCTTAGAGCTTCGTCATCTCGTTTGGCATGAAGTGGAGGAATGCCTTCCATATGCTGAATTCTCCTACAACAACAGACTTCGGAAGAGTCTCAAGATGGCACCATTCGAGGCTCTCTATGGTCGGAAGTGCAGAACTCCCATTGGTTGGTCAGGTGCAGGAGAAAGAATCTGGTTTGGTCCTGACATTGTGACTCGAGCAGGAGAAGGTGCATATCATTCGAGAACTCAAGATTGCTCGAGTCGTCGGAAGAGCAACTATGACAGAAGCACAGATATGGTATATGCCCCGGTGATCTCGCTACCTTCGTGTCACTCCATGAGAGGAACACACCGCCTTATCAAAGGAAAGTTGGCTCCTAGATACATCGGTCCTTTCAAGATACGTGATAGAAGAGGAGAAGTTGCTTATGCACTTGAGCTCCGGAAAACTCAAAGTCCATGATGTTTTCCACATCTCGCAGCTCAAGAAGTGCTTCAAAGACCCCGCAAGACTGTGGATCACGAGCTAATCGACCTCCAAGAAGATCTCTCTTATCAAGAGCACCCCACCAAAATCCTCGAGACCAGAACAAGGACTCGCAACAAGTCCATCAAATTCTGCAAGGTGCGGTGGTCACACCATTCGTTGATGAAGCAACTTGGGAGCGTGAAGATGAACTCCGTACAACCATCCTTCTCTTTGTGTCTTCTTCTTCTTCCTAGAATCTCAAGCAGATTCCTGTTTAGGGGAGAGTTGTAGCATCCCAGTTGTTCAACCACCGTAATGCTACTAAGTTTAATAATAAAATGGGCCACTTCCAACATATAATTGTCCATCATCATCATATCATGCTCATGTCATCATGTCCCTTGCATTTGAGCATCATATAAAACCTTTTTCTTGTTTGGATCTTATCTCATGTGTATTATTAAATTGTAGTTGCTTCTTGATATTGTATTTGGATCTTCAATTGTTAAATGCCCAAGTTGAGTTGGGGGCATCTCTCTTTTGAATCCACCACCTTATCTTGCACCACCTTATAATTCCACCATCCAATGATATGGGCTAGGCTTTTTATTGAGTTATCCCTATCCATGTTGTTGGTTGGATCCACTCATAATCTATTTGCTTGGCCTTTGCCACCTTTTGTGCATGCAAGGAGTAAAGCCACATGGAATCATGTTGTTTTCACAATATATCCACTTGGCATTAATTGTCTTGCATGGGCCATGCAAGTATCCCTTTTCCCTAGTTTTGGTTTTGCTTGTTTTCTTTTTGGACCAATCCTTCTACCTTGCTTAATCTTGTTTGGTTAGTTCTAGGCCCTAGCTTTTTCCCTCTTTGGTCCTTGCTTGGTTTGTTGGAATCATGCATGGGCCAAATTTAACCACCCCTTCTTTTGTTCTTGCTTGATCTATGTTGGATCATGCATGAACCCAAAACCCCATCACCAACCTTGGCCATCTCTCTCCTTTCCCCCTCTTTTCTTGTTTTTCTTGTTAGTGCATGCTTATAGTTGGCTTGACCTAGATTAGTACCCTCCACCTTCTTGCCCTTTAAGCAAAGACCCTAATTCAATCTATTCTAAAAACCAAAAACCTAAACCCTAATTTATATCTATCCTAAATCCAAACCCTATTCTACCTTAACCTAAACTAGACCCTAAACTACATGGTTCCCTCTAACAAAACCCAAACCACATCTATCTCTCTCTCTCCTCTTTTCTATCCAAACTAAAACCCTAATTTACTTTAATCCTAACTAATCCCTACTTCTACATCTAACTAAACTAAACCCTAGCTAAACCCTAATTTCATTTTATCCTAACATAATTCCTACATCTAATTCTATCTCTAATTAAAATACAAACAACACCTAATCTACCCCTTCTCCTCTAGCATGCTCCCTTGCCCTATGCCCTCTCACCTCTCTCTACCTACACACCACCCACTGGGGACCCACCATGTCGCCCACACCCGACCAGACACCCCATGCCCGCCCCATCCCTCCTAGCCCCTAGCCCGTGGCCCTTCTCTTTTCCTCCCTCTTTTCCTCTCCCTCTCCCAGAATGCCAAATGACCTGCCCATCGCCCCTACCCCCACCGCCAGTTCCCCTTCTCCCTTTCCAGCTCCCGGCTCACGCCACCTGCCCATGCGATCACGTGAGAGGAGGTGACCAACGCCACACCCCGCACTGTCCCTCCCTCACGCAACCACCGTGCCCCCTCCTTCTTATCTCCCCACCTCCTCTCTGCCTCGCCAGACCCCCAGATCCACCCGAGAAGCCCCGCCTCCCTTCCTTCCCCGCCACCACGCCGACATCGCCGCTCACCCCGCCCAGATCCTCTAGCCGAGGCGTCTTTGCAAGCGCCGAGGAAGCTCGGGAGCTCAACGCTCGGACCGCGCCAGCGAGGAGGAGGCGCCCAGAACGTCGGGACCACGCGGCGCAAGAAACTAGCTACGGCCGCCGCCTTGCGGAGATCGCGACCACCCACCCGGCTGAACCGACCACTCCGTCACGCTGGCAGACGCCCTGAACCCCCCAGACAAGGTCCCGTCGTCGTTCGCATCCTGGTTGCTCCGAACGTTCCGTCGAACGGCCTCCGTGCGCCGGCGGCGTGCTCGAGTCTGCAAGCTCCTAGTCGCGACAACACCCTACCTAGCCGCCTAGCCACTTCCTAGCACCTAGCCTAGCCCGGTAGCTGCCTCAAGACGCGCCCGCAAGAACGCCCAGTTCGAACCTCTGCGCACAAGGCTGTGACGCGATGTGGCACACGCGTGGTTCAGAGGAGAGGAAGATCCACAGTGCGCCGCAGACTTTTGCGTAAACCCCCTCCCAGTTTCGTTTTGCTCAACCCGCGAACCTCGAGGCCCCACCCGCCAGCGACCGTGTAGTATTTGCAAAAAGGCTCCCCGAAGAAGCGTGAACCAACCCGCAGTCCACCCCCTGACCGCGTGTGCGCTTTGCAGAAAACCCCTGGCCCGTTTGTTTTGTAAACCCGCGGTCCTTCCGCCATGATCTCTCGTGAAGTCTTACAAAAAGGCTCCTGGTTACAGTTAATAAACCCATCCTCTGATCTCTCAACCCATCGTGGGCCACAGAGGACCCCTGCCCACTGTCTCATGCTCAAAGCTGAGGCCAGGTGATAAAACGTTTCAGAGCTGATTTTTTTCGAATTCAAATTGTTTTAAATAATTTAAAATGCAAATTCAAATTCAGATTTTAATAACTTTTGTATGCTTTATCCAAATTAGGCATATGATATATGTATTTGATTCAGAAAAATGAGAGGAATTCAAATATGCCATCTGTTTAGTGTTTTGCACAAGTAAAACTCCAAGTTTGTTTAAATTACTTCAATTGCCACTAGAATTTCATAATTAAATAACTTTTGTTTGGAAAATCCAAATTAAGCAAGTGAGTAGTCTAAAATGATCAGCTCGACGAGACCTTTCTGTTTATGATATCCTTGACTTCAATTGCAGCATGCATCATATAAATATATTGCAAACAACAAATGTTATGACAACAAGATGTGGTTCTAAAACCCAATTAAATGTTACTTTCTTGTTCTTCACACCTCACCATGCCATGCTACCTTTCTTGCCATGTAAATTGTGCATCATTCATCATGGCATGATTGTTTGCTTGACGCATCTTATTCATATGCTTGTGCTCTATATTTATGTTGGCCTTGTTTGTTTGGTTTTTCTCGGATAGACACTGAGCAGGGGTTGTATCAAGAGAACCAGGAGCACTACCTGTAACCGTCCTTTGCTTCAACAGAGACACCAGTGCAAGCACTACCACATGCTTGCATACATACAAGACCTATTGCCTCTATCTTATTCTTGCATCATTGAGTCGCGATTGCATTAAATTGAATCCCAAGTATGCATAGCTTTTACTTTTAAACCCCCAAGCTTGTTTCCTCCATCCCATGAGCCACTACTATAGGAGTTGTTTGAGCCATGCAGTCGAGAACAAACATGTGTAGGGTTTGTGAGAGTCTGATGGATAACGAGGTACTTAAACAACTTAACCGAGTAGTTCGGGATAACTAAAGAAAGTGGCACCGTGGGCAATATCGCTATTTGGTTTTTCCTGCTCACTTGTGTCCTGTAAGACCCCGAGTACTTGATTCCTGTTCCTTGATTTATCGCGCTATCCACATCCGGAGGTATATGGGACCCCCCGGACGAGCTTGATTCCGTCTTATTTCTTGGGGCCACAAACTAGTTTGAGGTTTTATTTACTATCCTGTACTTATGCCATGTTTACCGCTTTATTACGATTGTGCGAGGTACTGCACACTGTACTGTTTTGGACCAGGACACGATTCCGCGGTGTCGACAAGCCCCGTTTGGGGTTCCCCGTTCTCACACCGATACCCAAGACCTTGAGGCCGTCTCGAGCTTGCTTACTCCGCTATGGGTTCTACTTAAGGGTGGCCCCTGAAATATTTCGAATCTTGTGATTGTTCACCGTGAAAGCCTCGTTGGGTTTTAATTTGGTTTTTCCGAGGTTGATCGAGTGTGTTGCTATTGGTGCACCCGGCCGGTAAAACTTTCAAAGCCGTGTCATGTTATGGACGACTTGGAGCAGCTTTCTTGATCATAGACAAGCATAACTAAAGTACCGCTTAATTTGACTAAGTAACTTGACTAGTAAATAGTGCAATACTCACGAAATGGTTAATAAAATTGCCAACGGAAGGGGTTGTTCGTCCGCTTCCTTGTTGGTAGCGGGAGGAGGATGGATCGGATGAGATTACCATTATAACTCTGTACTTAATTCACGGACATCCGCCTATCATTGGTTAGGCGGATGGTTAGCGCTATCTAGAATTGCTAGAGTTTACCTTTTTGCTGCAATTCGTCACCCTGTGTTGTGTCCCCTTTAGAGGCATTAAGTCTTGCCGAGTACCCTTAGGGTCTCACACGATAAATTCTTGGTTCAGATGAATGTACCTTCTCGTGACGGATCTTGGGTGGAAGAAGCCATGATGTGGGCAACGATCGTATGGTGTAGAGATTCCGGGCACGGGGATCCGTGAGACCTGTAGTTGGGATGTGCTTATTTTCTCTGGCATCTTATGCCTATTTGCTTCTTATCCGTACTCGGATCTTGTTTGCCGCTTCCGCATGATACTCTGATGTGTGCTGTATGAGGAGTTATCCTAAATTATAGATGTATCTAGGTCATTTGAATCTTGCCGTATGGCGTTGGTATATTTCCTTTCTTTCTAGATGGTGTGGCTCTGATGTACTCTTGTATGGTGGCTTGCGTACATACCCACTTGTGTACGTAGTTGATCCCTTCGCCTGCCGACTACGCCGCCCGTACAGGTCCCGTTGAGAGGTTAGCGGTTGGGACGTCTGAAAGGACTACCAGTGAGTGGCTTTTGGGGCCCCGCCGTACTATTTCAACCGCTATCTCTCATCCAGGCTTGTATCTAGGAGCGTAGTTCACCGAGGTAGTTACAGGTAGCATCTACTCTCTCTCTCTCGCAGCATCGCTCCCCCGCAGACTCACATACTCACAGACTCGAGTCACAGACTCGCAGACGGAGGCGACTGGCGGGCGGTGCCCCGCCGGTGCTGATCGCCGCGCCGGCCACGCCCTCCGATTGTCTCCGTAAGTTCCTCCATCTGATTTTGCTTGCATCCCTGATTCTCCCCGCCGATTCTCTGCGCCATAGAAACCCTAACTACCCATCGCGCGCTTCCTGAGCAGGGGAAAGAGAAGAAATCCACGGTGGGGGGATCATTTTGGCGATGGAGAAGCAAGTTCCTCGTGTCAGCGGCATGGGTGTAAGCGTTTTCTCTCCTTCCAAGCCCTACTCAATAGGATTGGTTGATGCTTTCCCAATTTTTTGTAGCAAGTTAGTGTGCGAAATTTTCATGCTATGTAGGTTGATGCTTTTGATGTGTTCTTACTGTGTTGTTCTTCTAATTTTGTAGCAATTCAAAGGTAGATGAGTTCATGTTCTTATTGTTGTTGTTCTTCTTTGTGGTGCTTCCAATTTTGCTTCATTTCATTTTGATTTTGTTTTATATACATACCTAGTTTTTGTTAGTTTGCAGATAAATTCATTTTGTTTTACTTTGTAGATTTGCTTCCTATGTTAGTGTTTTTGCTTTTATCATACCTAGTTTTACTCTTTTTATATTAATTGCTTAGGCAAGGCATATTTTCTGTTAGGTTGTAGCAGTTTTGGTTTGTTAGTTGTGCATATTTGGTCCTTATGTATGTTTGCTTTAGCAGAGCCACCTATGTGGATGTCAAAGGACCGTTTCTTTGCTGACGGCTCAGACTCTTGTTGATAAACTTGTCACGACAAGAGAAGTATAATTGAAAATAAGAGCGCTTTGGAGCGTTGATTAATGTATCCCTTTCATTATTCCAAACAATCTCATTGATTTCATTGCTACTAACACAACCCTGGCTGCGTGAGTTCAAGTTCAACAACAACATGATTGTTTTCAGCAAGGACATGGTGAGGAAAGTTTATGGCATCCGGTGCAAGCAATGGCCGTTTTACGGTTGAAGAAGAGTGAGCGACGAGCTTAGAGAGGTGTACAAGAATGGTAATCCCAAGCAAAGGCCTGATATTCAAAATCTGTCGACTTGTCTGAAGTGTCCTGTGATGATGAAGCAACAATTCTTAGATCATGGGATCTTATTTGCTTGGCAACTGTGGTCGATCCTAGCGGGTAATATCGACATTGGATTATCTAGCCAGCATGGAGGATCCTACAAGGACAGCTGAATTTGCATGGGATGAACACTTGCTGCATCTTGCTATGGATTTGGTGCAAAATATTCAGAATCACAAAGCCATGCCTCTAAAACTACCGGAGGAGAAAGAACCCAAGAAAGGTGCAAAGCAGTGTGTTCAGAAAAATGCAAAAAAAGGAGCAAAGCATGCTGCCTTGGAGGGTGAAGAGGAGGGTGATGAGAAAGGTGCCAAGGCTCCTAAATTTGAGTTCTGGATCACCGGGCCTTATTCAATTCTTGGTGTAAGTTGTCTTCTGCCTGATCATTTTTCTTTTTGCTTTGTTGGTGTTTCACATGTTGCATTTATTCAATTTTGACATTGTTGATTAACTAGTTTATTTTTTCTGCTTATTGTTTTCAACAGATTGTATACATGGACCACCTTTAGTTTCCACCTAACTCTCATGTCTTTGACTACTCGCTACCTAGAGTGTGTCATGTGACTAGTTCCAACTTCAAGTTTGTAGTGAAGACAGATATTGAAAGGAAGATTCTGAACAATACAACCGTTTTTGGAAGGCGTCCGGTAAGTTGACCAACATCTTTTGTACTTCTATTGATGTTTATCTTTTCTTTTTGCTCTTTTGTCAAAATTATTCTCCTCATTCTTTTACTTTTCTCTTTTTTCTATATTTGTTTGTAGTTTCTTCAAATATCAGCAACTTCATATGAAGTTGAACCACCTATCATTGAGGCTGTGGGAGCAGCAGAAGGCAACTTGTCCGCCTCTCTAAACGAATGGCTAGTGTTCCCTAGTAGTCAGGAATTAGAGGTACATTACATGCTTCCTTATGATCTTGTTTTAGCATTAATTGCATAAATTTAATGCTTCATAAGGTACTTTTCTAGTTGCTTCATCATAACAATTTTTTAGCACATGTAATTGATAGTTTTGTTGCATTTTTCTTGTATTTTTTGCTTTATTATGTTCTACCAGTTGCTACATATGTTATATATTTTTGCATACATCTTTTTAAAGTGTTCTTCTACTTTCAGTTATACTGCTGCATTAATTTTATATTCGTGTTACATTAATTTATATTTTTTGCTACTTATAGTTTTCACCACTTTTGTGTTATTTCATAAACTAAAGTTTTATGCTTCATTCATATGTCTAGTTTGCTACTTCAACCATATGATTTTGCTACATTCACTATCATTTTCTGTATTGTTGCTGCGTCTTTTTGTTTTAAAACAGTGCTCCATTGTTACATTATTTTACACTTCTTTTACAGGTTCCAGCTCGCTTCAAGCACTTGTATGACAAGCACAAGGCCATCTATGGTGCTGACATTGACATGGCTGTGAAGAACTTTGTTGTTGGGTTAAAACAAATGAATGCACACCGGATGGCTTGTTTGCTTCTTGATGTTGATGCTGCGCAGAATTCACAAGACGATCCAAGTGTCATGTTTCCAACAGAAGTTGCACCTGAGAAAGAGCCAAATGGTAATGCTGAAATGCGATCCGAATTTGATATGGGATCTGAAGAGCAGGGCATAGAGAAAGAGGGAGGAGTCCTTGAGGCTGAAGCAAAGGGGGATATGGAACATGTGGATTATCGAAGCACCGATGAGGAAACTGATGATAGTGAAGTCAACCTTGCAGCAAAATTTAGGGTGCTCAAGCGTGCACGAACCACCACACAAGATGTTCCACAGCCCGCAATAATTGTGGATTTGTTGACCCCTGGAGGTTTTGTTGGCGGCCTTCCTGATGTTAACAACCCAGTTAGTTCACCTTACCGGTCCAGCCCACCTCATGGTATATCAATCGAAGCATGGAATGCAGCCCCTGATGCTCCATCGTTTGAACTTTTCTCTCAAGAGGATAATATCATGGAAAAACCAGCTGAAGCAGGTATTTTTGGATGGATGTCTTTTTTATGTTTTCTCAGGAGATGCATATCATGCTGCCACATTACATTTATATTGCAGTATTAGTATGAAAATCTAGCTGCATAAGTTTCTATATCTTTGCTTGCATAAGTTGCTATATTCTTGCTGCATAAATGGGTATTTCAATCATCACTGCTGCATAAGTTGCTATATTCTTGCTACATAAATGATATATTCTTGCTACATTAGGATATAAGCACTGCTGCATATTATATGGTTCATTTTTAGATTTCATGCTTACCATTTTCATTTTCATGCTTCATTCATCTATTAATTTTGCTTCATTCATCTATTAATTTTGCTTCATAGGCTAATGTGATTCTAACTTTTGCAAACTTGTCGTGTTTTTGCTTGTTTTGATTTTTGTAGGCCTTGCAGAGCAGGCTAAAGAAATGGATGATGCAAATGTTGCACCAGTGTCACCTAAAGCCTTCAAGGACGCTCAATCAAAGTCACCTAATTCTTACGAAGAACCGACCAATATAGCTTTGTCACCGAAAGCTTCTGAAGACAAGACCAATGTAGCATTGTCACCGAAAGCTTCCGAGGAAGCTAAATCAGTAGAAGTTTTGAACAAGCCTGCAACCCCAACCAACCGCATGAGCACATGTTAGAATTTATATTTTTTGGTTTTGCACATGCTGCATAGAATGCTGAATTAAGTTTTGGCTATTTACTTGCATATGCTTCTTAACTTCCTTGGTGACAATTGTTTCTCAGATGATGTAACAAAAGATGATAGTATTGGTGCTGGAACACTTGAGAAGAAGAATAGGTTCAAAAGGGCAGCCAAAGAAGTTCTTTCACCTCCCAAGATGAAAAAGATTAAGGTCTCTCAAGATATGATCCACACATATAACAAATTTGTCATGAATGGTCGCAGATTCAAGAGGGCTAAGAAACATGCACCGTGAGTTACCCCTACCAATTTTATATGCTACATTAATCCCCAACATTAGATTCATTTGTACAATCTGGTTGCCCCCAAATTATAATGTTGTTTTGTTTTTATTTCCAGCAAATGTTTTGTGAAGTATGGTAGGTTCTATACTTCCTACAGAGGTTTCCAAGAGTCTCTCCGCCCCCGCCAATATCTGAGCAGCGAGGTGATGAATGTGTTTCTTGAGAAATTCAACAATGTAGCAAAAGCATATGCTGTCAAGAACACTCGCGCAAAGAAGAAGTACTCTTTTTCAACATATGACACGGTAAGCCTGTGTTGGTCTTTCTAAACCAACAATGTTCTTGCTAAACCATCAATATTGCGTGTTGCTCATCCATCAAAAATAATGACAGGACAAGCTTGTTGCTGAGCCATCAATATTCAACCCCAATGGTTTCATGAAAGATTTTAAGGAAGCTTGTAGCAAGTTCAAAATCCTAAAGGATGACCTTGTGAGTGAAATGGATTTAATCTTTTTTGCTTTTTATGAACATACTTATTGCTACATTTTTGTACATAAGCAGCCTGTACCACTCTATTGTATGATATATTATAGTGCTACAACAATGTTGTGAACAATGTTTTTTTGCTATATATGATATATTATAGTGCTACATATTCATAAAATAGTTGTTTCATTATGAACATCTAGATGTTTAATCTGTTTTCCTTTCTTTTTTCTTTACTTTGTGTATGTAGCTTTATTTTCCCATTGTAGCACAACAACACTGGATTGTTTGCTGTGCCAACTTGCTCCACAAACAATTTCACACGTTTGACTCCATGACACCGCCCAATGGTGTCAGCAAGCTTCAGAAACTCGCAGACAATCTGGTTAGTTTGTTAAGCATTGCAACTTTGGCACTTTTTTTAAGACTGTTTGTTTATATATGCATCATTCTCCTGTAGTTCACCAACTTTGTGAGGACGCAATCGAATCGAGATTTGCAACGTTGACTTTGCTAGTTTCAAGCATATCAATCCCAGCCATTCACAGCAACAAACACTGTAATTTTCTACATACCTTACTACTTTTTATTCTGTTTTATTTGCTGCATGTGTTGGTTTCATGTGTATTTTGTGATGCTAAGAGTTTGAAATTTTGTTTGTAGATATGATTGCGGGTTCTACAGCATTCTATACATGGAGCACTACAACGCCAAGATAATGCCGGAGATTGACAGCGATTCAGTCTTGGACTTCCGCAAGTTCTTGGCATCAATTCTTATTGATGGTAGAGAGAACCACAATGATGATGTTGAGAAGATAATCGCCGAGGAGTTGATTGGAAACTAGTCATGTTTGTTTTTGTCTTTGTCAAACCTGTAATGTTTGGATCATGTTAGATGGATGCTTTTGAAACATGTTTGTAAGATGAATGGTCGTCGAACAAAACTGATGGATGAAGAAAGAAATCTGGGAACTTGTGTATGCACAAAACTTTGTTATTCAGAATTATGTTATCCAAAACTGAGCTGCTTTTTTTGCTGTATATTCATGTAAAAATTGCTAGTTATGTTATTCAGAATTGCTATTGTATCTCGGAAGCATTAAGTTGTCGAACACAAGCAGATTTTTTTGTTGTATATCCATATAAAAAGTGCTATATATGTTATTCAGAATTGCTCTGTTACCTGGAAAAATCGTTTTCCCATTTATGCAGCATAACATAGCCGCTGCAGTTTTTTTGTTGTATATCCATATAAAAAGTGCTATATATGTTATCCATAATTGCTCTGTTACCTGGGAATGCGAGAAAATGTCACACTCAAATGGATTTATAGGTTTTGCCAACTGAGTAACAGGTGCTGCATACAAATGCAGTGTATGAAGGTTAACCAGACTAAAAACTATTCAGGTTTTTCATAAAACATATTATGTTGTTGTAAACACATAATACAATTGCTATATTAGACAAATTAAATTGCTATGTTGGTGTCTCATAATTGCTACATAAATTTTGTCACATCAGTTGCTCCATACACAACATTTGCTCTTTTTCCCACAAATAACAGCAAGATAATGTGACAGGTAGTGATACAAAAGAGGTAGAATAAAGCAATTAACTATATGAACTAAGTATGCAAATTTTGCATTTGTATATGTATCAAACAGTTTTTGCTCCTATGTATCAAACATGTGTTCCAATCATCTATAAAATGCAATCATCTACAAATGCAAGTCCACTCCTGCTTCTTTCTCGGCATCTTTTGCCAATGCAACCTTCATATACTTGCAATCTTGCACCGTGTGGCCTTCCTCGTTGCAGTATGGACACTTCTTTTTTCTATACTTCCTAGGTGGTTTTGGTTCTTTTTGCTTCTTTGGCTCACTTGCCTTCTTCCTCCTTTTCTTGTTTGCTTCTTCTCGGAGCTCAATAAGCGGCTTCCTTCTCTTTTCACTCTCTTTTGGACGGCCTTTTGGCTTTGTCTGGGGAGGATTTTGCAACATGCTAGTTGTAGGAGCATCTTGTGGTGCAGGCTGTTGTTGATTTTGGTAATGCATTTGAGGTTGCTGCGTAGATGTAGCATTTTCTTCTTCTTGATGTTGAGCAACATGTTGTGCTCTTCTCATTGTTGCAACGACTTTGGTCGCTTCATCTACCATGCTAGACAACACTGCATATGCATCCTCATTGAAACAGGCATCAGAGGCTAAATTATTCATCTTCATACACAACGAGTTGTACCTCAGTGTATTTGTCGTTGGTACTCCAAACCTGATTGTATTAGTGCCCGGGTTAGGAGCAGGTGTTGTTTCTGCTGCAGACCACCGCTCAAGCATGTATCTCGCAGGGATTTTCTGAACATTTAACTGGACCATCACCCTGATTATATGTGGGCAGAGTAACCCACACATCTCAAATTCGTTGCAACCACACGAATAGAGCCCCTCTGTAGCAACAACCAGAACCCGATATGTTTTCACATCGAGACCTTCATTCGGAACAAGATCGAAACACAACCCTTCTCCCTCGACTTGTTGTGGATAAAACAATGTTGATGCCTGTATGATCATCTGGAACCTTTCAAATATCTCCCTAGTTTAAAATCTCAAACCCTGCCTTTCTATCATGTACCTGCAACAGTTTTCGGTGAAAATAGCATCAGAATTTGCTAATATAGGTAAAATAGAATGCTACAAAACATTTTATGCTTCATTTTCAGAAACTATTATGATGTGGTCTCACCTTCCCCAAAGTGGTGCAGTAGTCGTCTCCATTGTGAATCCTGCATTATCTTCCCTATCAAGCATCAGATTCTGGCATAACTCGTTCTGCTGCACAAAATTGTACGCCGAGTCGCTTGGTTGAACCAATGATTTGAAGTAGGCATTCAGTCCTTCTAATCTCCCCGTTGTGCTTGTGAATGGAAAGAAATTGCGCCGAAAATACACTGGGGCCCATTTCCTTCTGCTTTTCCACATGTTACCTAGGTGGGTGTTATCAGTCATTTCAAACCTTTGCAGCATATTCTGCCAGCATATCTCAAACTCCGCAACAGCGTCCGTGCCGTAAATGCATGAGTAAAACGCATCTGCAAACGGATTTCCATCTACCAAAAGTGGACCAAGTTTTTTTCTTGCAATTGCAAGCACATGGTAGATGCAGCACCTGTGGATTGTAGCAAGGAAAATATTTGAAATTGTTGTGCTCATTGCTTGGTCTTGATCTGTCATGATGTGGTCAGGAGGCAGATTAACTGTTAATTTCCACTTTTTGAACACCCATTCAAATGTTTCGATCTTCTCATCTGGCAGCAAAGCGCATCCCAAAACAATAGTATGTGTATGGTTGTTGATGCCAACAATTGGAGCAAAGGGCATGTTGTATTTGTTGGTGCAAAATGTTGTATCAAAGAAGACACAATCCTTGTACTTTTGATACAGTGCCCTTGTCCGTCCATCCACCCAGAAAAGGGCACGTACGGCATTGTTCTGGTCTAGTTGTGTTGCATAAAAGAAGTGTGGACTTTCAGCTTGCCGCTTTTTAAAGTACTCAATAACCATACTCATGTCTCGCACTGAAACCTCTTCTCGCAGCATTGTTCTGATGTTAGACACATCTTTCTTCACGTACCCTAGGCACCTTGGGTCATCACCATGAACACTCCCCAAGCATCCCATGATTTTAGCAGTGCTAACGTTTTGTTGATGCAAAGTTTGGATGAATTGGAAATCCTCTTCCGGGACCTTCCTGTGAGAGCGATAGTACCTCCGACGACCTATTTGCGTCACCATTGGATGGGTGTGTTCTGCTTTGAATACAGTCACCACCCAAACCCCATCTCGCTTCCCAACATGCATGTGTGCTTTACAGTCATGACGCAAAATTATGTTCCGCTGCCTCGTGTCCTTCACATCCATATGCAATCTGGCTTGTTTGCTACGTGACTTTTGTCCACTAAAGTTGCTCAAGTCTATCATAGCTTCTTTACCATTTGCACCAACACCTGTCGTGCTGCGCTCAATTTTTGCTTCATAAGCATTTGGTTTACCGGTATGCACACACTCAAACACCCTATTAAGAATGGTAGATTTTGGTGCTCCTTTTGCTGTGCTGTACTTTGTGTTTCCAATCCGTGTGCCAAATCCAAGTTTCCAAGCATAATTGTTGTACACTTTTCTGGCCTCTTCAAGATCAACAAATACCATACCGACATATGGCACCACAGGCTTTGAACTAATTTCTTCTCCATCTTCAACAGCAACATGTACTTCACTTGCACTTGCTGCACTCTGAGGGCCAGTTTGAAGCAAATCCTTCTGACTGTGGAGGATCATTGTTCAGGTCAAAACCAGCATGTATGCTGTCAGCCACAAAACCCTGACATTGGAAAATAAATATTCTTGTTAAATTACCAGCAAATTATATTTCAATGATGCATATCTAATCAAACCACATATGCCAATGATGCATATCTAATAAAAAACCAGCATATTACCAGCGCATTGCAGCATGTAAGCAGCAAAATTTAATTGCTGGCAAACATGTTTCTTATTGCAGCATGTAAGCAGCAAAATTTAATTGCTCTGTATGTTAGTTGTGCATATTTTTTTGCTGTGCATCAACATTGTTTTATCTACAACAAGTCGATCATACAGCAACTGTACCAGATGACTAACATACAGAGCACATTACCAGAGTTAAAAATTTATAACCTAGCAGCAAATCGGGAAGGGATGGAGCATACCGATGGAGCAGAGTCATCAGCTTCTTGGTCTTGGTCGAAATACGTTGGAGGATTGTTCAGCCCGCCCCGATTTTGAACTCTGTTGTCGCCGTTCGCCGAATCGAGTTCACAGTGCCGCCGTGGAGCAGGGTTTGAACTAGAGCTAGAAGCAACAATTGGTGGAGGAATAAGATGGTTAGGATGACCAGTAGGAGGGTATAGGACGGATCTTAGGAGATGCGCCATGAACGTATCCAGCCACCGTGGCCCCCGTTCTGGCCGTCGTCGCGAGATCGCGAGAGCTCCGCCGCGGCCCCTGTTCTAGGTTTTTTTGCTGCGTACCTCCGAATATTTGCTGCGTAGCGCAAAAGCGGGAGGAGGATACTAATAGTTGTATCGGACGGTCCAGGTTTTCTCAATCTAACGGCGTACGAGTCGGAGGTTGCGTTGCGCGCATCCTCCGGAGGACGCTCAGCGCTGTCCTAGGGAATATAATAATAACCACAAAGATATAATAATAACCACTTTTATTATTGCCTCTAGGGAATATCTCCAACAGTCTCCCACTTGCACTAGAGTCAATTAATCTAGATTACCTGGTAATATACCGAACACCCATGGCGGTTTGGTGCTGGTCATGTTTTGCCCTCGGGAGAGGTTTAGTCAACGGATCCGCCATATTCAGATATGTGTGTACTTTGCAAATCTTTATGTCACCATCTTGGACATGATCTCGAATAGCATGAAAACGTAGCTTGATGTGCTTCAGTTTCTTGTGTGACCTTGGTCCTTGCGCATTGGCTATGGCGCCCATGTTATCACAGTAGATAGACATTGGGTCCAGCGCACTTGGAACCACACCGAGCTCTATAATGAACTCCTTCATCCATATCGCCTCTTGTGAAGCCTCCGAAGCAGCTATGTATTCTGATTCAGTTGAAGATCTCGCCACAACACTTTTCTTTGCACTCCTCCAGCTAACTACTGCACCATTCAAAGTAAATACGTATCCAGATTGGGATTTAGAATCATCCGGATCGGTGTTCCAACTATCATCGGTGTAACCATTAACAACGAGTTGTTCATCACCTCCATAAGAAAGAACCATATCCTTAGTTCTTCTCAAGTACTTAAGGATGTTTTTTGACCGCTGTCCAATGATCCACTCCTGGATCACTTTGATATATGCTAGTCAAACTAACAGCATATGCAATGTCGGGTCTAGTACATAGCATGGCATACATTAGAGATCCTATGGCTGAGGCATAGGGAGTATTACTCGTCCTTTCTCTATCTTCTACCGTTGCAGGACTTTGAGTTTTACTCAAGGTCGTATTGGGAAACATGGGCAAGAACCCTTTCTTGCTATCTTCCATTCCAAACCTCTTTAGAACTTTGTCCAAATATGTACTTTGTGACAATGATATTAGGCGTCTCGATCTATATCTATAAATCTTTATGCCTAATATGTAAACTGCTTTGCCAAGATCTTTCATTGAAAAACTATTATTCAAATAATCCTTGACACTATTAAGAAGGTCTACATCATTCCCAATCAACAGTATGTCATCTACATACAGCATTAAGAATGCTACAGAGCTCCCACTCACTTTCTTGTAAATACAAGCTTCTCCATAAGTTTGTATAAAACCAAAACTTTTGATTACCTTATCAAAACATTGATTCCAACTTCGGGATGCTTGCTTTTTTTGAGGGTAAAACAGTAGGGCAAAAAACCCCACTGCAACCCCACTGCAACTTCGGGATGCTTGCTTCAATCCATATATGGACCGTTGAAGTTTGCATACCTTGTTACCATCTTTAGGATCGATAAAACCTTTGGGGTTGCATCATATACAACTCTTCATCAATGTCTCCATTGAGGAACACTGTTTTGACATCCATCTGCCATATCACATAATCATAATATGCAGCGATTGCTAACATAATCCTCACAGACTTTAGCTTCGCTACTGGTGAGAAAGTCTCATCATAGTCAACTCCTTGAATTTGTCGAAATCCATTTGCGACAAGTCGAGCTTTATAGACAGTAACATTACCATCAACATCTGTTTTCTTCTTGAAAATCCATTTGTTCTCGACAGCCTTCCGGCCATCCGGTAAGTCCACCAAAGTCCATACTTGGTTTTCGTACATGGATCCAATCTCGGATTTCATGGCTTCTTGCCATTTATTGGAATCTGGACTCATCATCGCTTCCTCGTATGTCGCAGGGTCATCGGTGTTGTCCACCAACATGACACTCATAACGGGATCATACCAATCAGGAGTGGTACGAGTTCTCGTTGACCTGCGAGGTTCTGTAGTAACTTCAACCAAAGTTTCATGATCAACATCATTAGCTTCCTCTCTTATTGGTGCAGGCGCCACAGGAACTACTTTCGGTGCTGCGCTACTTGCAAGTTCGAAAGAAGGTTCGACAACCTCATCGAGTTCTACTTTCCTTCCAGTCACTTCTTTCGAGAGAAACTCCTTCTCTAGAAAGGATCCATTCTTGGCAACGAAGATCTTGCCCCCGGATCTATGATAGAAGGTATACCCAATAGTTTCCTTCGGGTATCCTATGAAGATGCATTTTTCCGCTTTGGGTTCAAGCTTGTCTGGCTGTAACTTCTTTACATAAGCTTCGCAACCCCAAACTTTAAGGAACGACAATTTAGGTTTCTTCCCAAACCACAATTCATACGGTGTCATTTCAACGGATTTAGATGGTGCCCTATTTAAAGTGAATACGGCTGTTTCTAATGCATAACCCCAAAATGATAGCGGTAAATCTGTAAGTGACATCATAGAACAAACCATATCTAAGAGAGTTCGATTACGACGTTCGGACACACCATTACGCTGTGGTGTTCCCGGCGGTGTCAATTGTGAAAGTATTCCCCATTTATTCAAATGCTCGCCAAACTCGTAACTTAGATATTCACCTCCGCGATCAGATCGTAGAAATTTAATCTTCTTGTTACGTTGATTCTCTACCTCACTTTGAAATTTCTTAAACTTCTCGAAAGTTTCGGACTTATGTTTCATGAAATAAATATACCCATATTTACTCAAGTCATCCGTGAAGGTAAGAACATAACGATAACCACCGCGCGATGCTACACTCATTGGGCCACACACATCGGTATGTATGATTTCCAATAAGTCCGTAGCTCGCTCCATCATACCAGAAAATGGAGTCTTAGCCATTCCCATGAGACATGCTTCGCATCTTTCAAGTGATTCGAAATCAAGTGATTCAAGAAATCCATCAGAATGGAGTTTCTTCATACGCTTCACTCCAATATGACCAAGACGACAGTGCCACATATAGGTCGAGTTATCGCTCAATTTCAAACGTTTAGCTTCAATATTATTAATGTGTGTATTTCCACAATTGAGATTCAATAAGAATAGACCATCTATCAAAGGTGCATGTGCATAAAACATATTACTCATATTTATCTAGTAACCGAACCAGTATCAAATACACAGGCACTACTACGAGTAATAGTGAGATACACATCAATAACATGTATATCGGACATACCTTTTTTCTTGATGTTGCCGTTCTTCAAATCCGCCAAGTACTTTGGGAAATTCCGCTTCCAGTGACCTTCTCCCTTGTATTAAAAGCACTCAGTATCAGGCTTAGGCCCAGCCTTGGTCTTCTTCGCCGGCGCGGTAACTTTCTTACCGCCCTTCTTGAAGTTTACCTTTTCCTTAGACTTGCCTTGCTTCTTGAATTTGGTGGTCTTATTGACCAACAACACTTGGTTCTCTTTATTGATCTCCACTTCTGCAGATTTCAACATGGAGAAGAGTTCTGGCAACGACTTGTCCATGTTTTGCATATTGTAGTTCATCACAAAGTTCTTGTAACTTGGTGGTAGTGATTGGAGGACATGGTGAATCCCCAAAGCATCAGGAATCACTATTACCAAGCTTTGAAGCTTGCTTGCGTGCCTAGACATCTTAAGCATGTGCTCACTGATGGAGCTGCCCTCTTCCATCTTGCAGTTAAAGAACTTTTCAGAAGCCTCATAACTCTCAACTGCCGCGTGAGCCTCAAATATCAATTTGAGTTCACGGATAATATCATGTGGGCCATGATTCTCAAACCTTTTCTGAAGCTCCGATTCCAAACCATACAAGATAGCACACTGGACTATGGAGTACTGATTCTTCCGAGCGAGGAAAACATTCTTTACCTCATCGGTAGCATTAGCTGCAGGCGGGTCACCCAGCGGTGCATCCAGCACATAGGTCAAATTACCAGCATTGAGGACAATCCTCAAATTGCGGAACCAATCCGCGAAGTTGCTTCCATTGTTTTTCAACTTTTCTTTCTCTATGAACGCAATTGATGGTAGGGGCCGCCATTGATCTACAACATATTTGCAATAGTTTAGACTAAGTTTATGACAAATTGAGTTCTAATTAATAGTTAAATTAATCTAGGTGAACTCCCACTCAAAACAATATCCCTCAAATTGTTTGAGTGATCATACGAACCAAATCCACCACATCAAAACTGATCATCACGAGAGTTGATGTAGCTTCAATGGCGAACAATCAACATGTTCATCATATCTACTATATGACTCATGCTTTACCTTTCGGTGATCCGTGTTCCGAGACCATGTTTGTACATGCTAGGCTTATCAAGATCAAACCTTAGCTTCCGCATGAGCAAATCTGGCTTGATCATGTTGTATAAACTCGCAGAATCTAACACACCCGATCATCACGTGGTGCTTCGAAACAACGAGCTTTAGCAACGGTGCTTACTAAGGATGAACACTTTAAAACTTGAAATTTTGTGCTTGAGGGATCATCTTATAATGCTACCTTCGCAAACTAAGCAATACAAGATGCATAAAGGATTAACATCACATGCAATTCATAATATGTGATATGATATGGCCTTTCTTCTTGTGCTTCCGATCTCCATCTTCAAGCACGAACATGATTTGCATAATCACCGGTATGGCATCAAGGTCAATGGCGTCGTTTCATGGTTGTCGTCCACCAGCTTCAACTATTACAACTACTTTGAATAGACACGCAGGTCTTAACGGAATTTAAAAGACAACCATATGGCTCTTGTCGGTTGCCAACTTATAATAAGGAGCATTGCATACATCATATATAATCACAATCATGGCCATATCACATCACAGCACACCCCTGCAAAACAAAGTTAGACGCCTCTAATTTTCTTTGCATATTTTACGTGGTTTGGGGCTTTCAATAAGTGTCGTTCTAACTTACAAACAAGAACCACAACGTTGATGCTTGAACTATCAAGTGCCCATTGTAAATTGAATCTATACTATGATGGGAGAGACAGACACCCGCAAAGCCACTTATGCAATACAAGTTGCATGTTGAGCGTGGAGCAAGTCTCATGAACGATGTCATGTAAGGTTAGCCCGGGCCGCTTCATCCCATCATACCGCAAGATGCAAAGTACACAAAAAGCAATTGATAATAAAAGCACCACCGCCCATAATGACCATTGTGTTCTACTCGTGCAACAGATCTACATATAGACACGGCTCTGATACCACTGTAGGGGTTCGTAGCATGGAAAACTAAAAATTTCTACTGCATGCACACAAACAAGCCAAGATCTATCTACTAGATTGTAGCAATGAGTCGATAGAAGCACTCACCCTCGAAGATTCCAAAGCGGTTAACGAGAGCAGATTCTCGTGGGTGATGTAGTCGTACACTTGCCGATCTCAAGATCGCGTAGATAATCCTTCCGGCGCTGCGTTCCGGCGGCGCTTCCGCAGTCGGTCACACGTTCGGTACTCGATGAAGACCTTCCTATCCCTTGTTCCAGCAGGAAGCGGAGGTTGTAGTTCTCCCCTCGCGATTCTGGTACCACGACGGCGTGGTGTCAGAAGTAGAGGGAAGTTCCCGCAGAGCTTCGCCTAAGCCGGTGCGAGTTATGGTGGATTAGGGTTTCCCGGAGATCTAGGGTTTAGAAGTTCGGAAGGAGGAGGAGGTGTCGGCGGCGGCTAGGACGGCGGGCCGGCGGCGGCGGTGCGGCGGCGCGCAGCGGTGGCGGCTCGGTGGAGAGGCTAGGGCTTGTGTGCTTTGGGGCAGCCCTCCCCTTCTATTTATGAGAGGGGGCAGCCTTGGTAGGGTTGGGTTTGAATCCAAACCCAAACCCAAGTTGGATTGAGAGAAGGAATTGTTTCTTCTCCCACTAGGAAACCATTGTTCCAGTTTGACTTTTCAAACTCCCGTTTGACTTTCAATTTAGAGCTTCAGTTCTCTCTTGCAAATGCACACACCAAGTGACCTAGGATATGATCCAATCATTCCACTTACCCATGACACATTCATGGACCATTCTCCTTCCGGACCGGTGAACCTTCTAGACCCTTCTAGAACCTCTCCGATAAAAACATCAGAAACTTTCCCGAACTCCGAAATAGGACTTTCCTTATATGAATCTTATTCTCCGGACCATTCCGGATCTCCCCGTGATATCCCGGATCCCATCCGAGACTCCGAACAGCATTCGATATCCCTACTAACATTCCATATCTACTAAACAATATCGAATCCTTAAGTGTGTCTCCCTACGGTTCGTGAATTATGCGGACATGACCAAGACACTTCTTCGGTCAATAACCAATAGAGGAATCTGGAAATTCATATGGATCCCACATATTTCTACGATTACTTTGCGATTGAATGAACCACTTACATACGATACCAATTTTCCTTTGTCTCACGATAGTTTACTTATCCGAGGTTTTGATCGTCGGTATCTCTGCATACCTAGTTCAACCTCGTTACCGATAAGTACTCTTTTCTCGTTCCCGTGATATGTGATCCCTTGTGAGCCAGTCACATGCTTGCAAGCTAATTGGATGAAATTCCACCGAGAGGGCCCAGAGTATATCTATCCGTCATATGGATGGACAAATCTCACTCTTGATCCATGTGCCTCAACCCATACTTTCCGAAAACTCAATGCCACCTTTATAGCCACCAAGTTATGGTGTGGTGTTTGATGTCATCAAAGCATCCTTCCAGTGATGGTGATTAGCATGATCTCATGGTCAAAGGAATTAGGTTACTATGTATCAGAAAGCTTATAGCAAACGAACTATTGAAATGACTTGATCTTAATGCTACGCTTATCTATAGGAGTATGTCCATCATACCATTCTCCTAATGATATGATCTTGTTGTTAACAACATCTCAATATTCATGATTAGGAAACCATGATCATCTATTAACTTACAAGCTAGTATTATAAAGAGGCTTTACCGGGGACTCTAATTTAGTTTACAAATCACACAAGTATTAATGTTTCCGTTTAATACTATTATAGCATGAATGTAAACATTTATCATAAACACAAAGATATAATAATAACCATGTTTATTATTGTCTCTAGGGCATATCTCCAACAACATGTCCTAGGAGCCTGATGAAGACCGTACAATGCCTTGTGGAGGCACAACACCTTGCTCGATGTGCAAGTCATAGCTCGTGATGCCTGCCGGTTGCACGACATAGACTTATTCACCAATTTATCTGTTCAGAAACTACTTTCGGTTCATGCATAGGGCCATCCATACGTGTGCATGAATTCTGAGACTTCGTCGAGCAGTCCTCGAATAACGCACGAAAAAACCTTAGACAACAGGGCCAATATTTCAACTTACAACTTTTATTGCTTAGAAGGCTTCACAAAACACACGAAAGCTCCAATTAAGAGACCCACCTGTTAGTTCTTTATGAAAGAGGCCTAAAAAACACACGAGAAATCAACTAATCATGGAGCCCACCCGACAAGACTTTATCGAACGTTTGGAAACACTCCTTGTGGCATTGCCTTCTCCGCCTCCCATCCTTCTGTTCACTTTTGTATTCATGGGCGGACCTACCATCCCTCCAGCCTAGGAGACCGCCTAGGCTTGCTGGTTGCGATCACTTGCATAATCTTATTTTTACTGTGATTTGGTCAATAATAATAGTGTCTTAGGGCATGTACAATGCTGGAGAAGACATTCCTTCTCTTAGTTCTCCATATCATCTAGAGAAGACACTATATACAAGTTGTATAATAAAAAAATTCTTATTTCCATCTCTATCAATTAATGAGAATTAACTATTTTTAGTAAGAAATTATTTTTTTAAGAGGAGATGTGGTACAATAGAGAAAATAGCCTTTCTTATTTCTAAGAGATCATTCCTTAGCTAAGGGAAGACAATGTTCTCTTTCTTATTTTTCTCACCTTCAACTAAACAAAAATCCAACGTGGCAACCATAAGGAAAGGCTGACATCGTCGTATTGTACGTGCCTTTAAGCATTTTTGCCGAAGCTTCTAAAATTTATTAGGTCTGCTACTGCTTGAATTCGACACTCGGTAAAGTCAAACTCTTGATTGACATTTTGTATATTCTATAGTGTTCCATTGAGATAAATTGATATTTCTAACATCTGTTTTGTTCAACCTAAAAAGACGACCATGCATTCTAGAAAACCTCCCGTGAACTTTGAGCTCTCTTCGGTAATATCTAAGGAAACGAGAATAAACACTACCACGTACATATATCTGCAATTCATCTAAGCTTTCCTTTTTTCCCTAGCATCTATATAATTTGGTTTAGCCAAAGAGTTTAAGTGCCGGCGTATTGAAAAGAAAACAACTAATGTGACTTTTCTTACAATGTATGCCTTGAATTTATGGAATTAATTTTACATGTTCAATGTTATAATTATATAATAATAATATTTTATTCAATGTGTAGCTGCATTATTATGGTGTTATTTTGCATAAGTATAATAGTAAAATGAATTTGTTAGAATGTATATCGAAAGATGATTTGTAACCATAGAAGGGTAAAAATGTTTACTATAAATAATTAGGCAGTCACAACGACTTCAATCGGCTACTAGGTCATATTACAATGACAATCAATCCTATAAATCAATCAAAAAGCCATAAAATTATGCAAACACGAAGAACTTGATTTACGACAATTTTTGTGTAATATATATTATGCAAGAAATTATGTTCACTTGAATATTGATCCAGATGTCCAGGTAGTGGACTACCTAGTGCTAGCTGCTCATCGAACATGTCAGCATATGAAGGATTTCATACGATCCATGTGATGGCCATGAAAAAACAATAAACTTTACTTGCTTAACAATATTTATTGCTTCAATTCAAGGTAGATTTAATGTTTAAAGACGATTCCAAAATTTAATCTACTAAAATTCATTTGGACTCTCTGTTCCAGATTTTTTTTTGAAATAAGTCCGAGTACTGTAGATTCATATGTTTCCACAAAATTCTAGAAAGCAAATCATCATTCTAATATTATTAACTTTGCTTCCCGTATAATCAAAAGTCTATAAGATGTTGGACTTCATTTGAAGAATTATGAAGGTGTCCATCACCTGGTGGACCCGTTTATCAAAATAATAGATTTGTTTTATAATGTAAAACATTTTAGCAAACCCATAATTTAATTTGGCAAAACGTTCTACATTATGGAAGGGATGTAGTAGTTTAGAGTCTTAACCTGCGAGATGAAACCACCGATTTTGACGGGGCAGAGATATTCGGCGATGCCATACAAAGAGTTTGCCAAATAATCGGACCTTGCTAGGAAATAATTTTGCAGGCACAGCGTAGCAAGTGTTGAATATAAATATATTGTCTAGCCTCTTTCCATAAGATCGGTCTTTTGAGATAATTGGCTAGTGCATAAATTTATTATGGTATCAGAGCCAAGAGGTTTTAAGTTCAAGACT
The DNA here is from genome assembly GCA_030063025.1 of Avena longiglumis. Classification (NCBI taxonomy): domain Eukaryota; kingdom Viridiplantae; phylum Streptophyta; class Magnoliopsida; order Poales; family Poaceae; genus Avena; species Avena longiglumis. The sequence continues at coordinate 29,760,920 of CP125979.1, read as the reverse complement.
CTACACGCAGTATTGAAAAAGATTATGCGGACACCTGAATCCACATCTTAGGCCCGTGACGAAACAAAAGGCCACCGGCCTAGATGTGAGGGGGAGTGTTAAATACAAATATACTGCCTAATTAGATTGGTCTTTTGAGATAATTGGCTAGTGCATAAATCCGTGATGGTATCATAGCCAAGAGGTCTTGAGTTAAGACCCTGCTAATGCAGAATTAAAAAAAGATTCTGTGGTTTTTTTCTATTTACGCTAAGGACTAAAATAGCCTAGACGTGAGGAAGAATATTGCATATAAGTATACTGCCTAGCCTCTATTTATAATATCAGTCTTTTAGAATAATTAGCTAGTGCATAAATCCTTTAGCAAGCACAATCGCACAAACTCTCATCTCCATAGCTATGGTACCGTGCTGACGGTATCAGGCGAGGTATAGTAGCCACCACGCCAGATCTTATTTAACTTTAGTCAAACTCCATTGTCAAAATTAGCGTTGTTAGAGCATCTCTAGCACAGCCCGTAAATACACGAATTGAAACCTCGAGTTTAGTTTATCGAACTCGTGTTTACGGGTTGGAAAATCACTGGCGCAGAACAAAGCCCGTAAAACAAAACTATAAAACGGAATATTCTGTTTTACAGTTTTGGTTTTAAGGCTGTGTTCTGCTCCAGCGATTTTCCGACCCCGTAAACGTAGGGTTTTTCATAGAATTCGTATGCAACACATAAACCAATCGATCATGATTAATCAAATAATCATCCAAATTAAACAACAGATAAACAAATGTCTGGACCAAATTATTACAACAGTTTTGGGAAAATTGAACAAATGAAGAAATGTCTTAACCAAATTACAACAATTTTCGAACAAATGAACAAATGTCTCAACAATGATACATATCACGCATAAATGAATGGAATGGTAGGATCAAAGGCGACGGCCATGTCGCTGCCAGTGGTGAATTTTCAGATCATAAGCGAGTTGGGCATGGGTACTGGCATTCTCAATCTGCCGATGCATTTCAAGGAAAGCTTCAATGCAATCCAGATTGCGTTGGGGTTGCACTCGGGTGCCAACGTTGTCATAGAAGCAGGGCAGGCTTAACTCTCTTTTATCCTGGATAATCATGTTGTGAAGAATCACATAACATGTCATGATGTTCACAAGGGTTTTTTTGTCCCAAAACCAGGCTGGGCCACGAACAATGGAAAACCTTGCTTGCAAAACACCTAGACCTCTCTCAATGTCCTTGCAAGCTGCTTCTTGAGCTTTGGCAAATTCAGCTTCTATTTTGTCTTGGGGATCCTTCACATACTTCACAAAAGTTGCCCAATCCAGATGGATGCCATCAGCAGGTAATATCCCATTGTATATTCATTGTTCATGACCTTGTAGTTGCAAGTGGGTGCTTCCCCATTTTCTAGTTTCGTAAATAAAGGGGATCTTTGCAGCACGTTTATGTCATTTAGTATTCCCGGCAAACCAAAAAAATGCCAAATCCACAAATCTTGTGCTGCGACGGCTTCAAGTACAATGGTAGCATCTTTGCTCTTCTTGTAATACTGTCCATGACATGCCTTGGCACAATTCTTCCATGTCCAATGCATACAATCAAGACTAACAAGCATATCAGGTCAACCTCTTTTCTCATTTATCTCCATCAATCTTTTTGTGTCATATTCATTGGGAGCTCAGAGATAGGTTGGCCCAAACAACTTGATAATCATGCGAGCAAACCTAAGCACGGAATCCGTGGTTGTATCTTCGCCAATTTGAAGATACTCATCGGTATAATCCGCAGGTATTCCATACGCAATCACCCTCATGGCAGCCGAGAGTTTTTTAAAGGGACTAAAACCCATCATGCCGGCAACATTTCTACGTTGCTTGAAGTAATTCGAGTTAGCTTTGCAGGCCTTGATGATTTTGACGAACAAACTATGACGCATGCGAAACCTCCTACAGAATAGATGCGGCCGATAGGTAGGTACCTCGGCAAAGTAGTCCTCCATCAGCTTCTTGTGGCCGAGGAGGCGATTCCGTTGGATGCGGTTCCGGCCAATCACCGAGGCGCTCCTCCGATTCAGCAGCTATGCACGGTCCTCCAGCTCCTTGACGGAGAGAAGGAGGATGGTGGCCTCCACCTCGTCGTCCTGGAGCAGTTCATCGAGGTCGGAATCGTCCGAGCTCGATGAATCGGACAGTTCGACATCGACGAACTCGTCGCCCGAGCTCATCCTCGATTCGGCCGGCGCAGCGTTGGCACCCGGAGCTGGGCGAGGAACCGCGGGCGGGATGCGGGGCGACCTGCGCTAGCTCCGGGATCCCGGGCTCAGGCGGGCGGTGCGGGGGAGGAGGGAGAGAGTGAGCAGTTGCGTGCGGTGATCCACCGTTCGGTTCACTCGTTCGCCCCCTACAAATACAGGCCGATTTGGGTTTTCGGGCTTGGCCTAAAAAAACGGTTTTTCCTCGTTTACTCTAACTGATCGGCGCCGTATTTCGGCCCGAACCCGTAAAGTGGCGGTTACTTTTTGGTTTTGGCCCTTTTATAGGCTCTGCTAGAGATGCTTTTAGGGATGTATGTAATGTATGTAAGGGTATGGAGAGAGAGAGAGAGAGAGAGAGAGAGAGAGAGAGAGAGAGAGAGAGAGAGAGAGAGAGAGAGAGAGAGAGAGAGAGAGAGATGTGTAGATGCTGTCTTTTTATTCCAAGTTGTTTGTTTGCGATGAGGTTTGACCTGGACATATAACACGGTTGATCTGTTCTAGTATATGCCAAGTTTAGGTACAATCAGTTTCAGGTTTCTCCTGTGCGTTGGTTGACTGTCCGTGCTCAAGGAATGGCGGAATAGGTCTCGTCTTCTGTACGCCATAGGAGAGGTCGGTCGTTGCCAGACGAGCCAGAGCGCAAGACCTCGTTCGTAGAAAATGTGAGCGGAGCAATGTTGTTAGCCAGCTTGCCAGCGTCTACAAAGCGTGGCACTTGGCCTGAAACACTCACCAGATTCAGTGAAACAGTATCAAACAATTTCCCTAACATACTGTGTTGTGTTTACAATTACAGGGACCGAGCAACACGGCCTGAAACTTGACCTAGTACAAAATCTTCCCTCTCTGCATCGTTTGTACAGAAGAGGCCCGTGGTAAAAAAAAAAAGTGAACTTTTTGTCAGGCAAGGTAGAAACCAGTTGTTTCTTCTAGTCCCAGCTTCCCCCCTATACACGGTTAATAAACTTATCAGGTTAGCGTCATGCATGCACCACAGCCGGAAACGGTCTGGACTCCGGAGCCAGCAGTCAGGTACTAGTAGCCAGCGACGTACTACGCCAGGATGCTGAGATCGGGGAGCACGATCGAACCCGCTGGCGTGCTCACCGGCCTCCCGCGGCATCCTCTGTTGCTGCTCTTCTTTGAGATTTCAGTCCTCTTTCGCTTGCTCGAAGAAGAATGCTCCAAAGTCCAACCTTGTCTGCTAAATTGGTCCAAGGAAAATGTTACACTACCGGATACGCCGGCTAGGCCGACGGCTAAAAGCCCTCGGCGTAGCCCCAAAAGCCGTCGGCCTTCGGTACCTCGGTGGAGCCAAAACATCCGTCAGCATATCGGCTAGCCGCCGTCAGCGTATCGCCTAGCCATCGGCGTAAGTATTTGCCAATGGCCGTGGCGGGCCCGCCGGCGTAGTAGCCGTCGGCAAACGGCGAGGCTGCCGTTACACAGCCAGCTAACGGCGTGGCCGGTACGCCGACGGCCGGGCCATCGGTATAGCAACGGCACGTAGCTCCCAGGCAGGGAGCTAAGCCGACGGTCGCGGCCCTCGGCGTAGATCCAAGCATACGTCGACGACAACGCCCTCGGCGTAGAGAGCACACGTGGCAGGCGCTGGGCCTCCTAGGCCGTGAGCTGGGCCGACGGTCGAGGCCCTCGGCGTATAGCTGGGCCTACGCCGACGGTCTGGCCCTCGGCGTACCAACGACCATTTGGCATAAAGCTGGGCCGACGCCAACGGCATGGCCCTCGGCGTAGCCCCGCACAGAATTTTTTTCGTTGTTTCACTACAGTTTTATTTCTTGCAACATTATTCAAACAAGATCACATCATTCATACACGTATCAAACAAGATCACATCATTCATACATGTATCAAACAATATCACATAATTCATACATCATTCAAACATGTATCAACATAATCACATCATTCATACATGTATCAACATCGTCACACATGCATAGACAATAAAACCCTATAGCTATGAAGGAGACGGGGTGGGACCGAAATCTCCCTAGGTGAAAAGAGACGACCTCGGGCAAGGGTGGCGTCCAGTAGAAGCAACAGAAGAGCCACCTGGAAAGGGAGTAGGAGAAACGCCCTCGGGAGAACCACCGGCAGAATGGCCAGAAGAAGGACCATTGTCATGAAGCGGTGTGATCTGACGCCCATCCGGCTAGACATGGCCAAAGTGCTGGTTCCCAGAAGCTCCCGTTCCCTACATGTTGTCTACGTGTTAGCAACTTGCGAGGCATAGTAAAGCGATAAGCAGTGGGTTAGCAAAAAACTTACCGGTGTCGATGAGTACTATGTCCTAGTGAAACTGTCCCTCGATGGCATGCATGGCGGCGGCCCCGGCATGGGAGGCACGGGCCTGAATCCGTATTCTGTCCCGTTTGAATATTCACCAACATTGCTTGCAAGATATTTTAGATGTCAGGCGGTAATACAACAAACTAGGGGAAGTGGGACTTGTATCTTTTGCAAAAATAAAGGTTCAAACTTACATTTACTTATTGCATGTAGGTTGCATTCGTCTACTGATACTGCCAAAAGGCCACCTGATATACATCATGAGCGGCATCGTAGGCCGCCTCGAACTCAGGCTACAATTGAATCTTTGAACAACTTCTCCAAAATGTGTGATACATAAAATTCACACACATGCGATAACAACACTTACAAACATGCAAATTTCTTGGAGTGTGAGAAGATTCGCAGCGATACTTCATGTGGGCGTGGAGACTGCTATTCAGAGGGTACGAATCCGTCCAATTGATAAAAATAGAACATAAGTAATCGATATAAATATAAAATAAGTTTATAGTTAGGCGGCAAAAAAGAAAAAATGCAGAAGGTACGCCAAGGGTGGTCGTCGGCCTACGTGGTTGGTACGCTGAGGGTGGTCGTCGGCGTACCCGGGTGGACTTTATGCCTCGGCGTACGTGGTTGGTACACCGAGGGTGGCCGTCGGCGTACCCGGGTGGACTTTATGCCAAGGTTGGTCGTCGGCGTACTGGCCGCACCGTTAGGACTCCGTCCGTCCTGGCCGGTATCTGCCACGCGTCCACCCCGTACGCCGAGGGCCACGGAATGCTGAGGGTGGCCGTCGGCGTACCGATGGCTACGCCGAGAGCTGGTGACGGGGGCTGGCCTGACCCGGTCCTACACCAACGGCCCCAACCTTTGGCCGTCGGCGTCCGGCAACACATCTGGCCATTCATGTAATGTTAATAATACATAGGAGCCATTGAATTCACCTAAGGAACCAACCCCAATCGACACCGACAGTGACTGACATGACTCCGAAACCTGACGGGGAATTCAGCCACGGATTCCCTATCCCTGGAAGAAGAGCATTTCCCTCCAACCCTACGGCACTCATGATTCATGAAGGCAGAGGCACGGTGAAACGTGTGACGTACTATGTACTTCTATCAATAATTAGTAGTTACTCCCTCCGTTTTAAGAATATAAGATACTAGCATAATGCCCGTGCGTTGCTACGGGCTATAAAACGATGATATTATGTTATTGTTTGTCGTATGAGATAAACTGATCAAACTATCCATCGCAAGAACTAAGAGCACCTCCACCCCTCTTCTCCTCAGCGTTCCATGTTGTTTTACCACATATGTTTTTGTATGGATTTCAAACGGACCGACACATCACGTTTCACCATGACATGTTTCTGATGAGAGGCTCCAATTATGTATAGCTTTTCTTACGCCGCTCGACCGATCGTATAGCAAGGTGTTCGTCTTGGCGAGCCCTGCCTTGGCGAGGAAGGCGACGACCTTCTTATAGTAGTCGCACTTCAGGTAGACGGCGTTGCCGAGCTCATTGCGTTGTAGTCCGTGCAATGACCATATCTAGCTGAATGACCGAAATGCCCATGTGTTGCCATCAACATTTATTTTTTTATATCGTCACAAATTTCTCACATACGTGGATTCTTCTTTGACAATAGTCCTATAAAATCACCAATAAAACATGATAGCATGAACATACCCTTGCGTTGTCCATCCATGCCTGACAAGAACAGCGTCGCAAGCGCTGATTGACTGAGTGATATTATGGTGGACAACTTTAATCCATCGTGGGATCTCACAAAGCGCAGCGATCAGAGAAGCTGCATGACGAACTACGCATGCCCAAGTCACCGCGATGAATATTTCAGTGTCCTATCTAGAGCAGCTTGCGTCGAGAGAAGCAGGACAGGGAGCCTCGTTGGACGACAGGTCAAAGACCACAGGCGGCGCGTGCTCAACATTGACCAGGCACGGCTTCAGAGAAGTAAGAATTAGTATGCAAACAAAGAGCGGTGAGCAGGTTGAGGAATATCTATATGTCTTATGTTGTCGACGCCCGCATCCCTCCCTCATATCGACAGCCGCCCGGCCACAGCCATCGTCGGCCGTTGCCTCCTCCCTCCTCCTATTGAACACAACTGCATCTATTGGCCATTTGCGCTGTAGCAAAGGTTTTTGCACTTCAGCTGGATGACGTACGGGTTTATAGGAGACGATATACACTCTGTGAAAAATTATACACCATATACCTTCTTGCGACCACAGTTTCTCACCATTGGTTCCTATAAGCTGGCTTATGGATAAAAGAAAGTTAGACATAATGTGTTTTAAAGAGTACTTATTGCGCCTCGTGTCTCCGATTCTATCTTTTCCTAATTGTGTACCAAGCTTTATTTATCATTGATGAATAATTGTTTTGTTCGATTATTCTAGAGCACTTGATTTACCAAGTATCTCTCTTTCTCAAACACAATGTTTGATACAATCTCAATACAATACAAATATTTAGATAATATTTTATTGATAGTGCCAATTTTCAAAAAAGTAAACAGAAAATGTTTTATAAAATAAGACCCAACCGGCCTAACTGGGCCTTCTAAGGCCAAGCCAGGCCAACACACGCACGCCAGGACTGAGCGAACCCTAGCTGGCCCTCATGCGCATGACCCAGAGACGTGATCCTCTGCCTCCTAGCGATGCGCCGCCAGATCCTCTGCCTCACTCCGTCACTCGGTCGAAGCCCCGGACCACCCCGTTCGCTTTCTCTCCCACTCGCCAGCACCCCGCCGCCTCGCTCATCCCCGCGTGCGCCTACCCATGCGCGCCCCTGATCGTCTCCAATCGTCGCCGACCTCATTGTCGGCTGCTGCTCGTCGACCACGTCCTCCTGCCGCGTCTAACGAGCGCACGAACAAGGCAGAGGCGACCGGTGTGCACAACGAGAATGTGGAGGCCGGGCTGGTGCTCACGCGCGGGCGAGGTCCTCGAGGCGCTGGGCCAAGCGGAGGAGACCGTGGTGGACCAGGTCGCCACAGTCGCTGCCGAGGGATGCCGTTGCCGGAGGCTACCGCGACGTCGTCACGCGGCTGGAAGACCACCGCGCGCGCCCTGAAGCCGCCCCCAATGTCGTCGCTGAAGAGATGAATGGGGGTACATTTGAGGGGCCGCTCCTCTCAGTCGAGTGCGCTCCTCCTACTCGATCTCACCCCTTCTCCAAGCTCTGATACGCGCTGGGAAGTAGCAGGAGACAGGCGAGGGAGGAGCCGGGACGGCGGGACGGAGGCACGCTAGTTCGGCCGTTCAGGGCTGGGGGACGATCGAACGCGCCAGAGATCAAACGGGTAGGGATCGAATCCAACGGGTGGTGGAGCTGAGAAGGAACGACCTCTAAACGAACCGTTCAGTTTTTATTTTACTTAGCGGTGGCAGTATAGTAATATCTTTGAACGGTCAGGGGCAAAACCGGAAAAAAAAGGTGAACGGAAATTGAGGAGGACGTACCTACCTTAGCTTAAATTAGTAGATAGATTTTAGGTTTCTGAAGAAAATAAATCTAGACTTTTTTTAGTAATGTAAAATTGACTTAATTTTAGAATGAATCTACACACTAAAACAAGTCTAGATATATTCTCTTCACAAACTAAAACATCTTATATTTTAAAACAAAGAGAATACATACTTAATTACTTATATTAGCAAAGTCGAGGGTGTCGCTGTCAGTCATTACGGTGGCCGGACCTAGATAGCATGCACAACGTACCCCTTGATCATGCCAGTCCATGCATTTGGGAAGCACGGAAAAAACAAAGCAGAGAGACCATTCAGCTAGTTGGTTGGCCACTACTACAACACTGCATGCGCGTGTGGTGACACTGCACACTAGCTCCACACACATAGGGAGTACAACACTAGAGGTTAACCGGACCAGATCCAGATGAGACCAGGGTGGCCGAAGCCGTAGCCCGGCCAGGGACCCTCTGGCCGTGGTTGCAACCGGGATAGAAAGTCAGTACAGCGTATTGAAGAAGGCCACAGGATCGCCATGCCATGCCCGTCATGGGTTTGGGTTGGTAGCGCAGCTTATTTACAAGCTACAACTTGTCACTTCACACGGAGGTGACGTGGCACTAGTGCAGAGCCTCCCTTTAACTCCGGTTGGGAGGGCCCTCTAACAGCGGTTCCCCAACCGCTGTTGAGGTTCTTCTGCCGCGGCAGAGATTTAGGCCGTTTTCCTGCCTCGCCCGCCTGCTCGGGCGTATTTACGGGAGGGGGGAGCGAGAGCGAATCGATCGGGAGCGGTATACTTATAAATCGTCATCGGTACATACGAGTACATGAATAATTAAGCAACTATTATTATGCACAAACATCGTCATCGGCACATACATCGTCATTGTTCATTTTGGTGGATATCTAAAGAGTTCTCCGCCAGGCGTGACGACCTCATCAAGTATGAACCCCGCCAATTCCTCTTGAATGGCTCGTATGCGTTCAAATGATAGGAGTTGGTCCCGCATCCGTTCGATCTGAATATATATGAAGAATGGGCCGTCAATATATATATAAGAATAAAACTCAACACAATTGATGGTAATAAAATAATGTTGTGGACTTTGTTTACTTACTCTAAGTTGTTCTAGTGCGGCTTGGCCCGTCGCACATATCGTGTTGCGAATGAATTCGCAAACATAGTACCCACATAAGTTATTGTCGTGTCCCTGATGCGCGCACTTTACGAGAATAGAGATTTCAATCAAAATAATAATCAATAAAGCATGATATAATGGAATTGGAAGCTAGCTAGTATTACTTACATTTTGGTCTACAAATTTTAGTTCTTCGACCATTCACCCACGGCCTGCCGTGAACATTTTCCAAACCCTGTCCGACAAAGAAAATGGATAAAGGAGTAATTAATTACTTATTGTCACGAAAGTTGCCGATCTAGTGCGATAATATGATTGAAATTACCTCTGGAGCATCTCTCTAAAGTCTGCCCATAGCTCTTTTTCTTTTCGTAACGAGTCCATGACAAGGACTTTTCCTGAGTCGGGTTGAATGACTAGCAGAATAAAGTGGAACCTACGCACGCATAACTCATCATCAATTACACTTAACATCGAGTAAGCCGAAACAGAATGTGTACAAGAGAGAGGGTAATAGTACTCACGATAAGTTGTAAGGCAATAGTATTTCCCTTTTGGTTTGTTGTCTCAGTAAAGACTTTAGCAAGTAATCTTCTGTTTGCCTGGGTTTGTCTCTTACCACTTCTTCATAAACTCTATTTGGGTCAACGAACCCAATGTCAAAAGGGCCTCCTTTCATGCATTACATAACCTTTTTCCTGTATAATAGTATATACATATATGGTGAGCATATATATATATATATATATGCAATTAATGAAGTGAATGAGATGAGATAAAAATTACAGAAATAGTACTTACACATAATAAAGGCTGATGGCAGATTTGTCGAGTTCCTTCTGATTGAATAGAAAATGCAAGTCTTGAATGTTGAAGTCGATTGCGTCGTCTCCGCACAAGAAAATCTGATCTCTTATATGCGCCGTGATCCATTCTACCTTTCTCGTCTTGCAGAAATGAAGGTACCACTTGTGCAATTTTCGCATCTTTGTTGGTAGATTCTTGAGCTCCTCTTTCTTGACGAGATTCTTCCCATACTTCCATGGCTGTATGGGGTTGGCATCGCATTTGGGCAAGTTGTCTCCCATGACGTTCAAGTATGCAATGTAAGTCATCCCCATCTCATTGGCCTTTCTTTGTAGCTCTGCCTCGTAATCATTTACGGGAGGAGCGTCTCGTGTGTCGAACATTTGGAGCGGGGCGCATGATTGGTTTTCCTGCTCTCCGAGCATGGGAACTGTTTTCTGGGGTGCCTCACGACTGCTACTTTCAGTCTCCCTACGGTGCCTTGCATCCGCCTTCAAAATCTGGCGCTCGTAGTCCAGCACAAGTGGGGTTTCAGGTTTCAAAATATTATTGTAAAACTTCTCCACCACAGCCGGATCTATTTTCTCCTTTGGCTCGGCCCGTCTAGGTGCAAAGAATTTCTTGACCTGTTCTTCCGTGATCCTATTGGTCTCCTCGTCGCTGCGATTCCACGGTAAAACCGGCAATGGCTTGGCGGAAGGCTGCGGGACGTAGTTTTTTGAACTCTTTGGCGTACGGTTTCCTGCGGATTTCTTTGTGGCAAATTACCGATGCTCCTCGTGGCGTGCTCTTCCGCTTCTGAGGAGAGATGGATGAAGCACGGAGATGGTGACGGGCCGGAGATGGCTGCCAGCAGAGATGGCTGACGGCGGAGATGGCTGCCGTCTGAGAGATGGCCGACGGGCGGAGATGGCTGCCAGCCAGAGATGGCTGACGGGCGGAGATGGCTGCCTTACGGAGATGGCTGCACAGAGATAGCTGAAGGCTCGGATCACGACGCCATGGAGACGGGCGGGGTGCCAGTGACCTCCAATTTGGAAGCACAATGTGTTCCTTCTTCCAAAGAATGGTTGTTTTCACTGCAAATTTGAGTTGAGTTTCCCCTTCACCTGTAGCATGGTCAAGCTGTGCTTCCTCATATTCCTTCACAACCTCATCCACCCCGACAATAGCATAGCCATCTGGAATCGGTCGGCAGTGGTAAGTTCCACCAGCTACAGGAGGTAAGGCATAGCCAACAACCACCTTAATGGATAAGCCCATTAATCTCACATGCAGCTCAGCGTGTTCGCTCTCCGTGATCTCATCCACGGGGTATCGAGGACTCGTCATTTCAAGCGTGGGCTGCACGTTCTCCATGGAAGCCACACTGCTTTTCCGCGCAGAGTCTGGGACGCGGGCAGCTTCCAATGCAGGCTCTTCGTGCCGCTAAGATGGGCCGGTAGCTTGATGGTTTCATAGCATTCACTTGCGCTGCAGCCGCAAGTGCATGTTCTATCTGTGTCATCCGCTTTATGCGCACTTTTTCTTTTCTTCGCGCCATCCGTAAGAGTCGCTCGATCGGCAAACCCATCCTTCCATGTCATACCCCCCGTGCCGCGTGCATGTCCGGTGTTCTTTTTACCGATGGCGCGTGTGAGCTGGTCATTCTCTGTCGGGATGGAAGGTCTGGCGGATGTTTCCTCGTATGCCGTGATGAGTTCAAGGACGGGTTTGGAAAGGATGGTTGGGAAGATACACAATCCTGTTCGGGTCCAACCTTGCCCCGATTCCGTAGAACCAAGTCTTTGCACGTAGGTCCCACCCATCCGTCTGGGTGTGATCCTCTCTCAAGCAGGCCTTCTCAGCTTCCTCCCACTTAGGCCTCGAGATATGTAGCCACCGACCCGTCCTCCGTGATATTCCTTCTTGAGGCATTAAGCGTATTGGTTTCGACCTCTTTTTAGCTATAGCACTTTTTATATGTCTTAAATTCGGGCCATGAGGTCTTATCTTCGCATAATATGCGTCTTTGAAATTTGAGTCTCGCCAGATTTGACAAATTTGTTCAATTTTGTCTTCCAGATTCTGGAAAGCGTCGCCATCTTCTTTAGAGTCCACTCTTTGACCTTTTCCTTTATAACTGGTTGTTTTCATCCTCCTCTGGCGGAAGGGTGAAATTTACCAACAACGAATTCCAAAGCGTTTCTTTGGATCTCATCGACAAAGGTACCGCCCTTCTTTGGCTTATTCCAATTTTCAATTGTGATTGGGATTTGGTCCCTAACAAGAACTCCACTGACGTACAAATTTGTCACGGCCTTCTTGGGCTCCATCGGCTGCCATCAACACGGACTGCCGATCGTGAACTTTGCACGATCTTTCAACCGTCGGCTCGCTTGCTCTTTTTCGTAGAAGAATATGGTTTTTGGCTGGTCGATCCAGAGGGCTAAAATAAGAAAGAAGCGTTAATTAATACATGTAGAAGAAGATTGTTTGTGGAAGTCAGCAGAGGCTTAATCAATGCATATACCTCGCCGGACTTTGTAACCATTAAATTGCGTTCACCGGAGTCTTCATCTTCTCCATGACTAGTACTTGAGTTGTCGTCATCATGTCCCTCCAAGTTCAGATATTGTGAGGTGTCCTCATCAATAATGTTCTCCATTATTTCTTCTTCTTCAAGGTTTCTACTAAGTGGATCCATAGTTTCTAAAACAATAATATTATCTAGAGTAAGAGTGTAAACATTCAAGTGGACTTGGATTCATAGACAAATATACATATTATTTATACAAAAATACACAAATGAAATTAAAACCCTAAGGATGCTTGATCAATTTAAACGAGTTCCGAGGGGTCCAAACCCTAATTCGGAGAAATCCCGGATGCATATGAGAGGGGCTAGCTACAGTGGCTGACCGGAGGTCAAGGCGTTGGAGAGCGACCTAGGAGCGCGAGGTAGCGTGATGCGGCCTACCTAAACGGGCGCTGTTCATAACCTTAATTAACTTAGGACGAGGTAAATTAACTTGAATCTTTCTGAACTCTTTCATAACCTTAATGTGCTCATTTTGATTTGTCATGTAGAATCATGTTCCTCCATCATTAACTATGGAGCATTATTTGGCGGCTTTACTGCAGATAATCTGTGTGCTCATTTTGATTTGTCAAATCTAAAGCTAGTGAAAAAGTCGTCGTACAAAAATTGAGAGAAAGGTCCTAGGAACATAAGTTATCTCATGAGGAACCGTTCACGCAACAAGCAAGGAATTTGACCAGAAACCGTAAAAGTAAGACGCGGTTGATGCTTTGTTCGTTGCCATTAATAACCGCGTTAATCCTTGCGAGTAAGGGCTAATTCCTTGGCAGTATTTAATTTGGGATGCACGAATCTTGAGTGACGACGACGGTGGAGGTTTGGTCTGACCGTGATGAGGTGGCCGCGCGGACCAAGTGTATATATAAGCGATTGCCGTCGCTTTGCTAGCGCGACAGACCTTGGCTAGCTGCGACCATGTCCAGGGACAGCGTGCTGATCGGTGCCTCCATGGCCGCGCTCGTCGTTCTCTCCCTCGTCGCCTACTTCTGCTCCAACCGCCGCCAGCCGACGGTGCACGCCTCGTCGTTGCAGCGGAGCATGGCCGACGACGTGGAGCTCGGTCGTCCCCGGACGTGCGCCGTTGGGATCAAGGAGGCCGTCCTGTCCGCGTTCTAACCGCCGCTCTCCACCCGAACCGCGACCACGACGGAGAGCGACAGGATGGGCGCGTCGCGCACTCCACCGAACCGCTTCGGCTTGCGGCGTGCGCACCCACCCGACAGAGGCTGCAACGGCGGCCGGACAGAGGCGGCCGGCGACGTGGCAGAGCGCAGCCTGCAAAGGGGGGCGCCGGCGACGAAACAGAGAAGGGGAGGAAACAGAGGGCGGTCCGCTAGCTCACCACGGCGCCGGCGTCGTCGTCGGCTGTGGCGCGCGCGGTGGCGGTCGTCGGCTTCGGTGGCGCGTCTTGATGGCGGCGCGACGCTGATGGCGGCGGCGACGGCGAGGGCTTCGCTGGCGGCGTGGCGCGATCTCTCGGGGAAGAAAGGAGCGAAGGCGCATGATACCCCTTTAACACCGGTTCGTGGCAGAACCGGTGTTAAAGGGAATTCTTATGCACAGATTTATTACCTCTTTAACACCGTTCTCGCCACAAACCGGTGTTAAAGGGGTGTTGTTGAAACGAATAATGCCCCTTTAACACCGGTTCCTGTCTGGAACCGGTGTTAAAGGGGGGGCATTTATTTCATGCATTAAAGGGGCTTTTTTAATTCAAAAAATATGATATGAATTTAAAAAATTCATATCTTTTTCATTTCAACTCAGAAAAATATGAATAATATATCATAATTTTCAGAAAAATAATATCTATCCATTCATGTAAATCATTTTATATTTACTTCACATGAAATTTTTTAAATAATTAAAACACTTACATATAAATTTTGATTATTCAATTCAAACAAAAATAAATTGTTAAATCCTAAAACTTTGAACATAAGAAATATTAAGCATCTAAAAAATGATTTTTATTAGATCAAATCATATTTTAATGCCGCATCTTTTGTATCTCACCAAGCCTCGCTCAACTTGCATTGTTTTTTGATAAAATAGCATATTGTGAACCTAAAAATGTGTTGGTGGTTTTTTGAATTAGCCATTTGGTGGTTGCTTCACAAAACCGTCCGTTTTTTATGCTCGGAAAATGGAAAATTCCTTTTTGGTGCGATAAAAAGGAAAACTCCTCTTGCAAACTATGCCTTGATTCTAGCCATAACATTGGTCATTTGACCCGAAAGCCAAGAAACCTCGAATGAGATAGGTCATTTTGAGACAGTTACATAAAGCCGAACTGGAACTGAAAATTAAGAGACATAAAAGAACTGAAAATTTAGATACATGGCTAGATTAAGTAACAATCGGCCGAACTTGTTTCGGAATGTTGGAGTGATTCAGTCATGCTCCTGCCTACACCTGTAATACTCGCCATTGTAGTCGTCGTACTCACCGCCGTCATCGTTGTCGTCGCCGGGGTCACCGTAATTGAACCTCTGGAGAGTACGCGTGGGCTGGACTTGAGGGTAGCGCGTGGGCTGGACTTGAGGGTAGCGCAGACGGGGGTTAGAGTCGGCGGCAGTGTCATAGGCCATGACGCTCTGGAGAGTCCGACCGCGCCACCATAGCCGACGGCCGGCCTCGTTGAAGTTAGGAGGAGGTGGGCCGTCCTCCTCATGCCTGGCGAGCGCCCTCTCATGCCGATCCACGAAGAAGGCTTCCCAAGTAGGGAAATAGTCGGGATGCCATCTGGGATTCCTCCGCTGCTCCGGCGTGAGCTCGAAGTAGTAGTGGTTCGTGATGGCCATCCGGCGCGCCACACCTAGAGGGACAGGAGGAACCGGCACGCCTCCGACGCTCAGCATCCAGCCGACGGGGACACAGTAGCCAATGGCGAGGTAGTTCGCGCCAGCGCCTCCGCCTCCCTGGGGTTAGTGCTACGGTGGAAGCCATGGGAAAGAGTGATGAGGTTGCGAGATATGAGTCTAGAGATGTGCAATGACAATGGAGGCCAACCCCTACATATATATATAGTGAACTAGCGGGAAGAACTAGAGGGAAGAACTGGCGGGAAGAAAAATGGCGGGAAAAAATGGCAGGATGAACCTTTAGTCCCGGTTGGAGACACCAACCGGGACTAAAGATGAACCTTTAGTCCCGGTTGGAGACACCAACCGGGACAAAACACGAGTCAGCACTAATAATAGGGGTGAGTGCATGTCGACATTATTTCGTGCGGCGTGTACCTTGTCCCGGATGGTGTCACCAACCGGGACTAAAGATGAACCTTTAGTCCCGGTTGTAGACACCATCCGGCACAAAACACGAGTCAGCACTAATAATAGGGTGAGTGTCGACATTATTTTGTAAGTGTCAACACTATGTCGAGCTGCTTGTACTATAAATAGGCATCCTTGTGAGTCCAGTCCTCCAGCCAGTTTGAGGCAGGGACACCACTACGGCCAGTTTCAGGGAGATGCCGACGGAGCCCAGTCCTCCGGCATCTCCGAGAAACTGGTCATAGAGGCACTCCCTAATATGTGAAATTAGTTAGCTTCCTGGTGTATTGATCTAGTTAGAGAAGTTACAAAGCTGCAAGATGGTTTTGAGCGAGGGACACACTACGGCCGATTTGTGGAGATGCCGACGGAGCCTAGTCCCCCGGCATCTCCAAGAAACTGGTCATAGAGGCACTCCCTAATATGTGACCGCGCGCGTTTGGAGATCAGATCTTAATGGTAAGTACGAATCGGGACAACTTCTTCTCATAGTCCCGGTCCATCCACAAAACATGACTAACACTCAAGACATGTATTAATATTAAAAACATGAACTAGAGTTACATAATATGAGCATGAACTTCTTGGCATATGCCCTTCCTTATGATCGCTTCAGACGTAACCATGGAGCATCTTCTTTACTTAACGGAATGCTTGGGTCAGTTTTCACTGTGAAGGGTGGAATTTCATCAAACTTATTATAATCTTCTGACATGTCTGTCTTGTCCTCGATTCCCACGATGTTTCTTTTCCCTGAAAGAACTATGTGACGCTTTGGCTCATCATATGATGTATTCGTTTGCATATTTTTTCTTTTTTTTGGTCTGGAGGACATGTCCTTCACATAGAAAACCTGAGCCACATCATTGGCTAGGACGAATGGTTCGTCTAAGTTCTTCATAAGATTGTTGAGATCCACCGTTGTCATTCCGTACTTCTTGTCTACCTCAACCCCTCCTCCTGTTAGCTTGACCCATTTGCATCGAAACAAGGGGACCTTAAAATTAGGTCCATAGTCAAGTTCCCATATCTCCTCTATGAACCCATAATACGTGGTCTTTTGCCCATTGTCTTCTGCTGCATCGAAGCGGACACCACTGTTTTGGTTGGTGCTCTTTTATCTTGGCCTATCGTGTAAAATGTATTCCCATTTATCTCGTACCCTTGGAAAGTACATACAGTCGAAGACGGTGTCCTGGCCAACAAGTATAGCTGATCCCCAACAGTGGTGTTATTCGTGAGAAGTCTTTGCAGCCAGCCGCCAAAACTCGCCATGTGTTCACTTATAATCCATTCATCATACTGCCCCGGGTGTTTGAGGCGTATTAAATTCTTGTGTTCATTGATATACGGGGCAACCAAGATAGATCTTTGTAAAACCGTGTAGTGTTCTTGATTGAGAGAATGCCCGTCCCTACATATCATTGCTTTACATCCTAGGGTGCCTTTTCCACGCAGTCTCCCTCATGTCGTGATTCGGAACACCAATCGCCTTAAGGTCAAGAATAAAATCAACACGAACTCAATGACCTCCTCTGTTACATAGCCCTTGGAGATGCTTCCTTCGCCTAGCACGGTTATGAACATATTTCTTTAAGACTCCCATGTACCTCTCAAAGGGAACATATTGTGTAGAAATACAGACCGAGAATGGCAATCTCTTCTACTAGGTGAACCAGAGATGCGTCATAATATTGAAGAAGGATGGTGGGAACACCAACTCAAAGTGACAAGACATTGGGCCACATCTGCTTATAACCACAGTAGGCTTTCGGATCGATTACCTTCGAGATATTGCATTGAGGAATGCACATAGCTTCACAATGGGTACTCGAACATTTTCGTAGAAGCCCCTCAATGCAATCATAAGCAATTGTGTCATAATCACGTGGCGTCATGAGACTTCAGGTTTTGGAATTTTTCTGCCATATTTATTATTCCTTTATATTCGACGAGAAGCCGACGGGACCTTGATACCGCTTTCGGACATTCAAAAAGATTTCCTTCTGCTTTGGTAAGAGCGTAGCGGGAGTTAAGTGGCATCGTTTACCCTTCTCGTTCTCGGGATGCATAGGCTCTTGAGGGCCTTGAGACGTTCTTGGTCTGTCGTGCTTCGGTGTATCTTTTGTCTTCCCATACACTCCTAGAAAGCCTAGCAGGATCACGCAAACATTCTTCGTCACGTGCATCACGTCGATTGAAGAGCGGACCTCTAAGACTTTCCAATAGGGTAGGTCCCAAAATATAGATTGCTTCTTCCACATGGGCGCGTGTCCGGCATCGTCATTCGGAACAGATAGACTGCCAGGACCTTTTCCAAAGATTACTTCTAGGTCCTTGACCATACCAAATACTGTAGGGGTTCGTAGCATGGAAAACAAAAAATTTCTATCGCATACAAACAAACAAGCCAAGATCTATCTACTAGATTGTAGCAACGAGTCGATGGAATAACTCACCCTCGAAGATTCCAAAGCGGTTAACGAGAGCAGATTCTCGTGGGTGATGTAGTCGTACTCTTTTCGATCTCAAGATCGTGTAGACGATCCTTCCGGCGCTGCGTTCGGCGCTCCCTTGATCGGTCACGTTCGTACTCGGCGAAGACCTTCCTCTCCCTTGTTCCAAAGAAAGCGGAGGTTGTAGCACTCTCCTGATTCCGGCGGCCTGTGGTACCTAAGTAGAGGAGATTCCATGCAGCTTCGCCTTAAGCGGGCAGTATGGTGGAGTATGAGAGAGAGCTATTAGTGGTCTAGGATTAGACACACCAATTAGAAGGCTCTAAACGCAGGCTAGAGCAATTAGAAGCTCTAAACCAAAACGGCTCTAAACCGGAGATTAGAGGATAGGAACTTGTGTCTAGAGGAGGAGGCCCCCCTCCTTTTATAGGTGGAGGGTGGCGCGAGGGAGGAGGAGTCCCTCCCCAACTCGTCTAGGCTGGCCGGCTTGGAGAGAGGAACTCCTCCTCCAAGTTGGTTTCAACCTCCTCTTGCTTGTTTCCACAGTTTCCTGTTTCCCACAGTTCTGTTTTCCAGTTTCTGTTTTAGCCGTTTGACTTTCAAATGGCAGTTTGACTTTTCAGTTTTGGAACAGCAAGAACACTTAGTACATGATGCAATCATTCAATGACACATTCTTGTACCTCCCCCGCCCGAATGCGGACAATCCGAACCTTCTAGAACATTCCCATGAAAACCGAATCATTCCCGAACTCAAACGGGACTTTCCTTATATGAATCTTATTCTCCGGACCATTCGATCACCTCGTTATATCCCGGATCCCATCCGAGACTCCAAACAACATTCGGTCTCTTTCTCATAATACCATAACTACTCAAACAACGTCGAATCCTTAAGTGTGTCTCCCTACGGTTCGTGAATTATGCGGACATGATCGAGACACTTCTCCGAACAATAACCAATAGAGGAATCTGGAAATTCATATGGCTCCCACATATTTTTACGATTACTTTGCGATCGAATGAACCACTTACATACGATACCAATTTCCCTTTGTCTCACGATAGTTTACTTATCCGAGGTTATGATCGTCGGTATCTCTGCATACCTAGTTCAACCTCGTTACTGATAAGTACTCTTTTCTCGTTCCCGTGATATGTGATCCCTTGTGAGCCAGTCACATGCTTGCAAGCTAATTGGATGACATTCCACCGAGAGGGCCCAGAGTATATCTATCCGTCATATGGATGGACAAATCCCACTCTTGATCCATGTGTTTCAACCAATACTTTCCGAACACTCAATGCCACCTTTATAGCCACCCAGTTACGGTGTGGTGTTTGATGACATCAAAGCATCCATCCGGTAAAGGTGATATGCATGATCTCATGGTCGAAGGAATTAGGTTACTATATATCAGAAAGCATATAGCAATTGAACTATTGAAATGACTTGATCTTTATGCTACGCTTATCTATAGGAGTATGTCCATCACATCATTCTCCTAATGATATGATCCTGTTGTTAATAACATCTCTATGTTCATGATCGTGAAACCATGATCATATATTAACCAACAAGCTAGTTTAACAAGAGGCTTTACTAGGGACTCTTATTTTAGTTTACAAATCACACAAGTATTAATGTTTCCGGTTAATACAATTATAGCATGGTATGTAAACATTTATCATAAGTGTGAAGATATGATAATAATCACTTTATTATTGCCTCTTGGGCATATCTCCAGTCTCCCACTTGCACTAGAGTCAATAATCTAGTTTCAAACCTTTGTGTATTCAACACCTATGGCTTTACGGTGTTGTATGTACACGATTGCTAGTGGTCTACGATCTCCGGATCGACACTTCCGGTCGGTGTGTAATTGCATGTCTTTGCGTCTCTCGCATCACTCATTCTCTAATGAGATGGCTTTGTATAAATTTGGTCTTTCGGTGTGACCTTTAGCTCTTTGGGGTTAAAACATGTTGATAATATTGTCGCACAATATATCTTCATAGTATTATCCCTCTGTGAACTACACCTAGTTTGATAACAAACTACTTGACACAAATGCCCTCTTTAGCTGCTATTATAGCAGTCATATACTTAGCCTTTTGTTGTAGTATCTGTCACAATGTCTTAACTTTGGAACTCATCCAAATCCATTATGGAACTCACTTTCCATTATATTGTGCCACCCTTAGTTTAGATTGAGATAAACTTAATTTGTACTTTGACAAAGCTAGTATCAATGTAGTACTTTTACAATGAACTAACCATCTATTTGTCACTTTTACAAATAATATACTCTTAGTTCTTCCAAAAGATCATAAGAATATCCTTATTATTGTCCAACGATCATCTTATGAATTATTCTGGTATATGCTCATAACATTTAGAGCATAGGACATATCTGGATTTGTACATATCATAGTATGATTGATATAAATATTCTTTGTGATTTCATACATCAAGTATCAATCTATACTTGAATCTTTGTTTCACTTACCAAATGTCAATACACTTGAATATATCATCAATATTGAACTCATTCAATCCTTTCTGTGCGACAAGAACCTTTCTTGTAGTTTCTATATTGAACTCATTCAATATCTCGTCTATGTACTTCTGGCACAACCATATTAACATCTATTGATGCCAAATATTTGGGTTTTGCCTAAGTCTTTCATCGAGATGAAATTCTTAATATGTGTTAATAAAAGATACATCATTTCCAATCAACAATATGTCTTCCACATAATGTATTAGAAACATGTCTTAGCGCTCCCACTTAATTTCTTGCAAACGCAAGCATCTTCATTGTCTCTGATGAATTAAAACTCTTTTAACAATTTCATCATAGTGAAGATTCCAACTCCGCTATGCTTACTTCAACCATTGAAGTTTGCATATGTTTTTAGCATCCCTTGAAATTTAACAAAAAACCCTTTGTACTGTGTCATGCACACGTCCTAGGTAACCCTTCTATTAGAAGAATTTGTTTTGTTTATTCAACTACCATATAATAAAATTATATGTAGTGGTTGCTACACTAATCCGTCTAGACTAAATATCACTATGAAAGATCAAATCTTGTCATAGTCAACCTTTGAACATTTTGTGAACTCTTTCCCAACATGTCGACTATTTCATAGATGCGAAACATCCATGTCTATTTCTTTATAGATCCAAACACGACTGTAAGGTCTTACACCTTTCTCGAGGGTCCTTCAAGTTCAAAACTTGATTTCTCGTGTATGGAACTATCACGGATTTTATGGCTTCAAGCCATTTGACGGAGTCAGGGCCCATCATCGCTTCTTTGCATGTAGTCGGTTCATTATTCTCAAATAATGATTCAACCCTCAAATCTTGGTATTTGATTGTTTACCCGATCTACTTGTTTCAATAGGAATTTAGATCTCCGTGACCACAACCTTTGAGGCACGTGAGCCATGAGCATTGTTGTTGCCTCCAAAACACTTTTCGGCGCTGCGCAACTCTGCACATATAGCTAAGGTTCTTTTAACCTTATCAAAGTTCTATTGTCCTCCCACTTAACTTTTCACGAAAAAATTCCTTCTCAAAGAAACTTGACGTTCCAAGCAACAAACACTTTTGTCTCCGGTGTTTATGGAGGAATACTTAACAGTTTATACAAAGACAGGTTCATCCGACTTTGGTTGCACACATCTTTCTTATGCATAGCATACCAATGTTTAAGAAAGGACAACTTGGGTTTTATCCCAAACCATAACCTTATATGGTGTCATTTCAACGGATTATGATGAAGCTCTTTTCAGTGGAAAAACGGTAATCTCTAAAGCTTTTAATCTTTAAAATATAATGGCAGTTTTATGAATTACACCTTCGATCTTACCATGTCAAACAAGGTTTAATTACATATCTCGAACGCTCCATACTCTTATGGTGTTTCGAGAAATGCAAATCCACAGAACGATTCCTTTAAATCTTAGGTATTATGCTAAACTTGTAACTCAAATATCTTCCTTTATGATCTTATCATAAACTATTTATATTCTTGTTACAATGATTTTGCACTTCATCTTGAAAGTCCTTGAACTTTTCAAATGTTTCACACTTCATCCTTATTAAGTAAATATTCATATATTCACTCAAATTTTCGGAGAAAGCACATGAAGTTGAAATCCATCGCTCTTGACTATACATAATGGACTTCATACAACAATATGTACAAGTTCCAATAAGCTAGTCTATCGTTCCCTTTTGGCCTATGAACGAAGTTTTAATTATCTCTAGGAAAGTTTCACAAGCGTCATTTGATCAAAATCAAATAGACTCCAAAATTCCATCCATATGGATTTTCTTCATGTTTTCTTTCCAATATAATTTAAACGGCGATGTCACTTCCTAAGTGATCTTTCAATCAATTTGTCTTTCGACATCTTTAGCACTAGTTTTATGGATGTGATATCTCCAACGAGATTTGCAAATCATCCATCTTTTATAGATCACGGCAATTATTTGAACAACCCTTTTGTTCTCATAATACCTGATAAAACAAATCTTGAAGGCAAGCTTTGATGTTTAACGAGCAACACAATAACCCTTTATTTTGTTCTCGATGAACATCATCACATATTCGTTTGCCAGTTACTTAGGCCATTGTAGTTCATGAATTGTGTTGTTTCGTATGACGATTCACACCAACAAATTCAGTATCAAATACTTGAGAACCACATTGTTTAATAAGCAAAGAATATAGCCATAACATGTATATCATCTATATACTTAAGCTGAACAATTCTAGTCTTTTCCTTTCTGCCATATATTTATGAGATTCTCTTTCAGTATTTCCTTTTCTATTTGAAAGAATCTATCAACATCAATAGTGGAGTCATACATATGACATATAGTCCAAAGCGTGTATAATTAAATACCAATGTCTTTGGACTTGCACTTTGAAGGAGATCAACATCATCAAATATTTGGTGTTCTTTCAAATTTTTTTCTTTAGTAATCTCTTGGTGTAGTAAACATTTTACCTACATCAAATATTCACCCTTATCATGGAATCGTCCATGATCAAGCTACTGTTAGCTTATAACGATGAATTATGAGTATAATGTTGCTATCCAAAACCTTTTGGAGGATTAGGACAACAAGTGTCTCCAACCTTTTGCAAATTCTCATCAAAATATGAGAACATGAACTTTGCCATATTATACTCTATCATGTTGTAACCAAAACTTCGTTTCAGATATCACAATATCGTCCACACATCATGGTTTCTGAAACAACTCTTTCAGATCCTAGATAACCTTGATATTAAGAGAATCCTTTGAATATCAAGAATCATGGAGACAAACATGATACTTATATACTAACACTTGGAATTGTTACTCTTGATTTAATAATAATTATTAAACTTCATGGAGTAACCGGAACTTACTGAAAGTTTGCAATAGGATTTTTAAACTTTAGATTAACACTTCAAAACAATACGATACCAGTTCGTAAAGTAATTAACCAGAATTCTATAGTTCTATCATCTCAATTATAACTAAGCGCAAGGTGGTAAACGGATGCCAATGACTACAACAACTATGCAAATTCACGTTGATTTAGTTTATGATAAATTGAGTTCTAATTAATAATTAAATTAATCTAGGTGAACTCCCACTCAAAACAATATCCCTCACATTGTTTTAGTGATCACACGAACCAAATCCACCACATCAAAACCGATCATCACGAGATTTGATATAGCTTCAATGGCGAACAATCAACATGTTCATCATATCTACTATATGACTCATGCTCTACCTTTCGGTAATCCGTGTTCCTAAGGCCATGTCTGTACATGCTAGGCTTGTCAAGATCAAACCTTAGTTTCCGCATGAGCAAATCTGGCTTGCTCACGTTGTATACACTTGCAGAATCTAACACACCCGATCATCACGTGGTGCTTGACAACAAGCTTTAGCAACGGTGCTAACTAAGGGTGAACACTTTATGACTTGAAATTCATGTGCATGAGGGATCATCTTATAATGCTACCGTCGTCTACTAAGCAATACAAGATGCATAAAGGATTAACATCACATGCAATTCATAATATGTGATATGATATGGCCTTTCTTCTTTGTGCTTCCGATCTCCATCTTCTAGCACGAACATGATCTCCATCATCACCGACATTGCATCAAGGTCAATGATGCTTCTCCATGGTTGTCGTCCACCGGCTTCAACTATTACAACTACTTTGAATAGACACGCGGGTCTTAACAGAATTTAAAGACAACCATATGGCTCCTGCCGGTTGCCAACTTACAATAAGGAACATTGCATACATCATATATAATCACAATCAAGGCCATATCACATCACAGCACACCCCTGCAAAACAAAGTTAGACACCTCTAATTTTCTTTGCATGTTTTACGTGGTTTGGGGCTTTCAGTAAGTGTCGTTCTAACTTACGAACAAGAACCACAACATTGATACTAGTATTGTCAATCACCCGTTGTAAATTGAATCTTAACTATGCTAGGAGAAACAGGCACCCGCAAAGCCACTTATGCAATACAAGTTGCATGTCAAGCGTGGAGCAAGTCTCATGAACGATGTCATGTAAGGTTAGCCCGGGCCGCTTCATCCCAACATACCGCAAGATGCAAAGTACACAAAAAGCAATCGACAATAAAAGCATCAACGCCCACAATGACCATTGTGTTCTACTCGCAACAGATCTACATATAGACCTGGCTCTGATACCACTGTAGGGGTTCGTAGCATGGAAAACAAAAATTTTCTATCGCATACAAACAAACAAGCCAAGATCTATCTACTAGATTGTAGCAACGAGTCGATGGAATAACTCACCCTCGAAGATTCCAAAGCGGTTAACGAGCAGATTCTCGTGGGTGATGTAGTCGCACTCTTTTCGATCTCAAGATCGTGTAGACGATCCTTCCGCGCGTTAAGCCGGGCGCTCCATGATCGGTCACACGTTCGGTACTCGACGAAGACCTTCCTCTCCCTTGTTCCAAAGGCAATGGAGGTTGTAGCACTCTCCTCGCGATTCCAAGACAACGGCGTGGTACCTAAGTAGAGGGAGATCCCGAGGCTTCGCCTTAAGCCGGAGCGAGTATGGTGGAGTATGAGAGAGAGCTATTAGTGGTCTAGGGATTAGACACACCAATTAGAAGGCTCTAAACCGCAGGCTAGAGCAATTAGAAGTTCTAAACCAAAACGGCTCTAAACCGGAGATTAGAGGATAGGAACTTGTGTCTAGAGGAGGAGGCCCTGCCCCTCCTTTTATAGGTGGAGGGCTGGCCCAGGAGGGAGGGGAGTCCCTCCCCAACTCGGCCTAGGCTGGCCGCCGGCTTGGAGAGGAGAGGAACTCCTCCTCCAAGTTGGTTTCAACCTCCTCTTGCTTGTTTCCCACAGTTTCCTGTTTCCCACAGTTTCCTGTTTTCCATAGTTTCCTGTTTTAGCCGTTTGACTTTTCAGTTTTGGAACAGCAAGAACACTTAGTACATGATGCAATCATTCAATGACACATTCTTGTACCCTCCGGAGTGCCGGACAATCCGGAACCTTCTAGAACATTCCCGATGAAAACACCGGAATCATTCCCGAACTCCGAAACGGGACTTTCCTTATATGAATCTTATTCTCCGGACCATTCCGGATCACCTCGTTATATCCCGGATCCCATCCGAGACTCCAAACAACATTCGGTCTCTTTCTCATAATACCATAACTACTCAAACAACGTCGAATCCTTAAGTGTGTCTCCCTACGGTTCGTGAATTATGCGGACATGATCGAGACACTTCTCCGAACAATAACCAATAGAGGAATCTGGAAATTCATATGGCTCCCACATATTTTTACGATTACTTTGCGATCGAATGAACCACTTACATACGATACCAATTTCCCTTTGTCTCACGATAGTTTACTTATCCGAGGTTATGATCGTCGGTATCTCTGCATACCTAGTTCAACCTCGTTACCGATAAGTACTCTTTTCTCGTTCCCGTGATATGTGATCCCTTGTGAGCCAGTCACATGCTTGCAAGCTAATTGGATGACATTCCACCGAGAGGGCCCAGAGTATATCTATCCGTCATATGGATGGACAAATCCCACTCTTGATCCATGTGTTTCAATCAATACTTTCCGAACACTCAATGCCACCTTTATAGCCACCCAGTTACGTTGTGGTGTTTGATGACATCAAAGCATCCATCCGGTAAAGGTGATATGCATGATCTCATGGTCGAAGGAATTAGGTTACTATATATTAGAAAGCATATAGCAATTGAACTATTGAAATGACTTGATCTTTATGCTACGCTTATCTATAGGAGTATGTCCATCACATCATTCTCCTAATGATATGATCCTGTTGTTAATAACATCTCTATGTTCATGATCAGGAAACCATGATCATATATTAACCAACAAGCTAGTTTAACAAGAGGCTTTACTAGGGACTCTTATTTTAGTTTACAAATCACACAAGTATTAATGTTTCCGGTTAATACAATTATAGCATGGTATGTAAACATTTATCATAAGTGTGAAGATATGATAATAATCACTTTATTATTGCCTCTTGGGCATATCTCCAACAAATACCTCCTCACCGGTACGGAGGACAGGCTTCCTCCGGGGTTCTGCCAGACGTTTGAAATGCTTGCCTTTCTTTCTTACTGGATGCAGGTTCGGAAGAAATCGGCGATACCCTAGGTACACAACCTTCTTACATTTATCCAAATATACACTTTCAGTATCATCTAAACAGTGTGTGCATGCATTGTATCCCTTGTTTATCCGCCTGAAATGTTACTAAGAGCAGGCCAATCATTGATGGTTACGAAGCAATGCTCGTAGGTCAAATGGCTCCCCTTTGTGCTCATCCCACATCGTACCTGGTTTGGCCCACAGCTGTAAAAGTTCTTCAACTAATGGCCTTAGGTACACATCAATGTCGTTCTTGGTTGCCTCGGGCCTTGGATGAGCACTGCATCATAATGAACTTCCTCTTCATACACAACCAAGGAGGAAGGTTATAGATACATAGGTCGCAGGCCAAGTGCTGTGACTCTGCTCACCAAAAGGATTCATGCCGTACTGATTAGACCAAACCTTAAGTTCCTTGCGTCACGTCGAAGTCCGGTACTCTCGCCGACTTTTCTCCACTGTGACCCATCAGGGTGTCTCAACATCGCGTCTTTCTTACGGTCTTCCATGTGCCATCATAATAACTTGGCATGCTCTTTATTTCTGAAGAGACGTTTTAACCGTGGTATTATAGGAGCATACCACATAACCTTGGCGGGAACCTTCTTCCTAGGGGCCTCGCCCTCAACATCGCCGGATCGTCTTCGATCTTATACTGCGCATGCGGTGCATACCGCATGCATCCAAATTCTCGTACTTCTCACGCGGTAGAGGATGCATCATTAATGCAGGCATGTATCTTCGCACGTCTAATCCTAGAGGCGAACAACCTTCTTTGCTTGGTATGTCGTCAGCAACTCATTATTTCTTGGAAGAAGATTCTTCATTTTACCAACAACTTTGAAAATGCGATGTCGGTCACACCATTCTCGCCTTCCATTGCAGCAAATCCAAAGTGGCACCTAGCTTTTTGTGGCCATCTTCGCAAGTTGGATACAACAATGTTTTGTGATCCTTTAACATCTGCTCCAGCTTCTCCTTCTCCTTTTCAGTTTCACATTCTTCCTTTGCATCGTAATGGCCCGACCAAGATCGTCATCACGGGCCCATCTGCTCCCTCTTGATCTTCATTATCTACCTCCGTTGCATTATCATCATATTCGGGATACATATTATGATAGTTTTCATCATCCTCTTCTTCTTTGTTGTCTTCCATCACAACCCCTTTTTCTCCGTGCTTGGTCCAACAATTATAGCTGGGCATGAAACCGGATCAAGCGTGGGCGTGAATGGTTCTGGTATTTGAGTAGTCTTTCTTGTTCGACAACGACGGTGAACACGGACAGCACATAAAACCATTGTGATCACGGTTTGCATTAGCCACAACGATGAAATTTTGAGGCCATAATGTACTCGGAAGTGCGGCGGTCACCGTACATCCATTGCCGATTCATCTGCATTAATATGTAGTATATATCAAAAAATAATAGGGAGATGACCATTTATATATATAGTACATCAATGACACATGAAACTATAGTTGCCGACCTCGACCGAGACGAAAAGAGCAACAAGAAAGCTTATTTTGAGCTCTCGGGCATTTCACCGAACACCTCTAGTGCATATGAAAAAAACACAAACTAGAACTCTTCACACCCTCTTGCTAGGCTCCAAAATGTGAAAGAATGGAAGAGTGGGGTGTGTGTGGGCTGGGGTGGTGTCTTATATAGCCACCCCCCCTTTAACACCGGTTCGTGCCACGAACCGGTGTTAAAGGGTATCTTATGAGCGAGGACCTTTAACACCGGTTCGTGGCACGAACCGGTGTTAAAGGGGGGCTCCTTTAATGCCGCAGGGGCCACGCTGGTACGCCCCCCCTTTAACACCGGTTCGTAGAAGAACCGGTGTTAAAGCCCCTTTTCGGGATCAACAAAAGACCTTGTTTCCACTAGTGTGGGCATGCGCGGCGGCGGGCGGTTGTCGACGAACATGAAGGAAGGGTGAAGCGGTCGACCGGTGTGATGGCCAGTCGGCCGTTGCGGTAGCGCGGCATCTGGCGACTGGCGTCCGGTGTGAGTGTGAGCTTCATCTGTGTCTCGCCAACTAGTTCTAGTCGTGGGGCCAGAACCAGGATCTGTGGGTTGACTGCAGGCTGTGACAATTCTTCTGGCCGTGGGGACATATGGTGCTGCAACTCTGTCGTCTGCCTGCTTCCTTCTGTAATGGAGATTTCCTCAACCTTGTTTATTGTCAATGGACGCGGATGACGGCGTGGGGGCCTATTCATCTGCTTCGAAAAATAAAGGCGACGGTCTTAGGTTTTTTTCGCGTGAAGACAAAGATCTGCTGGTTGACTGTTCTTATTGATCTGGCATGGATCAGCGTGTTCTAGAAGGCTCTGCCGGTAAAATCCCATGGGTCCATCATGCCTGGAGTTTGCTGGATCGGAAAAAATTCCATTGTGCGCACTCGCGTTCTTTCTAACTGTTTAGTTTCAGAGGGAGCGTTGCAAAGCTCTGCTATATGTTAGCATCATATGTCATGTCTTTGACGATCCATGGTGAAGTCAGATACAGAGAATATCATGGAAGTAGGGACATGAGGGTGAGCGGTGGTAGTTTGTGACTCGCAGTAGTGACTGTTAGTGGGACGATAGCACATGAGAAGCTCATGTTCTTACCCTCTGGAGGGTGAAAATCCAAGGTCTGACTTTGTCGGGCAATAGCCCTTGTGAGCGAAAACTTTCTTCTAGGTGAAAACCTATAATCTTTCTCGGACGACGACGATGCTTATGGACTGTTTCCTGCTCGAAGACGTCAGGTTGGACGTTTGTTGTTGTTTTGGTGGTATTAGTGTCGTTGTAATAAGGAATTGATTGCTGTAGTGGACTTTTTCTTTTTTGTAAATTTTTTTCCTAGGTTGTGTGCATCTGATCGCTAATGCAATGCGCTGTTGCAGAGGGTGGGTGTAATTGTATATCCATGTGCTCTTCTAAAAAACAGTTTTCAAAAAGTTCAAAAAAAATTAAAAATAAGTATGATCATGTGTAGCTTCATTTTTTAGGTGCACATGAAGTCATTCCACCGGAAATCGATATGTTTTGTGTGCTGTGTAAAAAAAGATAAATTTTTGTGTCGTGGAGCATGTAAATTTAGCACTAAATTTTGTCTCTTTTGCACAAGCCACCTAAAATGTTTATTTTTCGTGAAATGACTTTGCGCGCACCTAAACTTGAAGTTCTACGTGCATTTTTTTTTAACTTTTTGGCATTTCAAATTTTGATAAAAATCAAATTCAAATAAAGGGTGCATATGCACACGGGAGAAAAAAAAAAGCCACGTCCAACAACTTGTCACTTGTTTATTTATTTTGTAGACAGCTACAAGATAAATAAACAGTGCTACCGCTACGGTCTACACAGTGCGTCCATTAGCACACAGCAGTAAGCTGGACTGCCTGCCAGCGTGAATGCACGATCCCGTATGAAATATCGAGGGATGCAAACTGGTGATGGACCGGAGCTTCCATTTTCTACCTCGACGTTGGTTGAGAACTTCACCCAGGGCTGGTCCTGGAGGTGGCCAGGATGTGCGGCTGCCCAGTGCCTCCAAAATTCAGGGGCCCCAACCCATATACTACATACTATAGCTGATAGGAAAGTAAAAGCGCGTTCCCGTCTTCTCCGGTTAATGCATGACAGTACGACTATGAGATTTCATGTCCGTTTTCCCAAGGACGGCGACAACAACCGTGGTTAGAGGGATGTACGTGTGGACCGAAGCTCTCAGGTATAAACAATACTCCCTCCGTTTTGAACCTAGACACTAAAACATGTCTAGATATATCTCCTTCACAAACCTAAAACATCTTATATTTCTAAACGGAGAGAGTACTAATTAAACAGACGATACTCTCTCTAGAACAGACTATTTTCCGCGACAACGACCGCATCTCCTGTGTTTCGGACACCAAGATGCACATGAGAACAGGGACCAGATTCAAATATACGGGTAAAATTGGACGCGGACTCTATGATCCGTGCAAGGAAAAAATGTGCAGGTTGTCTTGTACTAGTACTAATTAAGAAGAAACTGTTTAGCGGTTTATTACCTGCTGGCGGAGACCGTCGTTTTCGGTCGCACCGGCCGCTGGACCTACGGGCTACGGGTGCGTTTGACAATAGCGCAACCCGAGCAAGAAAATTCAGGAAAAAAATAAACAGCCAACTAAGCAAAGCCAGAAAACGAATGCGAGATTTGACTCTACTGTTCGTTCGTTGCTCTGTGGCCGGACAGGGGACTAGCACAGGACTCGACTCTACTGTTCTGTTTGCAATGCTCTGCTCGACCTGGTTTGCCTCGCGGTGGCAGCGGTGGTTGCGTTTGGGTCATCGTCATCCCCGAGTTTGATACATAGTACTATTGGACATACAGGATGTTATGGTCCATGTTTTCTTGCATAATATATGTCTCCAAATCACCAACATTATTGTCATAGAAATCACCCTCATTCTGATCGCCACATACACATCATTCTTCTCTCCGCATGCCTCGTCTTTGTTCTTTGTAATGGGGCACAAAGTTTGCCACACTTCATGTTGGGTCATGGGAGATTCGCTCATTTCATCATGGGTCATGGGAGGTGGAGTCCTATCATCAAATCACGAGGTATGTCGGTTCAAATCAAAGTGCAAACTATAGTATCAACATTCTTTGTGGCAAATAAATCAAGGTCTTGTCTAGTGATTCGATCACCATTTCCTTATATGCAACCCAACGTTGTTTGAAGTTGATACGCATTGTCTTCCAACGATGTGCATTCCAAACCCTCACATTATCCCTTCCCTCAAACTCAACACATTCCTTGTATCCATCCAATTCAAATCAATCACTTTTTTCAAAACCTCAACATAGTTACGACTACTGTCAAACACAAATCAATCGCATCCGGGCATGACTCGTTATCACCTTTCAAACAGACGTTATTGTCAACATGATGAATATGAACAATTCTCTTTATCTATAAAATAATTGCAACAACAAAACGATAACTATGTGCACTTGAAAACTATAACAAGAAGATCTAACTAGTCATGGTAAGGTTAACACAAATTCCTAGTCACATACATTAACCCTAGATATATCTAGGCCTAACTCGGTCTACCAAAAATCCTAACCTACAAATCGAAAGCACGATGCTTCGTAGCCATCATTCATTGAAGCCACCATTGGCCAATTCAACAAAAATCAACCATGCATTTTAGGTCAAGTTGAAATTCTAGGGTTTCCAAGATCTGAACAAATTCCACCAAAATACACGATTTAAATTGGAAAAAACTAATGAAAATGGGGCAGGCTACCTCTATGTACTCAGGGGGGGGGGGGGCGAAATCTACGGAGAAAAGTTTCAGATTCAAGGAATTTGGGTGAGGGGTTTGAGAGGGGTAGAGAGGAGAGCCGCGAGCCTCGAACCCTAGCTCTCCTCTGTTCTTCTCAGGAGAAATAGGGGTGGCTGGGTCAGGCTATCTCTGAATTTCATTCACCGTAGGCTTATTACTTAATTTTCTTTCACCCTAAGGCTATTTTGTCATTGTCGGACCCACTGCACGCTCACCACAGGGCCAAGAGGAACAAAAGCAGTGCAGATTCTTCGCTTTTGTTGCTTGCAGCGTCATCTTTTCTTTTCTACAGTTCCACATCTACGTTGCCCTCTTGTAAAATGACAGTGTTTCACTTGATAAGTTGCGGAAATGCTAGCACTTGAATTCGTTGCCCTCTCTTCTGATCCTGTCTACAGCATGCGTGATCTTGTTCTATATGTAAAATGATGCTGTCAGCTAACATGTCAGTGTGTACAAAGCATAGCACACTAGCTGAAAGCCTGAAACTCGCACACTTCCTCAACGCACACCAGATTCGACGAAACAATATCAACAGTTTTCCTAACGGTACGAACCATGTTTCTGTTTACAGGGACCAAGCAGCAACACGGCCTGAAACTTTTGACCTACATAATCTCCCCTCTCTCTGCATCGTTTGTACAGAAGAAAGCTTGCAGTAAACTTAAAACTAAATAAACAAGAGAAACTTTTTTTTAATCAGGCAAAGGTAGTAGTAAAAAACCAGTGCTTTCTTCTTCTACTAGACGGTTGGTTTCCCCCTATACACGGTTAATCAACTTATGAGGTTAGCATCATGCGCCACCGTCTCGGAAACGGTCAGGAGTTCCAGAGCCGTCAGAGAGCCCCAGCTGCCGCTGCCGCTGATCCGTCGGCGACGTCCTGCGCCGGAATGTTGAGATCGGGGAGCACGAAGCCGCTCGTGGCGCTCCGCTCGGCCGCGCAAGGCTTCCCTTGCTGCTGCTGTTGGTGCTGATCTTCTTCAGACCCAGTCCTCTTCCGCTTGGTCGAGGAAGAATGCTCCACCAACCTTGTCTGCAAAATCGGTCAAAGGGCAGAGTACTGTTAGTACCACCACGTATTCATATACGCACAGCATTTGAATTCAGCTAGCTAACACAGCCCGGTTCAACAGCGACAGACATGACATTATGAAACCCGAATTACGGAGTCCCTATCCAAGAATGGACGGCATGTCAGGTCACTCCACCTCTATCTATGGGCGGCGATCTTGAAGGCAGGCAGAGGCACGGTGGGCTACGATTAGCGGTTTGATTAGCATGGCCAGGTCCAGGGTGTTGGCCATTACGGTGGCCGGACGTAGTTAGCATGGGGCAGCCCCCTGACCATGCCATGCCAGATAACCGGAAAACACGGACAGAAACAGAACAGGGACCATTCAGTTAGTTGGTTGGGCCTAAATATATACTGGCCACTAGAGTACAGTCCGTTCAGCTGGGCGTGTGCTGACACTGCACACACCACGCACAAGCAGTAGCAGTACCACACACACTACAGTTTAGCCGGACAAGACAAGGCCAACAGCGATGGGAGCAGCAGCGGTGCACCGTGCGACTCCGCTTGTAACTGTGGAGGGAAGCCCAGTTGCAACGCAGGGCATTGAAGACGGCCACGGGATCGCCATGCCCATGTCCGTCCAGGGTTTGGGTTGGTTGGTGGCGTGCACAGCTTATTTTTACAGGTCGGATACAGTGGCAACTTGTCATTCTTTATTTATTTATTGGGAAAGATCCTGGACAGCGTAGGCACGCACGCACGGGCAGTGAAAACGAAGCCTGCGTGCGTACACAGTGCCGCTACTACAGTGCGCCCATTTGTTGCACAAAGCAGCGCACTGAACTTGCCTGCACGAAATGAATGAATGAATGAATGCACGATCCCCCCCTGCCAAATGCCAAAGGGAAGCAGCTCGCCATGGACAGGAGCTTCCATTTTCAACCCCCATGTTGGTTCAGACGGTTCAGACAGAGATCTCGACCAGCGAGCGAGCAGCTGCCACCGATACGGACGTAAAAGCGCATCTCCATTTTAGGAATCGATCCGGTTAATGACCGCACAGGTGCTTCAAGTCTCTGCGAGTGGCCACGAGGGGCCCACACGCAGCGACACACGCGGCGGTTGAGAGGGATGAGAAAAAAATAAAGACTGACGAGGGAAATCGACATGCTACCTCGCCTAAAGCTTATCTCAACGGCACCGGTCACTGTCCGATCTACTCGGGGCAGCAGCAATAACAACGACGGTGGCCGAGAGGGACAGGTGTGTGCGCGCACTGAAAATCTGGGGTCTCTGACGAAAACTAAACAGACAAACACTCTCTAGTAGTAGTACACCGTGGTGCCAATGGATTAAGCCAACGACCAAGGGACCCACCAGCCACCCACCACTGCTTCGTTGGGAGGCTCTTGACGGTCTAATTCTAGCAAAGCCGGCTGGAAAAAGTTTGCTATGCATCCATGGCTTCGCTTGTGCTCAACTCAAAGGCAGGCGGAAACTACGTGCCAGTTTCGCAACCGGTTCTTATTTCTTTGCGCTTATTTATGATCGCACACTCGATCCAGTCCCCAACTTGGAAGCAGATGCATACATATTAAGGTGGCGTAGGAAAAAACTGACTGACCTCTAGCGTGCTGTTCTCCTTGGACAGGGACGTGCAGGCTCGCCGCAACGACCGCATCTCCTGTGTTTTCAGACACCAAGATGCATGTGAGAACACAGACCAAATTTAATTAATAGAATCAGGTAAAATTGGCCGCATACAGAGGTAAAATATGCAGCAGGTGGTCTATGAAGAATGCGGTGGTCAGCGGTTGTTACCTGGCGAAGGCCGTCGTTCTCGGCCGCCAGGGACTGCACCAGCTGCTGGACCTCCGGGAGCCTCTGCAAAATCAAAACACCAACAATGAAGTTCAGAAGAAAAAAAATACAGCCAACTAAGCAAAGCCAAAACAAAAAGAGTGGTGGATTTTTTGTCTAGAAAAAAATGCTGAGATTTGAGGTTCATTCGTTGGTCAGTGGCCGGACAGGGCAATAGGACGGGACCGACCGGACGGTGGTGTGACGAGGTGCGGATCTTTTCTGGTTCAGGCGGCTTTTGCTCCCTTTGTTTGTCCTTTGGATACCACGCATGCATGATGCGCTTTTGTTCGCAATCGCGGCTCTGCTCGACCTGTTTTGCCTCGCGGTGGCAGTGGCAGCGGTAGTTGTACCGGCCGCTTTATTCCAGCCTAAGCTGCTACTCTAAAAAAAAAATACTCTACTTAAAAATGCCAGCCGTTGAGCAGCCTATCTCCAACGACTGATTCTGTCTCAGTGGACCGTGCCGACTAATGACAACTTTGACACTGAAACATACGGCAATGAGGCAGCATGCGAGAGATAGGAGCTGGTGACCGTGGCTTACCATTTTCTTCCGCGACCGTTGTCCGGCGGCAGCAGGCCCGGGCTGCGGCGCTGGTGCCGGCGCCGGTAGGATCAACGCGCGCCGTGCTCCGGTCGATCCCACCTGGCAATAGAATGAAAAACGGAATTAGTCAGGCAATTCATCAGCAAGAAGGAGATCAGGAGACGAGATCGAGTCCAACGAACCAGCACGCACCGGTCCAAAGCGAGCTATAGGTGGAGACGAAAGAAAGCAACAGCCAACAGGGGACGCATGTTCTTTTAAAAAAAAAAGGAGATTCCAGGTAGCTGGTGAGTGAGGAAGGAAGGAATGATGACGAGATGAAGCGGCCAAACCAACTCCCAACCAAGAACGCACCGGCCTCCAACCACGCCGCGTGGATTACTCGCCCCCACTTGGCAGCGATCACGTGAAACGCATTACAAATTTGAAATTTGAATCGGTTTAACAGTAGTAGTAGTGATAGTACAGTATTTAGTATGCTACCAGGAACCGCTCAACTGTCATCCTACATCCCAACACTTACAAAAAACACGAATTATATATTAAAAAAACACGAATTAGTATTATTTTTAAATGAAAGAAAACTAATTGTTTTCTCCACACCTGTTTGAGACAGTGACAGGTGGGGCGGTTGCGAGACCTCCTCTCCCGTAGACTCGTAGGATTATTGTCACCGGGCGGTGGGGCCACCCAAACGGAAATAAAGGACCTGTGCTGGCAAAGCGGGGTGTCGCGTGGCGGGAGCCAAGTGGGCGGGACACGACCGTGATACCGTCGCCGTGTCCGGCGCCAGCCAATCACGTGGACCGCTCGCTCGCGCCTTCCTTCCTTCTCCGCTCCGAGCACCGAGCGCCGACGCTCGCGGTGCGGTTTGACCTCCAGGTCGCAACCGTATGTATGGCGGGCCCCGCCGTCGCCGCGGTGCCACCAGAAAGGAATGAGGGAAAAAAAATCAAGGAGGACGCACGCACACACGCGGCGGAGGATAAGGGCCGCGCGAAAAGACCAGATTACCCGCCGAGACAGCGACACTGGTGGTTCGTGGTAGTCAGGTTGGCGTGGCACTTGGCCTTGGTGGTGGGAGACGGAGGCCCACGGACGGCACCAACCAACCGCTGTGAATTGCCGCGGCTGTGCTGTGTTCCAAGGTGAAGGAAAGTGGCAGGAGTCGAGCAAGTCAACCACGCCACGCTCGGCTACCCTATGAGGAATGGTGACGCTGCTGTTTATTCGGAAATCATTTTCAGCTACTCTGTGTGCCAGTCGGGAGTCCCGAGCAGACACCCAATCGGGAATTTGAAACTGTTTTTTTTAGAAGGGGAGACTAGAGATCTGAGGAGCAGGAAGTTTTACTCAGCAACAGGAAAAATATCAAAATATTACTACTGACCATGCGGTCGGCAGGGGAAAAAAGTGGATGAAATAGGCAGGGGATGATGAGATGTGGGAAAAGGTCGGGCGAGCAAGCAAAAAAAAAAAAAAAGCGGGCGAGGTGAGGTGGTGAGGAGGAAAAGCGATGTTTCATCGAGAAGTCATCCGTTTGCCGGTTGGTTGCCCTCTGGCTCTGGGTGGTGACACGAAGGGCAGTTCCGTCAGGCCGGTGGGCGGAGCAGAACCGAAAGCAAGCAGGCAGCCAACCAGCAGAAAGGAGGAGGAGAAGAAGAAGACCGCGGAGGGAGAGAAGATGTGGACGGCGTACCTTGGCCGAGGAAGAAGGCGGGGCGGCTGTCGCGGTGGCTTGTCTGCAGGCGGCCGTCGACGTGGCCGGTGGCGAGCAGAAGGCGCCGTCCTCGCCGCCGCTGGTGGACGCGCCGGACCCGGACACGCCGCTGAATTCGAGCGGGGACGCGGGGCTGCCACGGGCCCACCTACCCTTGGCCGCGGAGCCGGAGCCCGACGGCGAGCGGCGGCGCGACGACCGCGACCGCTTCCCGCGCGTCACCGCGGGCCACGCCTTCTCTTCGTCCTTCGTGGCCGCGCCTCCGCTGGCCGGGGAGGAGGTCTCCGGCGTGCTCTTCCACGGCGGGGTCCATCCGGCGAGGTCGCCCGCGCGGAGCGAGCAGATGATGCCCGCCGCCTCCTCCACCGCCACCGCACCGGCTTCCGCCATGGGCCTGCTGCTATCGTGTGGTTCGTGGGAGAGGGGAACGGAGGCGTGGAGTGGAGGAGAGAGAGGAGGTAGGCGAGGAGGGATGGTGGAGTGGAAATGAGGGGGCCGTGCGTGCGTGGAGGCGAACCAACGCCACGGCGTGGCGCCCCGGGGCCTTTTAAATGCCCCCGGACTCCTCCGAACAAGCTAAAACGGCCCGGCCCCACCCGAGACCCGACTCCACTCTCCCGTCCCCGCCCACCTACAGCTACGCGCCGCGCGGCGACCCCTACCCGCCACGTCCTCTTCCGATCACGCCGCGCGCCCGACGCTGGCTCCTGGGTCCGGCCATGTCAGTCACCGGCCGGAGCCGTGTTGCGGTGCGTCGTGGCTTTGAGTGCTTTGACGCTGACCCGGTACGACGCGGTGGTTCCATGACCGACCGGCACTGTGCGCCCGAGCAAATGAGACCGATCTGTCAGAGACTCAGAGGGCGTTGCTTGGTAAGCTTCGCGAGGAGGAGGAGTACGACGGAAGGCAAGGCAAGAGAGTGAGTATGCTTGGGGAAGGAGGTGGTAGTGGGCTCCTCTCTGGGTTTACGTGGAGCTCTTGCAACTTGCGGTGCCGCCCGAGCCTAGCCCACCATGAATGACTGCCACTGTTTTTACCATTATTAATAAAAATGGATTACTTTACTGACAGGTAACCTGTAAGTGGAACAGTCAGTACCAAAAAAAACAGAACTCGTAGTAGTAAGTGGAACTACCCTGCCGATCCTAAAATAACTTCTGTGTACGGAGTACCAGGTACTACCAAAACACTGTTTGTACTCGTTCCCGTATTTATCGGAGCAAAAGGACACGGCATGTACAGTACTCCGTATATTTACAATAAGTTGGCGAATCACGTGTTAGCTGAGCACTGAATGAAACACGATCGATGAGATACTAGTCTATCTCTATAGTATAACGTGGAGGACATCGTGCCGCTGCGAGCGGGTGGGCCCGGAACGCACCCTGCTGGAAAAGAGCAGAAGGTCTCGCTTTTGGATCCGATGCCCGAATTTGTCCACCGGCTTTGGCTGGGATGGGATGGGATGGGATGGGATGGATAGCTACTATGGTCTCGCTTGCGCCACTTGCTACTGGTGGTAGCCCGTAGGTGCATGCGGGATCGTTTCGTTTGACGGTGCCGTCGCTGTCCCGTGTCTCGTTGGATTTCTGCTTCGCGCGTTTTTTGTTTTTTTTGCTTCTGCTGGTTAGATGGTGGATGTGGTGCGGAGCGGAGCGGAGCGGTATACTACTAGTTTGTACGCGTCTCTTCACTTCACTGTGCCCAACTCAACGCCGCATAGGACCGGGCCGCTGGCTCAGCATGGTTGATCGATATAGAGATGCTGACTCATCTCAGATCACGTTTTTTTTTAAAAAAAAAATTGGCGTATCTGAGAGGAGCACAACAATTACAAGAGACCAAACACCTGCGACGGCCAACTGGTTCGGCCACCCCACAAACACACACCAACTACGGCTGCTAAGCCTACTCTCGCGTCACTAACTGACTCCCTCCCTCCCTCGCTAGCGCCCAAAGGGCTAGCTCCTCTCCGATCTTGCTTAGAAGTTGTTTCGATGTACATTGCGCGCTTACACCGTTGAAGACTCGGGCATTTCTATGCTTCCAGAGTGACCAAGCGACTAGTATCACCTGCGATCCTTTCTCTCGATGCCTCTTCTGGAGATCTCTTCCACCAACTTTCGATTCTGCTATATTGTTGTGGCTCTTATACTTGGAGGCTTGTTGTCCGCATGCCCTAGTACCACACCTGTCGTGCATAACAGCACTGCATCAAGATGTGATTCACATCGTCCTATTCTTGCAGACAGGTGAAGCAAACATCTAGCTGGTCCTGAAGACTGTGTCTATGTCTCCAATCTGACGTCCATAGCCTATACTTGAGGGTCAGCCAAGCAAAAATCTTGCATTTCAGCGGGGCTTTAGATCTCCATACGGCTCCATGCATGTTGAACTGCAGATTGCGTTGGCAGAGCAGCCTGTAGGTCTCCTTCCCTGAGTATCTGCCTGAATCTGACCCCTTCTAGCTAAACGAATCTGGCACCTGCTCGTTTCTGTCTACTGTGTCAATAGCCTCCCACAACCTAACACATTGTAGGCACGCCTCCACTGGCATCGTAGCCGCGATATCTGCTACCCATCTGTCATTGGTCAGCGCCTCATCGACTGTCCTCCTGTTTTTGTGGAACGTGGTCACAAGATGCACAACCTCAGGCGCAATCTCCTCAGCCATGTAATCGTTGCTCCATCTGTCCTTCTATAATAAAACCAGTTTGCCATCTCCCACCCCGATTCGAGCTAGACTCTGGAATATGGCGGTTGCATCCACGTCCTCCTTATAGGTAGCCCATGCCATGGCCCAGCTAGGCCGGTTCTGCTCAACCATTCCCAACAAACTCTAAGTGCCAGCCCTTGCAGTTAGAGGTTCTTGACCCCTAGGCCTCCTTGCTCAAGAGGTTTAGCGATGCTGTCCTAGGCCACCAAGCATTGTCCTCCATTGACCTCCTTTTTCCCAGCCCAAAAGGAGGCTCTGAGCCACTTCACCACTTCCTCTAACAGCCATGTCGTTGTGTCTTCAACCAGCAACTGATGAATTGGCCTTGCACAAATTACAGACTTGATCAAGATCAACCTGCCTTGTCTTGCTATCAATCCTCTCTGCCAAGCCGGGACCACATGAATGACTTTATCGAGCATCAGTTGCAACTCAGTCTTTGTCAACGGTCTAAGTGCCAGTTGCAGGCCCAAGTATCTGATGGGGAACTTGGCCAACCCGTAGCCCAACACCACATGTATCCTCTCCTCCTCTTCCACACTTACCCCGATCAAGGTCGTTGTAGTCTTGCCATAATTTATGCACAGGCCTGATGCTTCACCGAATATGTTCAGAATTTCTTTAGCCGCCACCAGCTCTTGCACCTGGTTTTCGAAACATAACCACGTCATCAGAATAAACCGACACCCTCTACATCAATGTGATGCCTACCAGGTTTTGGAATAACTTCTCCTCCATGGCCTTCCTGACCATTCCTGTTAGAACTTCCATAGCTGCTACAAATAACATTGGGGAGGTGGGATCCCCCTGTCTCAAGCCTCTCACATGATGTATACGCTTCCCAGGCATTCCATTCACCAAGATTCTAGTATTGGCCGTTTGTAGCAATATTGCGGTCCATTTTAGGAACAGATCTCCGAATCCCATCTTTCTCATCACTTCGAGGAGGAAACCCCATGAAATTGAGTCAAAAACTCGCGAGAGATCCAGTTTGAGCAACACACATGTGAGCCGGCGTCCATTTATCTTTCTCGCCACCTGCCTGACCAGCATAAAATTGTCATGCAGACACCTGCCTTTGATGAAGGTACTTGAGTTTTTTTAGACCACGGTAGGTACTTGGTAATGCTATGTATATACACTGGTGGAAAAAAGGCTGCGGCCCGGGCAGAATCGGCTTTAGTTACGGTTTTGGGCCGGATCGCAAAACGGACTAGAGCCCCCTCTAGTCCCGGCTCGATATGGCCCGCGACTGATAACAACCACGTGGTTGTCTCAGCGCCGCGGGGGGCGGAAACCCTCTAGTCCCGGGCCGTAACATCACCCGGGACTATAAGGTTTCCTGTCGCGTCAGAGAATTGTGTGTTTCTCTGCCGCGACAGAGATTGTGTATTTCCTTTTTTTGTAAGGCCTTCAAGCGTAGAGATTTCAATCTCTAGGTCCACAAAATCCTCCACTATGTCATCCACCGTGACACGAGCATATCCTGGTGGAATCGGAAGTGAATGGTGGAGTGCTCCAGGTAGACAAGGTAAAGCAGTGCCGATCGCCACCTTGAAGGATGTAACATCCCAGCATTAGAGCTTAGAAATAAGCTGAACACAGATGTGTGCATTGCATTCATGCATAGGAAATCTGAAGAATTTTCGCGCTTTTAAAATAAAAACTTGCCAATGTGATTGAAGCTTCTCTCAACTTGATGGAATTGAAGTAGATCATCAAGTTGACTGCGATAAGTTTCAATTTGACCTTTGCTAAAACCTTATTTTGGGTAAACCTGATTTGATCTAAGGGTAGACCAAATGGAATAAAATTAAACCCTAATACATTACTTAATGATTTATATTTGATCCTTAGGTGATCATATCATAGTATCCGTTATAATCACTCATGAATACTAAATTATAAATATAACACAAATAATAAGAATGTAACAACTATATCTTAATCTCATCTACTTATACTGTGAGTATCATGGTAATACCTAACCTTAACTCTTAGGTGAGATTGAGTAGGAAAGAAACCAAAGTAAAGATCATTCACCATATATCGTTCTTTCCATATCAATCCTTATCATCTATATTGAATCATATCCCTGTATTTGTTGTTCATCAATATTGAGTAATCAACTATTGATTTACCAATTCTTAACCTATCAATTCTTGACCTATCAACTCTTGTCCTTATTATAGTATTCACTTAAGGTTTACAAAGAAAGAAGTAAGAAGAGGTAAATGGTAATGCTAGTTTTAGATATCATCTATAGGATGGGAGTGATTGAAGGAATCAAATCAATATGGTAACAAAGAAGATTACAAGGATGAAGTCTGAAGATAGTTACCGGGAGTAGTCCTAATGGATCAAGTAGGTATAGTCAATGAATTATATCTCTTAATCCAATAGAGCTAAACTGAAAATAATTATAATACAACGATAATGTTGTATTAATGAAGCCTTGATTAGCCAATTGGAAACCTAAACCACAAAGGATTATAATGATCATGCCTTATTCACCAATTTTGAATGCTTATATCAAGTATAAGTGACATTGATGGATAAAACATGATTGAACCATAGTATAGATATATTACCCTAGATTAGTCATTAAAAATCACATTAATATAATGTGAGGATTGGAATGTTAGATATTGGAGTCAAGTAGAGACAAGATAGTATGATTAAAATGATGTTAGAGCAACATTGGATTAAAGAAGTAGTATTTTCCTCTTGGGAAATACTACACACTTAAGGAGATTAGAATTGATAAATACATCTAGAATAATGTTAGTGATGGATGATTAAAGAAGAGTATGAATGGAGTGAGAAGTAATCACTTGTTGAAATGGAGATTATCAGCAATAGAGTAGTTGATATAGCTAAGTATAGATACAAATGGTTATGAAAAGCTATAGTGTCAAGCTCATTGGATTTACAAATGGATTTAGAATAATAAAGGGTGGATAAGAAGTTTCTATAAAGAAAAACTCATCATGTTAACACATGATGATGGATATAGAGAAGTAATATATCTAGGAAAGGAATTCCTTAATTAGAAGTCCAAAATTATGAAGTATGGAATATAGGAATCTTTGTTAAACACCCAAATCCTAAATCTAAGACCAAACCTAATATCCATTTTCTATGGTGGAGCTATCATCTTGTTTCCACAATGGTTAATAGGAATAATTTCCTACATCAATCATTTCAGCACACCTTGGATATTTTCTACCATCATTATCATAGGTGCTTATGGAACTATCTGTATTAATTGTTTCTCATAAGTTATCCTAGAAAAAAATTCCATTATTCTACTTTGAATGGTGATGTTATTAGAGATCACAAACATAAATACAATGTGATTAACCATTAATCTTTATTCACATCAATAAAATAAACTTGTAAATATTAAATCTTCTAAGAACTTATGGTAAAGCATTTTCAATTCAACCTTTAACTCATTAGTTAATAGTAATACATTCTATAATAAGTTTATGAATTTATGCCCAATTAAAATTCATATCAAAGGCTCACACAAATAATAATAGAAAAGGGATCTATATAATGAAAATAAAGAAACCCAAAACAATATATAATAAAAGTTCACCAATTGATTCTTTACAGCTTCAATATTACTGCAATTATTCAGAAAATAAATTCCATAAAGAAATTTTCATCAAATGTGTAATATACAAACCTAAAAACAAAACAGAAAATGAAAAAAAGAATTAAACCAGGAAAAAATAGAGGGAAAACCCAATCTGGCCCGTGGCCCATTTTCCCTTCTCCCTATCTGCTACTCGCGAGTAGCCGATCCCAGCCCAACTGGCCCAACTCCTCGGCCCATACCGCTTCGCCCCTTCTTTCTCTTTTCTTCTTCCTCTCGCCAGCCAGCACGCCGGCGAAGCAGCTGCGTGGCGTCGCCGGAGCCGTCCGCCGTCGCCGTGATGCTCGCTGCGAAG
Source organism: Avena longiglumis (assembly GCA_030063025.1). Classification (NCBI taxonomy): domain Eukaryota; kingdom Viridiplantae; phylum Streptophyta; class Magnoliopsida; order Poales; family Poaceae; genus Avena; species Avena longiglumis. Next base: position 29,716,677 of record CP125979.1, on the reverse strand, counting down.
AGATCCGCGCTACCGTCCTAGACATCGTCTACAAAATCCCCTCCTGCGCTGAGAATGAACCCTAACCCCTTTCTCTCTCGTTTTTCCTTATCCACTGAAAATCGAGCTCGCCGGAGATCATCCACCTCGTCGTTCCCGACCATCATAGGATCAACGGAGGACACCAACGTGCTCGTCATGCTCTTCTTGTTCATCTTCGACAAATCACGCAAGTCGGAGCAACCCCAACCGACGGGATCGAAGCATCCACTGCCGCCAGACGTCGCCGTTCATCGTCGATTGCTACCGTCTCACGCCTCCTCCACCCTCTTCGACACGCTCTTTCGAATCCTAGTGAGCTAGCGGTGCTCGTGAACCTCTTCGATTTGTCTTTCGAACACCATAACGTCGTGTCGACGCTCACCTTCGTCCGCCGCCGTAGTTGCTCGTCGGAGCAAGTGCTCCGATGACCATTTAGAGGCGGCGCAACCTTAGTTCGACTCGCCATCGAGTGCTGAATCTAATACAACCTTGCACTACACCGCTCGTGCCCTAAATCATTGGATCGAAATCAATCTGAGAATATCAGTTCGTGTGACGTCACGCTGAGGTCATGCTTGCGTCACCCTTGACCGAAGTCCACCCTGTTGACTGGTCGTTGCCCATGTGGCAGGTGACGTGGCCTAGGGCCCATGGGTCAATGTCTATGTCTAGGTAGAGTTGCGAAATAAAAAGTTTATGTCTGTTTAGAAAATAATCAAAACAATATGAATTCAAATTTCAAATATTCCAGGAATTAAATAAAATGATTAAATCTTGTAAATTTAATATCTTTTGTTTTATAAATCAGAAAAATACATATAATATATGAAAATGTTTAGAAAAATAAATTCTACAACTTAAAACTATTAAATATTATTATGATAATTATTTAAATAAATATTATTTAATAAATACTTTATAAAGTTTTATTACTTTGATAATTAATATTTTAATAATGGTAAATTTTAAAAATCTGAATAAAATACCAAAAATCTTAGAAAAATAAGGATTAGACTTTAAAACTATAATAATGCATTATTATTCCTCTTAATTAAATATTGATTATTTATTAAGTATTTCTAAAGAAACAAACCTTATTAAAATAATATCTTATTATTTATAAATCACAAAAATAAATTTAATATACCAAAATAATCACAAAAATAATACCTATATGTTAAAAATGTGATATTCCACTTTTGAGTTAAATAAAAAGTTAAACACTTCTATAATTGAATTTAAACCTATTTCCTTAATTAATAATTCTTATAAAGGTGAATAAAACTTGTTAATACTTCTAAAAATTAGCCAATTAAATGTAATAAATAGTATTAATCCTAAATACTAATTTTATGAAGTCAAAATGGTTTAACACATTTTAAATATAACTTTATTAAGTTATCTTTCAACCATAAGTATAAATTATTTTATAAAAGAATCCTTATCTAATATAAAATCTCCAAGAATAATTGTAATAAGATAGAAACCATTCTTTATAGTAACCACAAGTTCATAAACAAATAAAAACAATATAAATAAATCCATAGGTAGTAAATAATATTGTTTACTTATTCATAAACTTTAATCACACCCTTATAGGGGGATAAATCCATTTATACAATTATAATATAAAAAAACCACTACTCCAATAGAGATAATGCCATTCTTAAGTAACTCTAAGGCAACAATATAAAGTGAACAAGATACAAATATCATAAGTAATACACCCTAAGTCTATCTACATTCTTAAAGTTACTTATAATTACAAAGCTTTTAGTATAATACTAAAAACTTAATTATATACTTTATAGTTAACTTTGGTATGTTATAATTAAATTGTAAAGCAACTTAATACCAAACCAAACCAAACCAGTTAAAAACCAAGATAGATAAGTCTCAAATACAAATGTTGTCATTATTCAAATGGGTAATTCTTTCTAACTTAAAGATTATAACTAGAAAGAACACCTCGTAAGGTTAACTTAAAAGCTTAAATGCTTCTACTTAGTTAAGTAAGATTTTATTCAAAAGTTATTCGTTTTGCCACTTCAATCAACTTATGACAATTAATAGTAAACACCTTACCTTATACTTTACTTGTATAATAAGATTGTTAATACTTAAATTCTTTATAAGTGACATTACTTATAAAGTAAAACTTGAAGTTAAACAATTAAGATGTAGGCAACCTTGAGTAGCATTCCATACTGTGTATTTTGTTGTATAAATACATGTTGTTTTCCACACACTCACAGGACTTAATAAGAAGCACATTTGTGAAACTTAAGCTAAAAGGGCAACACATCCCCAGGAAACCCTTTCCAGTATCCAAACCCTAGAACAACGTTATTCTCGGGATTCGCGTTTATCAACTTGCATCACATTACTTATGCATAAAAGCATCTTGCTTCTTTAAACATTAGTCCTTACCGGACCAATGATGCAGATTTTCGCAATTGGATCTTATATTGTCTTGAAGACCGTGAGTGCATAATCTTGCAATCACAAATAGGCAAATTCACACTTGCTCATGTCCTTTGATTATTTTCTGTAAAGTATTTTACAAATCCAGTGTTGTCATCACCTGCATTTGAAAAAGGACAGAAAACACTATTTTCATAATAAAGTGATTATAGGTTATTTACCGTGAGGTAATAACCTACTATAAGAGTTCCGGTGGTATAGGAACATATTATCTAGGACTTAACAACCAATGTCGCCAGTGATTCTTGCGCCGTATATCACGCGTTGACCATGAGATTTGGAATAGGACGAAGAAGTCATCTGTATATTTCCCTCTCGCATGGAGCTGGATGTGCGGGTCGTGGCTGTTATCACTCTTAGCGTGCATATTATTTATGGTAATTCGTAGAGGATATGCATCATATGGGTGGGATCCCTCAACGTCCCACGATAGTTCCGGCATCTGAACGGTCTGTACTGCCATTGCCGTAATTCAATGCGTGGGCTGGCGTACACCAAAGAGACATGCGGGGTCGCGGAGAAGGCAGTGATTGGCTTGGATCTTAGTCTGGGCCTCACACCAAGGAAGTGTGAACGAACCTGCAATTCAGATGTGCAACAAAGCTAAGATCTCTCATGGGTAAAGTGACGCACCTCTACAGAGTGTAAAAACTGTAACTTGTTACTCCTGCTCGGGAAGGAGTCGCTGAACAGCGGAAAGGAACTCCATGAAAGTTCTAGTAAACCCGTGAAGGCTGACGGACATAGCTTTTCAGAATAAAAGCAACCTTTGAAGAAATGTTTATGAAAACTTGCATTGCCTACGACCTATGGTCTGTGGCTGTAGCTATAGTGCATCAAACACTCCTTTTCTAATGGACTTTCTGAGTACGCTCGTACTCAAAGTATCTTCTTAAGCCTTGCTAGGTTCTAAAGCCAGTACAAACGATGTCTACATCAAGTTATGCTCCAGGAATCATCATCAAAAGCTAACGCTCTTCAATGAAGTCAAGAAGTCAACATATACATCAACTCAAGTGAAGACGAAGTTGTTGATTAGATAAGAATAGAATTTCTAACCATAGAACCTACTTATGTAGAGTATTGCAATAGCAGCAATGCAAGCCAGTAGTTCAGCTACCAGTTTTATAAGTATGGTAGTTATGAGTTATTGATTCTTGATTCTTCTTCGTAAGAAGTTTCTCTCTCTCTCTTTAACCTAGAGTGTTCTCTGGATCTTGTGTAAAGAGTTGAGTTGTAACCTATAGTCATGTCTTGGACCTACTATGTTTCTGTTGTACTACTCTGAGGGATGTAATACTAGTGAACGGTGTTTCATTGGTGTTATGTCAACGACTATAGTGTACTACATCATGCAGTGGTATGCTAGGTCACCGCAAATGACAGGTTTCTCATTGGCTGATGTAGCTCACATTGTGCCATCTCTCTGACATCATCCACGGGGTAGTGAGGATCCGGTGCATCATCCAGCAGTGCTTGATCATCAGCCGGGACCTCCGTGGAAGCCATGCTGCTTCTCCGTTGGCTAAGATCCAATGCAGGATCATCAGCCCGCGGGTGAGTTGACGACGGTGGCCTTTGGCTAATTTCATGCATGAGGTTCTTCGGATCAGCTAGGTCCTGCTCTACCCTGGAGATCCGGTATGCCTCCCGGTCCTTCTTTCTCTAATGGATTCTGTAACTGGCATCGTACTGAGGAAACCCTTTCTTCCACGAGACACCGGCGCCTTTGCTTCGTGTTCGTCCTCCCTTTTTAGGATTCTCTAGGGCGCGTGTCAGCTCGTCGTTCTCTCTCTCGGGACGGAATAATGAAGGGAATATGCCCTGAGAGGCAATAATAAAGTGTTTATTATGTGTATTCCAAGTATATGATAGATGTTTATTTTGCATGCTATAATTGTATTAATACGGAAACATTAATACATGTGTGTTTAATAAACAAACAGAAAGTTCCTAGTTATGCCTCTCTCATAAACTAGCTCGTTGATTATCAAGATGATCAAGGTTTCCTGATCATGGAAATTGGATGTTGTTAATAACGGGATCAAACATTAGTGTAATGGTGTGATGAAAATTCATCCAAAGTATAACATTACGATAAAAGTCATTGAGTTTATATTGCTATAACAACTTACGAAGTGAACCTAATCCTTATACCATGAGATCATGTCAATCACTAACACCGGAAGAGTTTCTTGATAACATCAAACATCACACCGTAACAGGGTGATTATAAAGATGGATTCAGAACTAATAAAGTGTTATGTTGAGGCTCATGGATCGAGAGTGGAATTTGTTCATCCCGATGACGGATAGATATACTCTGGGCCTCTCGGTGATATCACATTGATTAGCTTGCAAGCAAGTGATTTGATCACTAGAATGTTATATCACGGGAACGAGAAAAGAGTGCATGTCGGTAACGAAATCAAACTAGGTATGGAGATACCGATGATCGAATCTCGGACATGTAATATATCGTGAAACAAAGGGATTAAGATACTAGCGTAAAAGGTTCCGACGATCACAAGAAAGTCATCGTTGAATGTGTGGGAGTCAGTATGGGTCTCCAGATCCCGCTTCTGATTATTGATCCAAGAGGGGTCTCGATCATGTCTGCATTATTCACGAACCGTAGGGTGACACACTTAAGAGACACCGACATCCAATTGGAGCAAAAGTTTCATGCCGAAAGAGCGCAGGAATTTATTTCACTAGATACCGAAACAGGTTTTCGGGTGAAATTGCATAAAGTGGTTATGCATGTGAAATGGAATTCTAGCAAGGGGTTATTTGTGAATGTTTGTCATTAAAGTAATTGACAAAATTCTGAATAAAATAAAAGAGTTTTATTTAATGAGAGTTTGCATTAAATTTGGTGAAAATTTAATGGGAATTTGAGTGGACTTTTGAGTGGAGGGAATTTAAAGGAGATTTGTGAGTGGAGTGTCCACCCACATGAAGAGGGGAGGGCAAGGGGGCAGCCCCATGCGCTGCCACCCCTTGGGGTTCCCCTCCTCCTATAAAAGGAGCCCCCCTCCTCACTTGTCTCTCACACCTCCTCGTGAAGGATCTCTCTCCCCCTCTAGAATTTATCCCCCATGGTCTCGGACTAGCGAGATACATGTTCCCGGTGGCTATTCGGCAAGAAAGAGTTGTGCTTCCGCTACATCGCTGGAGCGAGGAGGCGGAGGTTGCTCGGTGCCTTGAACGTGTGTGCGAGCATGGATGCGCTGTTGATTTGCGGTGCTAGGACTTCCTCTCGATCTTGAGATTGGCAAGAGATCGTCTACATCAACCACGAATTGAACTCGTTAAGCTTTGTCGGTCTTCAAGGGTATGTTCTCTACGGATATACATCCGCCCGTTGTTTGTATCTAGTAGATAGATCTTGGTACATAGTTCCCATCGTAGGAAAATTTTTGTTTTCTATGCTGCGAACCCTACAGTGGTATGAGAGCCGGATCTATGCGTAGATACTTTACACGGGTAGTACACATATGAGTATGTGGGCGATGATGATCATGTTGTTGCTCCTTTGTTGTAATTTTGGATATTGGTGGCATAGTGGAATGAAGCGGCCCGGACAAACTTTACATGTCCTCGCACATGAGACATCTTCCACGCTTGACATGCAACTAGTTTGCATAAGTGGCTAGCGGGTGTCTGTCTCTCCTACTATAGTCAATATCTATTTTGCAAACGAGTTGTCAACAATTTGGTTATCCTCGTTGTGTTTCATGTTCGTAGGTAAGAACGGTTCTATCTCGAAAGCCCTAAGCCACGTAAAACTTGCAATGGATAAATTAGAAGCGTCTAGTTTAGATTGTTGCTGGGCTAGTGTTATGATATGGTAGTGTTGTAAGTAGAAGTATGAGATGATACTCTTACAACACACATAGCGTGTAAACTCCATAGACCTTGGATTTACACATATAGGTATGATAGTGATCATACCACGATGCACATGATAGAGATCATCTGCGGGAACCATATCATTTCACTAATAAACATGTGATGTTTGATAACATCTTATATTGCTTGTTTAGTGCTTTGTTAGCATAATAAGATGATCCCTCTTTTAAATATCAAGATAAGAATGTGTTCTTCCTTTAGTATGCACCGATTATGTTTTCGTCGCTCCAAGACATCTCTTGATGATCGGGTGTTCTTGGATCCACGACCATATTTCGGGTGTAAAACAGTTACACACGCGAATACTAAGGTTCTAACTTGGCGAGCCTAGCATGTATAGACATGGCCTCGGAACACGTACCGAAAGGTTAAGCATGAGTCATATAGTTGATATGATGCCCATTTGATGCTCTCCTTTGAAGCTACACCGACTCACGTGATGATCGGACTTGGTGTAGTGGATTTGGTTCATGTAATCACCAAAAAGGCACGAGGGATGTCGTTTTTGAGTGGGAGTTCATTCGTAATATGGATTAGTTGAAATCAATCTATCATACACTTAGTCTAAACTTTACAAATTCTGTTGTAGATGGCACCACCTGCTTTTAATTTCAATGTGTTCATGGAGAAAGAGAAACTAGCAACGAACGGTAGCAACTTTACCGAATGGGCCATGAATTTGAGGATTCTCCTCTCTGCTGCACAAAAGCAATATGTGCTAGAAGCGCCGTTAGGCCCCCCACCTTTAGATGATGCCCCTGACGAGGAGAACAATGTATATCAGACTCGTTAGTAGGACCACAACTTAGTTCATTGCGGCATATTGTATGGGCTAGAGCCGGAACTTCGAAAGCGTTTCGAAAATGGCAATGCTTTTGATACAATGGGTGAGTTGAAAATGATTTTCGACACACATGCTTTTATAGAGAGCTACAACGCTTCAGAAAAGTTCTTTAGCTGCATGATGGAAGAGCACAGCTCCGTTAGTGAGCATGTACTCAAGATGTCGGGTTACGCCGATAAGCTTGTGTCCTTGGGAATATCGATTCCCATTGACTTAGGAATCCATCGTGTTCTGCAGTCTCTGCCACCTATCTATAAGAGCTTTGTGATGAACTATAATATGCAAGGCATGAAGAAGTCTCTCTCCGAGCTTCTATGAATGCTTAAAACTACAGAAGTGGAGATCAAAAAGGAACATCAAGTGTTGATGATCAATAGGAACACTGGTTTCAAGAAAGACAAGAAGGGAAAACGGAAGGGAAGTAAGGGCGGCAAGCCTGTTGCCGTGCCTGAAAAGAAACCCCGAGTTGGACCTAAGTCCGATCCGAAAAGTGCTACTATTGTAAGGGATCGCCATCGAAGCAATCGCCCCAAGTATCTGGCGGACAAGAAGGCAAGGCAAACAAAGGTATGTATGATATACATGTTATTGATGTGTACTTGACTAGTGCTCGCAGAGCACCGGGTATTTGATACCGTTCAGTTGCTAATATTTGTAACTCGAATCGTGGGTCGGAACAAGCGACCACTAGCAAGGGGTGAGGTCAAGATGCGTGTCGGCAATGGATCAAGCGTTGATGTGATCGCCGTCGGAATGCTGCCTATCCACTTGCCGTCGGGATTAGTTATAAACTTGAATAAATGTTATCTGGTGCCTGCACTGAGCATGAACATTGTATCTGGATCGTGTTTGATGCGAAGTGGTTATTCATTTAAATCCGAGAACAATGGTTGTTCCATTTATATGAATGAAATCTTTTATGGTCATGCACCGATGATGAATGGTTTATTTCTATTAGATCTCGATGATAATGTTACACATATTCATAATGTTGATGCTAAAAGGATTAAACTTAATGATGATATATCCGCATATATGTGGCACTGCCGTCTAGGTCATATTGGCATTAAACGCATGAAGAAGCTCCATTCGGATGGACTTTTGGAATCACTTGATTATGAATCATTTGATACATGTGAGCCATGCCTTATGGGCAAGATGACTAGAACGCCGTTTTCCGGTTCAATGGAACGGGCGATGATTTGTTGGAAATCATACATTCGATGTATGTGGTCCAATGAGTGTGTCGGTAGCGAGGTGGATATCGTTATTTTGTTACTTTCACGGATGATTTGAGTAGATACGGTTATATCTACTTGATGAAACACAAGTCTGAAACCTTTGAAAGGTTCAAGGAATTTCGAATGAAGTGGAAAATCATCGTAATAGAAAGATCAAATTTCTACGGTCCACCGTGGAGGTGAGTATCTAAGTTACGAGTTTAGCACTCACATGAAAGAGTGTGGAATTGTTTCACAACTCACGCTGCTTGAACACCACAGCGAAATGGTGTGTCGGAACGTCGTAATCGTACTTTATTAGATATGGTTCGATCTATGATGTCTCTGACGGACTTGCCGTTGTCATTTTGGGGTTATGCACTAGAAACTGCTGCATTCACTTTAAATCGGGCACCATCTAAATCCGTTGAAAAGATGTCGTGTGAATTGTGGTTTGGAAACAAACCTAAGCTGTCTTTTCTTAAAGTTTGGGGATGCGATTTTTATGTGAAGAAACTTCAACCGGATAAACTCGAACCCAAAGTGGAAAAATGCGTCTTCATAGGATACCCTAAGGAAACTATTGGGTATTCCTTCTATCACAGATCCGAGGGCAAGTTTTTTGTTGCCAAGAATGGATCCTTTCTAGAGAAAGAGTTTCTCGCGAAAGGTGTGAGTAATCAGAAGGTAGAACTCGAAGAGGTTATGGAACCTTCTCTTCAAAGTATGGCGAGTAGCGCAGCACCGGAAGTTGTTCCGGAGTTGGCTCCACCTGTTGAAGAGGGAAATAATGATAATGATCATGAAACTCCAAAAGAGAGTACTACCGAACCTCGCAGGTCAAGCAGGACGCGTGCAGCTCCCGAGCTGTACGGAAATCCTGCCATGAATTTCATGGTTGATGAAAATGATGACCCTGCGACGTATGAAGAAGCGATGATGAGCCCGGATTCCAACAAATGGTTAGAAGCCATGAAATCCGAGATGGAATCCATGTATGAAAATCAAGTTTGGATCTTGGTGGAATTACCTCACGACCGAAAGGCCGTGGATAACAAATGGATTTTCAAAAGGAAAACTGATGCTGATGGTAATGTGACCGTCTATAAAGCTCGACTTGTCGCAAAGGGGTTTCGACAAATTCAAGGAGTTGACTACGATGAGACATTCTCTCCCATAGCGATGCTAAAGTCAATTAGGATTATGTTAGCAATTGTTGCATATTTCGATTATGAGATATGGCAGATGGATGTCAAAACCGCGTTTCTCAATGGTAATATTGAAGAAGAGTTGTATATGATACAACCAAAGGGTTTTGTCAATCCTAAGGATGCTAACAAGGTGTGTAAGATTCAGCGATCCATCTATGGATTGAAGCAAGCATCACGAAGTTGGAATCTCCGCTTTGATGAGGTGATCATAGAGTTTGGATTTGTCCAAACTTATGGAGAAGCTTGTATTTACAAGAAAGTGAGTGGGAGCAATGTGGCATTTCTGATATTATATGTGGATGACATATTATTGATCGAAAATGATATAGATCTTTTAAACAGTGGTAAAAGTTCTCTAAACAGCAAATTTTCAATGAAGGACCTAGGTGAAGCGTCATACATATTAGGCATAAAGATCTATAGAGATAGATCTAGGCGCCTAATAGGGCTATCGCAAAGTACATACCTTTATAAGATTTTAAAGAAGTTTAAAATGTACGGAAGTAAGAAGGGGTTCTTACCTATGTTGCAATGCAAAACATTGAGTAAGACTCAAAGTCCGGCTTCGGCGGAAGAAAGAGAGATAATGGACAAAGTCCCCTATGCTTCAGCCATAGGCTCTATAATGTACGCCATGCTATGTACAAGACCGGATGTGGCACATGCTATTAGTTTGACTAGTAGGTAGCAATCGGATCCAGGTTCGGAACACTGGATAGCGGTCAAGAATATCCTTAAGTACTTACGAAGAACTAAGGATATGTTTCTTATATACGGAGGTGAAGAAGAGCTCGTTGCTAAGTTTTATGTTGACGCTAGCTTTGACACCGATCCGGATGACTCTAAGTCTCAATCTGGATACATATTTCTCATGAATGGCGGAGCGGTTAGTTGGAGGAGCTCCAAACAACCTTTGGTAGCGGGATCAACAACGGAGGCCGAATATGTTGCTGCTTCAGAAGCGGCTCAGGAAGCAGTTTGGATGAAGGAGTTCATATACGAACTAGGAGTGGTTGCAAACGCGTTGGACCCAATGGTGATCTATTGTGACAACAATGGTGCCATTGCCAATGCCAAAAAACCAAGGTCTCACAAGCATTCCAAGCATATTAAGCGCCGGTTTCACTCCATCCGCGAGGATGTCAAGGATGGAGATATAAAGATTTGTAAAGTACATACGGATCTCAATGTAGCAGATCCGTTGACTAAAACTCTCCCTAGAGCAAAACATGATCAACACCAGAACTCAATGGGTGTTAGATTTATCACTATGTAACTAGATTATTGTCTCTAGTACAAGTGGGAGACGGAAGGGAATATGCCCTGAGAGGGAATAATAAAGTGTTTATTATGTGTATTCCAAGTATATGATAGATGTTTATTTTGCATGCTATAATTGTATTAATATGGAAACATTAATACATGTGTGTTTAATAAACAAACAGAAAGTTCCTAGTTATGCCTCTCTCATAAACTAGCTCGTTGATTAACAAGATGATCAAGGTTTCTTGATCATGGACATTGGATGTTGTTAATAACGGGATCACAACATTAGTGTAATGGTGTGATGAACATTCATCCGAAGTATAGCATTACGATCAAAGTCATTGAGTTTATATTGCTATAACAACTTACGAAGTGATCCTAATCCTTAGACCATGAGATCATGTCAATCACTAACACCAGAAGAGTTTCTTGATAACATCAAACGTCACACCGTAACAGGGTGATTATAAAGATGGATTCATAACTAATAAAGTGTTATGTTGAGGCTCATGGATCGAGAGTGGAATTTGTTCATCCCGATGACGGATAGATATACTCTGGGCCCTCTCGATGATATCACATTGATTAGCTTGCAAGCAAGTGATTTGATCACTAGAATGTTATATCACGGGAACGAGAAAAGAGTGCATGTCGGTAACGAGATCAAACTAGGCATGGAGATACCGATGATCGAATCTCGGACATGTAATATATCGTGAAACAAAGGGATTAATATACTAGCGTAAAAGGTTCCGACGATCACAAGAAAGTCATCGTTGAATGTGTGGGAGTCAGTATGGGTCTCCAGATCCCGCTTCTGATTATTGATCCGAGAGGGATCTCGATCATGTCCGCATTATTCACGAACCGTAGGGTGACCCACTTAAGAGACACCGACATCCAATTGGAGCAAAAGTTTCACGCCGAAAGAATGAACAAGCGCAGGAATTTATTTCACTAGATACCGAAACAGGTTTTCGGGTGAAATTGCATAAAGTGGTTATGCATGTGAAATGGAATTCTAGCAAGGGGTTATTTGTGAATGTTTGTCATTAAAGTAATTGACAAAATTCTGAATAAAATAAAAGAGTTTTATTTAATGAGAGTTTGCATTAAATTTAGTGGAAATTTAATGGGAATTTGAGTGGACTTTTGAGTGGAGGGAATTTAAAGGAGATTTGTGAGTGGAGTGTCCACCCACATGAAGAGGGGAGGGCAAGGGGCAGCCCCATGCAGCCACCCCTTGGGGTTCCCCCTCCTCCTATAAAAGGAGCCCCCCTCCTCACTTGTCTCTCACACCTCCTCGTGAAGGATCTCTCTCCCCCTCTAGAATTTATCCCCCATGGTCTCGGACTAGCGAGATACATGTTCCCGGTGGCTATTCGGCAAGAAAGAGTTGTGCTTCCGCTCTGCCATTGAGCGAGGAGGCGGAGGTTGCTCGTGCCTCAAGCGTGTGTCGAAACCGGATGCGCTGCTGATTTGCGGTGCTAGGACTTCCTCTCGATCTTGAGATCGGCAAGAGATCGTCTACATCAACCACGAGTTGAACTCGTTAAGATTTATCGGTCTTCAAGGGTATGTTCTCTACGGATATACATCCGCCCGTTGTTTGTATCTAGTAGATATATCTTGGTACATAGTTCCCATCATAGGAAATTTTTTGTTTTCTATGCTGCGAACCCTACAAATAATCCCAATTAAGCATCGTTCATTGCTTGAATAAGGTCTTGGGAGGGTTTTAGAATCTTATCATGAAATAATGTCTTCCTTGTTTCTGGGTCCAAGGATCCCCCGTGCCCGTACCACCAGTGCTTTGACCTCTCGGGCCATCCATCTGTACCAAGAGTGACGCCTCTAGCCCTCATGTTCTTCTCCATAGTTTCCCACTTAGGGACGGCACTCTTGTAGCCACTTGTCCCCATTTTATGATGGTATTTCTTTTTGGCAGCATTTAACGCGTTCTTTGCCGACTTTGCCTTTGCTTTATCATATTGCTTGTACTATACAAAATCAGGCCATTCTCTCAACTTCTCGTTTACTCCTTTGAAGTCTGGAGTTTTCTTTTTCGCGACATATTTCGAGTATAAAATTTTCTTATGGTTCCGGTACAGTTCAGCCATCTTGCTCAGAGCCCACTCCTTCACTTTCTCTCTATTTTCAAGCCCTCCCGGCCTTGGGGTAATACCATCTACCTCAAATTCTTCATACTCTGGAGGTAGTATGAAATGCGCTATGAGCTTCTGCCAAAGGTCATCTTTGGCATCATCGGTGTCATAGCTGTTGGATTCTTCACTAGGTTTCTTTGACTGATTCTATTCTTGGATGGTGATCGGCAGGTTGTCCCTAACAAGCACCCCGCATTAATTTATAAACATCCTCCGGTGCTTCTCTGGAGCAATCGGTTCACCATCATCATCTATTTCTTCGATGGTGAACCTCTGATTACCATCCAACTTTTTGTTCGGCCATCGTTTCGTTCGAGCTATCGATTGCTTCGATCCGGTGGGCTAAAAGAAGAAGAGAGAGTGATTAATATATATCTAGATCAGTTAATGAATATAGGTAACACGAGGCTTTATATATATATGTACCTCGCCGGATCCTGTCGAGGGGCCATCATCATTGTTGTTATTTGTTTGCCCTTCGTCCATCTGGTCTTCCCCTTGGTACATTAGGTTTTCCTCTAGTCCATCACCGTATGGATTCAGATATGAGGATATCTCTTCCTCGAGCAAAATATCTTTGCCGGTAGTAATATTAAGAGGAATTTCACCTCTTATCATGCCCTGAAGAAAACCTTCACCGATGCGACCAGGATCTTCGGATGGATCCATGACTTAATTATCTATAACAAAAAGAGAGTTAAACAGGTTAGAAAAAACAATAACCCTAATAACTAAATCAAAAAAAAAACAATAACCCTAATAACACAAATTAATAACCCTAATATTATATGCGGTAAAACAATAATCCTAATATTATTTTTGGTAAAACAATAATCCTAATAACTAAAACAAAAAAACCTAATATTATTTGTGGTAAAACAATAATCCTAATAACTAAAACAATATAATCCTAATTATTATAATCCTAATATTATTTGTGCTAAAACAATAATCTTAATAACTAAAACAAAAAAATAACCCTAATAAAACAAAAATCCTAATATTATTTGTGGTAAAACAAAAAAATAACTAAAACAATATAATCCTAATAAATAAAACAAAAAAATAACTAAAACAATAATCCTAATCCTAATTCTAATATTTTAATTAAAATAATAATCCTAATACTAATCCTAATAAATAAAACAATATAATCCTAATAACTAAAACAATAATTCTAATCCTAATAACTAAAACAATTTAATCCTAATACTAATCCTGATAACTAAAACAATAATTATAATCCTAATAATCCTAATAACAAAAAAAATAACTAAAACAATACAATCCTAATAAATAAAACAAAAAAATAATTAAACCACCCTCGAAGGCCATCGACAAGTGACAAAGACGTGGCTGACGCAGCGGTAGCGACATGGTGAGGCGCACATGGCAAAGACAATATCTGGCGGTGAACACGCGGCCGGAGACGAGGGCGGCGGCGAGGTGGAATCGGCGGCCGGGCAGCACCTTCCCTACGTCTTTGATGCTTCGTCTTCGTCTGCTTCGTCGAGAAATGCTAAGTGTTGGGCAACCCTGGCGCGCGAAATATATATGGACGGACCTTTAGTCCTGGGCTACGCCACCGCCCGCGACTAAAGGGTCTTTAGTCCCGGGTCGTGGCTTAACCCGCGACTAAAGACCCCCCTTTAGTATAATATCCATTTATCTGTTTGCATCATTTATATATTATTTCATTTGTAAATTTCTTTTTTTAATTCAAATCAAATATAAAACTTTGGAAAATCATATCTTTTATTGTAAAAATCCAAATAAAACAACTAATATGTCTATTATTATCAGAAAAATATAAAGAATCTTAATATAATATCCATTTATCTGTTTGCATCATTTATAAATTATTTCATTTGTAAATTTCTTTTTTTAATTCAAATCAAATATAAAACTTTGGAAAATCATATATTTTATTGTAAAAATCCAAATAAAACAAATAATATGTATGTTATTATCAGAAAAATATAAAGAATATTAATATAATCAGAGTGATGCGCTACAACGAGGCCGGCCGTCGTCTGTGGTGGGCTAACCGTATTATCATCGGAGTGATGCGCTACATCGCTGGGGGAGACCATCCTCGCCTGCGGTGCCCACAAGTCCACCCGCCATAGAACCACAAGAAGGCCCCACCCCCGCTTGGCGGTAGCGGCATCGTCTTCTAGGAGTCCCCTCCCCCGCCCGCCGTGAATCCGAGGCCGGAATGGCCCCTGGTATATGCCATGGCTGGGCTGAGGATCCCGAGAGTGGCACGTGACGATGACGATGACGAAGAAGACCCTGAAGCTGCGTACTATAGGACTAGGCATGATTATGACTAAAGGGGGCGGCTTTAGTTCTGAATGTTAGCTAGTCCTAGTTTGTCCCGGTTTTTAATATTAATAAATGCGGTGACCAAGCATACCACTTCATGATGTAGTACACTATAGTCGTTTACATAACACCAATGAAACATCGTTCACTAGTATTACATCCCTCCCAGTAGTACAACAGAAACATAGCAGGTCCAAGACATGACTATAGGTTACAACTCAACTCTTTACACAAGATCCAGAGAAAACTCTAGGTTAAAGAGAGAGAGAAACTTCTTACGAAGAAGAAGCATGAATCAATAACTCATAACTACCATACTTATAAAACTAGTAGATGAACTACTGGCTTGCATTGCTGCTATTGCAATACTCTACAGAAGTAGGTTCTATGGTTAGAAATTATATTATTATCTAATCAACAACTTCGTCTTCACTTGAGTTGATGTATACGTTGACTTTCTTACTTAATTGAAGCGCGTTAGCTTTTGATGATGATTCCTGGAGCATAACTTGATGTAGACATCGTCTGTACTGGCTTTAGAACCTAGCAAGGGTTAAGAAGATACTTTGAGTACGAGCGTACTCAGAAAGTCCATTAGAAAAGGAGTGTTTGATGCACTATAGCTACAGCCACAGACCATAGGTCGTAGGCAATGCAAGTTTTCATAAAAAATTCTTCAAAGGTTGCTTTTATTCTGAAAATCTATGTCCGTCAGCCTTCACGGGTTTACTATAAATCTCATGGAGTTCCTTTCCCGCCGCGTTCGCAGCTCCTTCCCAGAACAAGGAGTAACAAGTTACAGTTTTTACACTCTGTGGAGGTGCGTCACTTTACCCATGAGAGATCTTAGCTTTGTTGCACATCTGAATTGCAGGTTCGTTCACACTTCCTTGGTGTGAGTCCCAGACTAATATCCGAGCCAATCACTGCCTTCTCCGCGACCCCGCATGTCTCTTTGGTGTACGCCAGCCCACCCATTGAATTACGGCAATGGCAGTACATACCGTTCAAATGACGGAACTATCATGGGATGTTGAGGGATCCCACCCATATGATGCATATCCTCTACGAATTACTATAAATAATATGCATGCTAAGAGTGATAACAGCCACGACCCGCACATCCAGCTCCATGCGAGAGGGAAAATATACAGCTGACTTGTTCGTCCCATTCAAAATCTCATGGTCAGCGCGTGATATACGGCGCAAGAATCACTGGCGACATTGGTTGTTAAGTCCTAGATAATATGTTCCTTTACCACCGGAACTCTTATAGTAGGTTATTACTGTTGGAGATATGCCCAAGAGGCAATAATAAAGTGGTTATTATCATATCTTCACACTTATGATAAATGTTTACATACCATGCTATAATTGTATTAACCGGAAACATTAATACTTGTGTGATTTGTAAACTAAAATAAGAGTCCCTAGTAAAGCCTCTTGTTAAACTAGCTTGTTGGTTAATATATGATCATGGTTTCCTGATCATGAACATAGAGATGTTATTAACAACAGGGTCATATCATTAGGAGAATGATGTGATGGACATACTCCTATAGACAAGCGTAGCATAAAGATCAAGTCATTTCATTAGTTCAATTGCTATATGCTTTTCGATACATAGTAACCTAATTCCTTCGACCATGAGATCATGCATATCACCTTTACGGATGGATGCTTTGATGTCATCAAACACCACACCGTAACAGGTGGCTATAAAGGTGGCATTGAGTGTTCGAAAGTATTGGTTGAAACACATGGATCAAGAGTGGGATTTGTCCATCCATATGAGATAGATATACTCTGGGCCCTCTCGGTGAAATGTCATCCAATTAGCTTGCAAGCATGTGACTGGCTCACAAGGGATCACATATCACGGAACGAGAAAGAGTACTTATCCGTACGAGGTTGAACTAGGTATGCGGAGATCTGAAGCGATCATAACCTCGGATAAGTAAACTATCGTGAGACAAAAGGAAATTGGTATCATATGTAAGTGGTTCATTCGATCGCAAAGTAACCGTAGAAATATGTGGGAGCCATATGAATTTCCAGATTCCTCTATTGGTTATTGTTCGGAGAGGTGTCTCGATCATGTCCGCATAATTCACGAACCGTAGGGAGACACACTTAAGGATTCGACGTTGTTTGAGTAGTTATGGTATTATGAGAAAGAGACCGAATGTTGTTCGGAGTCTCGGATGGGATCCGGGATATCACGAGGTGATCCGGAATGGTCCGGAGAATAAGATTCATATAAGGAAAGTCCCATTTTGGAGTTCGGAAATGATTCCGGTGTTTTCATCGGGAATGTTCTAGAAGGTTCCGAAATGTCCGGCACTCCGGGGGGGAAGGGGTACATGAATGTGTCATTGCATATTGGAATGATTGCATCATGTACTAAGTGTTCTCGCTGTTCCAAATAAAGGATTAAATTGAATCCCAAACTGAAAAGTCAAACGGCCAGTTTGAAAGTCAAACGGCTAAAACAGGAAAGTGAGGGAAAGAGGAAGGAGGAGGTTGAAACCGACTTGGGGGAGGAGTCCCTCCTCTCCAAGCCGGCGCACCACCCAAGGCCGAGTTCGTAATGGACTCCCTCCCCTTGGCCGCACCTCCCACCTATAAAAGGAGGGGCAGGGCCCCCTCCTCTAGACACACAAGTTCCTATCCTCTAAATCTAAACCCTAGCCACAGCCTCCGGTTTAGAGCCGTTTTGGTTTAGAGCTTCTAAATTGCCCTAGCCTACGGTTTATAGCCTTCTAATTGGTGTGTCTAATCCCTAGACCACTAAAGCCTCTCTCATACTCCACCATACTCGCTCCGGCTTAAGGCGAAGCCCTGCGAGATCTCCCCTCTACTTTCGGTACACGGTTGTCTTTGCGGAATCGCGAGGAGAGTGCTACAACCTCCATTTTCTTTGGAACAAGGGAGAGGAAGGTCTTCGTCAGTACCGAACGTGTGACCGATCAAGCGCTTCGGAACGTGATGGCCGGAAGGATCGTCTACGCGATCTTGAGATCGGAAAGAGTACGACTACATCACCCACGCGAATCTGCTCTCGTTAATCGCTTTGGAATCTTCGAGGGTAAGTTATTCCATCGACTCGTTGCTATAATCTAGTAGATAGATCTTGGCTTGTTTGTTTGTATGCGATAGAAAAATTTTGTTTTCCATGCTACGAAACCCTACAGTGGTATCAGAGCCGTGTCTATATGTAGATCTGTTGCACGAGTAGAACACAATGGTCATTATGGGCATTGATGCTTTTATTGTCGATTGCTTCTTGTGTACTTTGCATCTTGCGGTATGTTGGGATGAAGCGGCCCGGGCTAACCTTACATGACATCGTTCATGAGACTTGCTCCATGCTTGACATGCAACTTGTATTGCATAAGTGGCTTTGCGGGTGCCTGTTTCTCCTAGCATAGTTAAGATCCAATTTACAACGGGTGATTAACAATACTAGTATCAATGTTGTGGTTCATGTTCGTAAGTTAGAACGACACTTATTGAAAGCCCCAAACCACGTAAAACATGCAAAGAAAATTAGAGGCGTCTAACTTTGTTTTGCAAGGGTGTGCAGTGATGTGATATGGCCATGATTGTGATTATATTTGATGTATGCAATGTTCCTTATTGTAAGTTGGCAACCGGGAATATATGGTTGTCTTTAATTTCTGTTAAGACCCGCGTATCTATTCAAAGTAGTTGTAATAGTTGAAGCCGGTGGACGACAACCATGGAGCAGCGTCATTGACCTTGATGCAATGCCGGTAATGATGGAGATCATGTTCGTGCTTGAAGATGGAGATCAGAAGCACAAAGAAGAAAGGCCATATCATATCACATATTATGAATTGCATGTGATGTTAATCCTTTATGCATCTTGTATTGCTTAGTAGACGACGATAGCATTATAAGATGATCCCTCAAGCACACAATTTCAAGTTCTTAAGTGTTCACCCTTAGTATGCACCGTTGCTAAAGCTTGTTGTTTCGATGCACCACGTGATGATCGGGTGTGTTAGATTCCGCAAGTGTATACAACATAAGCAAACCAGATTTGCTTATGCAGAAGCTAAGGTTTGATCTTGACGAGCCTAGCATGTACAGACATGGCCTCAGGAACACGGATTACCGAAAGGTAGAGCATGAGTCATATAGTAGATATGATGAACATGTTGATTGTTCGCCATTGAAGCTATATCAACTCTCGTGATGATCGGTTTTGATGTGGTGGATTTGGTTCGTGTGATCACTAAAACAATGTGAGGGATATTGTTTTGAGTGGGAGTTCACCTAGATTAATTTAATTATTAATTAGAACTCAATTTATCATAAACTAAATCAAAGTGAATTTGCATAGTTGTTGTAGTCATTGGCATCCGTTTACCACCTTGCGCTTAGTTATAATTGAGATGATAGAACTATAGAATTCTGTTAGTTACTTTCTAACTGGTATCGTATTGGTTTGAAGTGTTAATCTAAAGTTTAAAAGTCCTATTGCAAACTTTCAAGAAGTTCCTTACTCCATGAAGTTTAATAATTAGTATTAAATCAAGAGTAACAATTCCAAGTGTTAGTATATAAGTATCATGTTTGTCTCCATGATTCTTGATATTCAAAGGATTCTCTTAATATCAAGGTTATCTAGGATCTAAAAGAGTTGTTTCAGAAACCATGATGTGTGGAAGATATTGTGATATCTGAAACGAAGTTTTGGTTGCAACATGATAGAGTATAATATGGCAAAATTCATGTTCTCATATTTTGATGAGAATTTGCAAAGGGTTGTAGACACTTGTTGTCCTAATCCTCCAAAAGGTTTTGGATAGCAACATTATACTCGTAATTCATCGTTATAAGCTAAAGGTAGTTTGATCATGGACGATTCCATGATAAGGATCAATATTTGATGTAGGTAAAATGTTTACTACACCAAGAGATTACTAAATAAAGGAATTTGAAAGAACACCAAACATTTGATGATGGTGATCTACTTCAAAGTGCAAGTCCAAAGACATTGGTATTTAACTATACATGTTTTGGACTATGTGTCATATGTATGACTCCACTATTGATGTTGATAGATTCTTTCAAACAGAGAAGGAAATATTGAAAGAAAATCTCATAAGTATATGGCAGAAAGGAAAAGACTAGAATTGTTCAGCTTAAGTATATAGATGATATACATGTTATGGCTATATTCTTTGCTTATTAAACAATGTGGTTCTCAAGTATTTGATACTGAATTTGTTGGTGTGAATCGTCATACGAAACAACACAATTCATGAACTACAATGGCCTAAGTAACTAACAAAAGAATATGTGATGATGTTCATCGAGAACAAATAAAGGGTTATTGTGTTGCTCGTTAAACATAAAAGCTTGCCTTCAAAGATTTGTTTTATCAGGTATTATGAGAACAAAAGGGTTGTTCAAATAATTGTTGTAATCCATAAAAGATGGATTCGCAAATGTCGTTGGAGACATCACATCCATAAAACTAGTGCTAAAGATGTCGAAAGACAAATTGATTGAAAGATCACTTAGGAAGTGACATCGCCGTTTAAATTATACTAGAAAGAAAACATGAAGAAACTCCATGTGGATGGAATTTTGGAATCTTTTGATTTTTGATCAAATGACACTTGTGAAACTTTCCTAGAGATAATTGAAACTTCGTTCATAGGCCAAAAAGGGAACGAAAGACTAGCTTATTGGAATTTGTACATATTGTTGTATGAAGTCCATTATGTGTAGTCAAGAGCGATGGATTTCAACTTCATTTGCTTTCTCCGAAATTTTGAGTGAATATATGAATATTTACTTAATAAGGATGAAGTATGAAACATTTGAAAAGTTCAAAGACTTTCAAGATGAAGTGCAAAATCATTGTAACAAGAATATAAACAGTTTATGATAAAGATCATAAAGGAAGATATTTGAGTTACAGAGTTTAGCATAATACCTAAGATTTAAGGAATCGTTCGTGGATTTGCATTTCGAAACACCATAAGGGTATGGGCGTTCGAGGTATGTAATTAAACCTTGTTTGACATGGTAAGATCAAAGGTATAATTCATAAAACTGCCATTATATTTTAAAGATTAAAAGCTTTAGAGATTACCGTTTTTCCACTGAAAAGAGCTTCATCATAATCGGTTGAAATGACACCATATAAGGTTATGGTTTGGGATAAAACCCAAGTAGTCCTTTCTTAAAACATTGGTATGCTATGCATAAGAAAGATGTGTGCAACCAAAGTCGGATGAACCTGTCTTTGTATAAATGTTAAAGTGTTCCTCCATAAACACCGGAGACAAAAGTGTTTGTCACTTAGAACGTCAAGTTTTTTTGAGAAGGAATTTTTCGTGAAAAGTTAAGTGGGAGGACAATAGAACTTTGATAAGGTTAAAAGAATCTTAGATATATGTGCAAAGTTGCACAGCGCCGAAAAGTGTTCCGGAGTTAGCAACAATGCTCATGGCTCGCGTACCTCAAAGGTTGTGGTCGCGGAGATCTAAGTTCCTATTGAAACAAGTAGGTCGGGTGAACAATCAAATACCAATATTTGAGAGTTAAATCATTATTTTACAATAATGATCCGACTACGTGCAAAGAAGCGATGATGAGCCCTGACTCCGTCAAATGGCTTGAAGCCATAAAATCTGTGATAGTTCCATACACGAGAAATCAAGTTTTGAACTTGAAGGACCCTCGAGAAAGGTGTAAGACCTTACAGTTGTGTCTGGATCTATAAAGAAATAGACATGGATGTTTTGCATCTATGAAATAGTCGACATGCTGGGAAAGAGTTCACAAAATGTTCAAAGGTTGACTATGACAAGATTTGATCTTTCATAGTGATATTTAGTCTAGACGGATTAATGTAGCAACCACTACATATAATTTTGTTATATGGTAGTTGAATAAACAAAACAAGTTCTTCTAATAGAAACGTTACCTAGGACATGTGCATAACACGGTCCATAGGGTTTTGTTAATTCATAGGATGCTAAAAGCATATGCAAACTTCAATGGTTGAAGTGAGCATCGCGGAGTTGGAATCTTCACTATGATGAAACTGTTAAAGGAGTTTAAAAGTTCATTAGAGACAATGAAGATGCTTGCATTTGCAAGAAATTAAGTGGGAGCGCTAAGACATGTTTCTAATACATTATGTGGAAGACATATTGTTGATTGGAAATAATGTACCTTTTATTAACACATATTAAGAATTTCATCCCGATGAAAGACTTAGGCAAAACCCAAATATTTGGCATCAATAGACGCTAATTATGTTGTGCCAGAAGTACATAGACGAGATATTGAATGAGTTCAATATAGAAACTACAAGAAAAGGTTCTTGTCGCACAAAAAGGATTGAAAGATTTCAATGTTGATGATATATTCAAGTGTATTGACATTTGGTAAAGTGAAACAAATAATCAAGTATAGATTGATACTTGATGTATGAAATCACAAAGAGTATTTATATCAATCATACTGTGATATGTACAAATCCAGATATGTCCTATGCTCTAAATGTTGTGAGCATATACCAGAATGATTCGTAAGATGATCATTGGACAATAGTAAGGATATTCTTATGATCTTTTGGAAGAAATAAGAGTATATTATTTGTAGAAGTGACAAATAGATGGTTGGTTCATTGTAAAAGTACTACATTGATACTAGCTTTGTCACAAAGTACAAATTAAGTTTATCTCAATCTAAACTAAGGGTGGAACTATATAATGGAAAGTGAGTTCCATAATGGATTTGGATGAGTTCCAAAGTTAAGACATTGTGACAGATACTACAACAAAAGGCTAAGTATATGACTGCTATTATAACAACAAAAGAGGGCATTTGTGTCAAGTAGTTTGTTATCAAACTAGGTGTAGTTCACAGAGGGATAATACTATGAAGATATATTGTGCGACAATATTATCAACATGTTTTAACCCCAAAGAACTAAAGGTCACACCGAAAGACCAAATTTATACAAAGCCATCTCATTAGAGAATGAGTGATGCGTAGAGACGCAAAGACATGCAATTACACAAGGACCTAGAAGTGTCAGATCCGGAGATCAGTTGACCACTAGCAATCGTGTACATACAACACCGGAAATCCATAGGTGTTATATACACAAAGGTTTGAAACTAGATTATTGACTCTAGTGCAAGTGGGAGACTGTTGGAGATATGCCCAAGAGGCAATAATAAAGTGGTTATTATCATATATTCACACTTATGATAAATGTTTACATACCATGCTATAATTGTATTAACCGGAAACATTAATACTTGTGTGATTTGTAAACTAAAATAAGATTCCCTAGTAAAGCCTCTTGTTAAACTAGCTTGTTGGTTAATATATGATCATGGTTTCCTGATCATGAACATAGAGATGTTATTAACAACAGGGTCATATCATTAGGAGAATGATGTGATGGACATACTCCTATAGACAAGCGTAGCATAAAGATCAAGTCATTTCATTAGTTCAATTGCTATATGCTTTCTGATACATAGTAACCTAATTCCTTCGACCATGAGATCATGCATATCACCTTTACCGGATGGATGCTTTGATGTCATCAAACACCACACCGTAACAGGGTGGCTATAAAGGTGGCATTGAGTGTTCAGAAAGTATTGGTTGAAACACATGGATCAAGAGTGGGATTTGTCCATCCATATGACGAATAGATATACTCTAGGCCCTCTCGGTGAAATTTCATCCAATTAGCTTGCAAGCATGTGACTGGCTCACAAGGGATCACATATCACGGGAACGAGAAAAGAGTACTTATCGGTAACGAGGTTGAACTAGGTATGCAGAGATACCGACGATCATAACCTCGGATAAGTAAACTATCGTGAGACAAAAGGAAATTGGTATCGTATGTAAGTGGTTCATTCGATCGCAAAGTAATCGTAGAAATATGTGGGAGCCATATGAATTTCCAGATTCCTCTATTGGTTATTATTCGGAGAAGTGTCTCGATCATGTCCGCATAATTCACGAACCGTAGGGAGACACACTTAAGGATTCGACGTTGTTTGAGTAGTTATGGTATTATGAGAAAGAGACCGAATGTTGTTTGGAGTCTCGGATGGGATCCGGGATATCACGAGGTGATCCGAATGGTCGGAGAATAAGATTCATATAAGGAAAGTCCGTTTGAGTTCGGAAATGATTCCTGTTTTCATCGGGAATGTTCTAGAAGGTTCCTAATGTCCGACACTCGGGGAAGGGTACATGAATGTGTCATTGCATATTGGAATGATTGCATCATGTACTAAGTGTTCTCGCTGTTCCAAATAAAGGATTAAATTGAATCCCAAACTGAAAAGTCAAACGGCCAGTTTGAAAGTCAAACGGCTAAAACAGGAAAGTGAGGGAAAGAGGAAGGAGGAGGTTGAAACCGACTTGGGGGAGGAGTCCCTCCTCTCCAAGCCGGCGCACCACCCAAGGCCGAGTTCGGAAGGGACTCCCTCCCCTTGGCCGCACCTCCCACCTATAAAAGGAGGGGCAGGGCCCCCTCCTCTAGACACACAAGTTCCTATCCTCAAAATCTAAACCCTAGCCACAGCCTCCGGTTTAGAGCCGTTTTGGTTTAGAGCTTCTAAATTGCCCTAGCCTACAGTTTAGAGCCTTCTAATTGGTGTGTCTAAACCCTAGACCACTAAATCCTCTCTCATACTCCACCATACTCGCTCCGGCTTAAGGCGAAGCCCTGCGAGATCTCCCCTCTACTTCCGGTACTACACCGTTGTGCTGCCGGAATCGCGAGGAGAGTGCTACAACCTCCGCTGCCTGCTAGAACAAGGGAGAGGAAGGTCTTCGTCGAGTACCGAACGTGTGACCATTGGCTGCGCTTGGAGCGATGGCGCGGAAGGATCGTCTACGCGATCTTGAGATCGGAAAGAGTACGACTACATCACCCACGAGAATCAGCTCTCGTTAATCGCTTTGGAATCTTCGAGGGTAAGTTATTCCATCGACTCGTTGCTACAATCTAGTAGATAGATCTTGGCTTGTTTGTTTGTATGCGATAGAAATTTTTTGTTTTCCATGCTACGAAACCCTACAATTACCTCATGGTAAATAACCTATAATCACTTTATTATGAAAATAGTCTTTTCTGTCCTTTTTCAATGCAGGTGATGACAACACTGTATTTGTAAAATACTTTACAGAAAATAATCGAAGGACATGAGAAAGTGTGAACTTGCCTTTTGTGATTGCAAGATTATGCACTCATGGTCTTCAAGACAATATAAGATCCAATTACGAAAATCTGCATCATTGGTCCGGTAAGGACTAATGTTTAAAGAAGCAAGATGCTTTTATGCATAAGTAATGTGATGCAAGTTCATAAACGCGAATCCCGAGAATAACGTTGTTCTAGGGTTTGGATACTAGAAAGGGTTTCCTGGAGATGTGTTGCCCTTTTAGCTTAAGTTTCACAAATGTGCTTCTTATTAAGGCTTGTGAGTGTGTGGAAAATAACATGTATTTATACAAAAAAATACATAGTATGGAATTCTACTCAAGGTTGCTTACATCTTAATTGTTTAACTTCAAGTTTTACTTTACAAGTAATGTCACTTATAAAGAATTTAAGTATTAACAATCTTATTATACAAGTAAAGTATAAGGTAATGTGTTTACTATTAATTGTCATAAGTTGATTGAAGTGGCAAAACGAATAACTTTTGAAGAAAATCTTACTTAACTAAGTAGAAGCATTTAAGCTTTTAAGTTAACCTTACGATGTGTTCTTTCTAGTTATAATCTTTAAGTTAGAAAGAATTACCCATTTGAATAATGACAGCATTTGTATTTGAGATTTATCTATCTTGGTTTTTAACTGGTTTGGTTTGGTATTAAGTTGCTTTACAATTTAATTATAACATACCAAAGTTAACTATAAAGTATATAATTAAGTTTTTAGTATTGTACTTAAAGCTTTGTAATTGTAAGTAACTTTAAGAATGTAGATAGACTTAGGGTGTATTACTTATGATATTTGTATCTTTTTCACTTTATATTGTTGCCTTATAGTTACTTAAGAATGGCATTATATCTATTGGAGTAGTGGTTTTTTTATATTATAATTGTATAAAGGGATTTATCCCCCTATAAGGGTGTGATTAAAGTTTATGAATAAGTAAACAATATTATTTACTACTTATGGATTTATTTATAGTGTTTTGATTTGTTTATGAACTTGTGGTTACTATAAAGAATGGTTTCTATCTTATTACAATTATTCTTGGCGAATTTATATTAGCTAAGGATTCTTTTACAAAATAATTTATACTTATCGTTGAAAGATCATTCGATAAGATTGCATAATGGTGTTAAATCATTTGACCTCATAAGGTTAGTATTTAATATTAATACTATTTATTACATTTAATTGGTTAATTTAAGAAATATTAACAAATTTTATTTACCTATATATGAATTATTAATTAAGGAAATAGGTTTAATTCAAGTTATGAAAGTGTTTAACTTTTTATTTAACTCAAAAGTGGAATATCACATTTTTAACATGTAGGTATTATTTTTGTGATTATTTTGGTATATTACATTTATTTTTGTGATTTATTAATAAGATATGATTTTAATAAGGTTTATTACTTTTTAAAATACTTCATAAATAATAAATATTTATTTAAGTATTTTAATAATGTATAATTATAGTTTTAAACTTTAATTCTTATTTTTCTAAGATTTTTAGTATTTTATTTATATTTTTAACATTTACTATTATTAAAATATTAATTATCAAAGTATTAAAACTTAATAAAGTATTTATTAAATAATATTTATTTAAATAATTATCATAATAATATTTAACAATAGTTTTAAGTTGTATAATTTATTTTTCTAAACATTTTCATATATTATATGTATTTTTCTGATTTATAAAACAAAAGATATTAAATTTACAAGATTTAATCATTTTATTTTATTTGTGGAATATTTGAAATTTGAATTCATATTGTTTTAACTATTTTCTAAACATGCACTGACTTTTTATACCGCAACTCTACCTAGCCCCAGACACTGACCCATGGGCCCTAGGCCACGTCACCTGCCACATGGGCAAAGACCAGTCAACAGGGTGGACTTCGGTCAAGGGTGACGCAAGCATGACCCCAGCGTGACGTCACACGAACTGATCCTCTCAGATTGATTTCGATCCAATGATCTAGGGAGCGCGCGGTGTAGTGCAAGGTTGTAGTCCAATGAGTCGAACTAAGGTTGCGCCGCCTCTAATTGGTCATCGGAGCACTTGCTCCGACGAGCAACTACGACGGCGGCCGAAGGTGAGCGTCGGCACGATGTTGTGGTGTTCGAACGACATATCGAAGAGGTTCACGAGAACCGGTAGCTCACCAGGATTCAGAAGAGCGTGTCAAAGAGGGTGGAGGAGGCATGAGACGGTAGCAATCGACGATGAACGGCAACGTCTAGCGGCGGTGGATGCTTCGATCCCATCGATTGGGGTTGCTCCGGCTTGCGTGATTTGTCGAAGATGAACAAGAAGATCACGGCGAGCACGTTGGTGTCCTCCGTTGATCCTATGATGGTCGGGAACGGCGAGGTGGATGATCTTCGGCGAGCTCGGTTTTCAGTGGATAAGGAAAAACGAGAGAGAAAGGGATTAGGGTTCGTTCTCAGCGCAAGAGGGGATTTTGTAGATGACGTCTAGGACGGTAGCGCGGATCTCTTCGCAACGAGCATCACGGCGACGGCGAACGGCTCCGGCGGCGCCACAAAGCTGCTTCGCCGGCGTGCTGGCTGGCGTGAGTAAGAAGAAAAGAGAAAGAAGGAGCAAAGCAAGATATGGAGGAGTTGGGCGGTTGGTGGATAACTGCTCATGAAAGTAGATAGGGAGAAGGGAAAATGGGCCACGGGCCAGATTGGGTTTTCCCTCTATTTTTTTCCTGGTTTAATTCTTTTTTCATTTTCTGTTTTGTTTTTGGGTTTGTATATTACACATTTGATGGAAATTTCTTTATGGAATTTATTTTCTGAATAATTGCAGTAATATTGAAGTTGTTAAGAATCAATTGGTGAACTTTTATTATATATTGTTTAGGGTTTCTTTATTTTCATTATATAGATCCCTTTTCTATTATTATTTGTGTGAGCCTTTAATATAATTTTAATTGGGCATAAATTCATAAACTTATTATAGAATGTATTACTATTAACTAATGAGTTAAAGTTTGAATTGAAAATGCTTTACCATAAGTTCTTAGAAGATTTAATATTTAGAAGTTTATTTTATTGATGTGAATAAAGATTAATGGTTAATCACATTGTCTTTATGTTTGTGATCTTTCATAACATCACCATTCAAAGTAGAATAATGGAATTGTTTTCTAGGATAAGTTATGAGAAACAATTAATACAGATAGTTCCATAAGCACCTATGATAATGATGGTTGAAAATATCCAATGTGTGCTGAAATGATTGATGTAGGAAATTATTCCTATCAACCATTGTGGAAACAAGATGATAGCTCCACCATAGAAAATGGATATTAGGTTTGGTCTTAGATTTAGGATTTGGGTGTTTAACAAAGATTCCTATATTCCATACTTCATAATTCTGGACTTCTAATTAAGAATTCCTTTCCTAGATATATTACTTCTCTATATCTATCATCATGTGTTAACATGATGAGCTTTTCTTTACAGAAACTTCTTATCCACCCTTTATTATTCTAAATCCATTTGTAAATCCAATGAGCTTGACACTATAGCTTTTCATAACCATTTGTATCTATACTTAGCTATATCAACTACTCTATTGCTGATAATCTCCATTTTCAACAAGTGATTACTTCTCACTCCATTCATACTCTTCTTTAATCATCCATCACTAACATTACTCTAATGGATGTATATATCAATTCTACTCTCCTTAAGTGTTTAGTATTTCCCAAGAGGAAAATATTACTTCTTTAACCCAATGTCGCTCTAACATCATTTTAATCATACTATCTTGTCTCTACTTGACTCCAATATCTAACATTCCAATCCTCACATTATTTTAATGTGATTTGTAATGACTAATCTAGGGTAATATATCTATACTATGGTTCAATCATGTTTTATCCATCAATGTCACTTATACGTGATATAAGCATTCAAAATTGGTGAATAAGGCATGATCATTATAATCCTTTGTGGTTTAGGTTTCCAATTGGCTAACCAAGGCTTCATTAATACAACATTATAGTTGTATTATAATTACTTTCAGTTTAGCTCTATTGGATTAAGAGATATAATTTATTGACTATACCTACTTGATCCATTAGGACTACTCCTGATAACTATCTTCAGACTTCATCCTTGTAATCTTCTTTGTTACCATATTGATTTGATTCCTTCAATCACTCCCATCCTATAGATGATATATAAAACTAGCATTACCATTTACCTCTTCTTACTTCTTTCATTATAAAACTTAAGTGAATACTATAATAAGGACAAGAGTTGATAGGTCAAGAATTGATAGGTTAAGAATTGGTAAATCAATAGTTGATTACTGTTGCCTGTCAAAACTCACCGGCGGGCAGCGACGAGCAACACGAAGAGCCGGGAGGCTCCCAGAGCGGCTGGTGGGCCCTGGTCCCTCGGTCAACGGCCCGCAAACCTTCCGGCACGCACGCGTCCTGTCTTGGTTCGAGGGCGTGCCACCTGACCTATACCTGGTCAGGAAGGTGATGGATTGTTCCGATTGGTTTCCTGCACGGTAAACAAGTATACGTAAAATTCGAGCCGTGATCGGCTCCGTGTTTCCACAGAATCGGCTTTGAGCCGATTATCCCCATGGCTCGCATTGGATCTATGATAACATGGGGTTTTGCTTAATTACTACAAGCTAAATCGATCTACGATAGTTTGGTGTTTTCACCACGCAACCGAACGTCCCACGCCGTAGTTGAGCCTAATAGATACGAAAATAGTAGAAACTGATCCTAGAGAAGGCCTAAAACCAACATAACGTCAATTCTAACGCCCCTCTAAGATCAATAAACCATACCTTACGTACACGGATCGTTCAACCCGCTTATGAGGCCTAATCACGTAGATATTAAACTAAACCTTGATGAACAAGGCACAACTATAACAGATCAAATCGACTTAAGCGAAATCATAAGATGCCACCTTCACACCCGGAAAAGGTGCAAAGACGCGAGATAGCTAGAGGTAGCATAAATAAGCAATCATAGTAAAAGTATCGATGCTAGCTCTAACAAATCAGTAAAGGTGTTACTCGCCATCAACAAGGCTTCAGACGAGTAACACCGGATAACGATAGAATATCGCCTAGATCGCAAGATGCGATCTAGGCAAGATGGCACTTACCCGAGAAAACCCTAGAAACAAGGGGTATGATGCACGAGATTGTGTTTGTTGTGAACGTGATTGTCCTCCTCTTTCAATAACCCTAGGTACATATTTATAGTCCGGAGACTCTCTACTTTTGGAATAACTCTACAACTCTATCTTTATCTAAACATAAACGGAACCTAAACAAATACGAATCCTACTAAGATACATGATACACGGGCAATTCAGCCCAAATCTACGCACTAGGCCGATCCAACAACACGTTGAATATATATATCTTCTAAGCCCATCTTGATCACGGCCCATCCCCTTCGTAGGCCAAAAAATGGCGATAACACATGCCCCCCTGGTTTTGGCAATGATAATTCCAAAACCACTCTGTGTGTTTTTTCTTCTCCTGTTTTTTTATCGGGTTACGCGTACGTCAGAACGCGTGGCAGAACAGGATCGTCACGCTACCCTTTCATCATGATGCCCTGTCTTCTCAACTCCTCCGCAGTGCATGATTTGACGATTTTGGCAGCACAATCTGGGAAACTGCTATGGCATTGAACCGTTTCTTCACTATCCCTCTTTATTTAAATCCGCTGAGCAGTTCACTCCCCATCTTCCTCCCGTAGCGAAAACCCTCTTTCTCCACCGGAAAAACCCTCTTTCGCCATGGCCTCCTCTGCTTCCTCCGGCCCTGTCCTCCCACGCCCAATAGCCTCGGTGATCGCGAACCAACTCCGGAGCACCACGCCAAGGCAGATACTCTCGCCCACAATGGTGGGACGAGAGGTTGACTTGCAGTCGAGGACGATGCGTCGATGACGGGCGAAGAGAACCTTCGCCTCGACGGGAGCTGGAGGCGGACAAGAGCCGACGACGCCATGTCCCGGGATGGCGTCGACTCCTCAAGAAGAGGAAGAAGAAGAGGAGGAGGAGGACACCTCCGAGGAGTACCACCGTGAAGTACTTCCGTGCCGGGTCCAAGACGACGACGAAGACGAGGACGAGGAGGCCCCTACCGGCTTCCTCAAGAAGAATAAGACGACGGTAGCAAATGAAGACAATGAGGAGGACGGCGGCAGCAAATGACGACCTCGGCCTCGATTAGGATTTAGTAGCGATAGCATTAGTAGTAGCAGGACTCCTTTGTAATCGACCATCCTTTTGCAATCGATCATCTTCAATTGAATGAGAATCCGTTCCCAAAGCTTTTCCTTGCTTGTTTGCCCCTAATTTCGCCGATAGCCAAAATAGGTCGCCAAAGAGTCGATGACACCGTATCGGCTCTCATCATACTACACGACACGTCAACAGGTTCAACCGCAAAGAGCCGATGACCACCCATCGGCTTCTCCGAAAACCAAAATGTTGACACCGTATGGTTTCATTGCATGCCCATCCTTAGTGTCACGAACGTTGGTGAAAATTTGGTCGCATCTTTAGGCACATTAAAACGGCCACTTCTCGGTCTGAAACGGTAACCTGCGACCCCTTTTCAAAATAGGCGACCTGTGTCCTTCTTTTCAAAACGGGCGATCCAAACCTCAATTGCCCATCGAAAATGTGCCCAACGAACAACTATCGACCAGCAAGGATGATGATGACGGTTGAAATAATCGAGTTCCGTGGCGACGCTCTCCACGCCTCAAGGCATTCCTCGAGCTTGTATGTGCAGTGGCAATCATGGTAACTTATGCCGATGTTTTTTTATTCGCCGATTTTCAACGTCGGCCCCATATTTTATCGCTAATCGACTTAGCCGATCTCACGTATCGCCCTCAAGTTTTTATTGTCCCATATCCCACATGCTTGGAAAATACTTCTTGAGATGGCCATTGATCGCCATCGAAATTTTTCACCGTCCAAGCTCAAGCATGTACGCATTCCCTCTTAAAACTTGGTCGACCTTGTACGGCCCGTGCCAATTTGGAGACCATTTACCATATGCTGTGTCCTTAGTACCCAAGGGCAACACAGCTTCCCATACCAGATCTCCAACGTGGAACTCCTTTGGCTTCACCTTCTTGTTGTAGGCACGAGCTACTTTAGCCTTGTTCTCTTTATTTTCTCAAGCGACCACAGCCTAAGCTCACCACATCTTCCACATGTCACTCATCGAGTTGCATATTCTTCACCGTTAGCTCATTCTCGAAAAGTAACACGTCTCGATCCAGCCGTAATTTCCCAAGGCAATACGGCTTCGACCATAGACCGGATGGTACGGGGAGGTTTTTATCGTCCATGGCACGACATGCGATAAGCCCATAAAGCCTCTGATAAAACCTCATGCCAACGCCTAGGGTGCTCATCGATTTTCCTCTTGATCAGCTTGATAAGACTTTGGTTGGACGCCTCAGCTTGCCCATTTGCTTGAGCGTAGTACGGAGATGACCGTATCAGCTTAATCCCTGTGTCCTCACAGAACTTTCTGAACTCGTGAGAAATAAAAACCGAACCTCCATCGGTTGTGATAGTCTGGGGAATCCCAAACCTATGAATGACGTGCTCTTTCACGAAATCGATGACATCTTTTGAACTTACTGACTTCATAGGGACGGCTTCCACCCACTTGGTAAAATAATCTGTGATGGCCAAGATCCACATGTGGCCCTTGCTTGACGGAGGATTGATCTTGCCGATCATGTCCATGCCCCAACCTCGGAATGGCCAAGGCTTGATGATGGGATTCATTGCTGATGCGGGTACCATCTGAATTTTTCCAAATATCTGACATGCTTGACACCCTTTGTAGTACTTAAAACAGTCCTCGAGCATGGTAGGCCAATAAAACCCTGATCTCGATCAACCACTTCATCTTATGAGCCGATTGGTGGGTCCCAGCGCCTTCATGTACCTCGTGTAGGAGCCGATTAGCCTCATTTGTTCTGCACATTTGAGCAATAATCCTTCCAGGTCCTGTAAAACATTTCGTCCCCAATAAGCACATACTTCATGGCTCAGACCTTATCCGTTTAGGTGCCCCAGCCGAATCCTTCAAGTAATTGAAGATATCGGCTCTCGATCGTCGGCTTCCGAGCTATACTGCATATCGGCTCCTCCACGCCTCTTTATAGCCCGAAGCCATCTGCAAGATCATTTGCCTCTATGTTCTGCGACAAGGAGCCACCAAGTTTACGATCGAATCGTGCCATCAACTCACGGCGGTGCAACCATAATGGAAGAGGGACTCGCTCTGACTTGTACTCCTCGTGAGTTGGGAAATCACCAACTTGAGTCACCAAAATTTCCCGCCTCCGCTCGGCCGAGGAGTAACTCCATCCCCTTGTATTGCCTCGTACTCGGCTACATTGTTGGTGCAAAGGGTAGACAACCTGATGGAGAAGGAATATGTTGCCCCCCGGGGCGACACGAGCAAAATGCCTATGCCGCAGCCATCGTCACAAACTGATCCGTCGAAAAACATAGCCCACGCTTTTATGGACAGTCTTTGCTATGTTAGTGTTGATCCTCTCAATAAGATCAGCCAATACCGTCCCTTAACAGCTGTCGCGGGCTGATACCGGATGTCAAACTCTGATAATACAAACATCCATTTGCCCAATCGGCCTTTTAACATAGGAGCCGATAGCATGTGCTTTATGACGTCCGACTTGCATATGATGATGACCTCGGTGATAGCAAGATGTGGCGCTTGGTGCATGTAAAAACAAACAGAGGCACAACTTGTCGATATCTGGATACCTCGTCTGGCCCAAAGATCCTTCGCTTATGTAGAATACGACTCGCTCTAGCCCATCATGCACTTGTACCACCACCGAGATGGACGTGGGCCATCGACAAGTAAATGTAGAACGGTTTGTCTGGCTGGGGTGGAACTAACATCGGCGGCTTTGTCGATATTCTTTGATCTCGTCAAGGCCCGTTGTTGTTCTCGCCCCGCCGAATTCCTCGTCGACTTTAATTTTCGAGCCCCATGAACGGCTCTATCCTTCCCGACAGTTAGAGATGAATCGTCGACGGTTGATCTTGCCGATGAGATCGCTCTTTCTTTGTAGTGGGTGGCTTCATTGTTCGACCGCCTCCTTACTCTTCAGCCGATCTCAATCCGTTCATGGACCAAGAAACCCAGAACTGACCGCCGTTACTCAAGGCACACTTCTTTGGATTCATCCTCAGCCGAACTTTCTTGTTCGGTCCAGACGTTGTAGATCGCCCAAGTGCCCTTTGGCTGAAGCGACTTGACCACCACGTCGTCAATGTAGATTTCCACCAGCTTGCCGATCAGGTCGTGGAAAATATAATTCATGGCCCTCCGGTATGTGGCGCCAACATTCTTTAGTCCAAACGTCATGACCACATACTCAATAACCCCACGAACCTGGTACTCAATGCGGTTTTGTGTATGTCTTCGGAGCCATAAAATTTGGTTGTAACCAGCATTGCCATCCATGAAACTTAAGATCTTGTGACCAGCCCTGCGTTGATTAACGTCTCTGCACCAAGATCGGATACTCATCCTTTGGGGTAGCCTGTTGAGATCCCGAAAATCTATGGCGACCCGCCATTGGCCATCCTTCTTCTCTACAGTACTATACTAGAAATCCATTCAAAGATACCGCATGGCCTGATTAACTTGGTCACAACATTTTCTCTACCTCCTTCTTGACTTCTTCCGAATTTCGCCTTCATTTGTCGTGCTCACGCTGAAATGGCCGAATCTTTTTTCGATGGGAGATGCTCAATGATGCTCTGCCTAACCCGAGCATTTCTTCGTAGTCCCAGCGGCGATGCAGGTATCGTTTCAACAGTATCATTGGGCCTCGCACCGGATCTAACTTCTTGTCGATAAATGTTGGTCGTGGCTTATCCCGGGACCAATATCAATCTCTTCCAGTTCATCGGATGTGAACCCATACCCAAGCTTTCACACCGTCGGTCGATGCTAAACACAGGCAAGCGGTAGGTGAGGACAACAAAATAATTTGGGCCGATTGCCCTAATCGCCCCTTTTTATTGCGTTAGTCGAGGGTGGCGTACACCATGGTTCTACAATGGCGTCTCCCTCGCCACGACTACATGATCCGCTTGTCGATGATCGTTGCTTTTTATTTTTGTGGCCGATCGCGAGGATCGGCCGTGCCACGATGATCGTGGACCTTTTACTCTGTCGCCGTGGATAAGACCAGCCTCACCCCGCTTTTTGGCGCTTCATCGCGCCACACGACCAAACTGATTCCGGAGATCGGCTCTTGGTCTTCTCCGGATGTTCATGTCGAGAATGGAAACCTCGATAGAATCGCTCGCATGGACGACCTCCACTTCATCCCGTCCCATCAGACGTAATCGTGCATCGTGGATGGAATGCAGCGATTAGCGTGGATCCAATCCCTTCCTAGCAAGACGGCGTAGGTACTTTTGCTGTTCACGAAAAATGACGTGGGTATGGTTTTCGCCCACGGTCGATCCACGCTCGTAACGCCTTGCGTTCAAGACCGGCCGTTGAAGTCGCTTAACGTGACGTTGGTTTTGATCAGTCCGCATGGAGCGCCCCAAACGTCGTAGCATGGAGTATGGCATGATATTAATCGCTCCGGTGTCCACCAACATCTTGCCGACGGGTTGTCCATTGATGTAGCCCCGCAGTACGCTTTCGGATGTTTGTAACCCTTCTCGTGGCTTCTCAAAGATAATCGCCGTGGGCCGCATCAAACCGTACATCGGTAGCATATTGGTTCGTGGGCGCAGAACTCGCCGGAGTACGAACACCATGCGTGTCGGCCGATGCTGCATCGCTTTTATTGGCTTGGGCGCCACTCTTTCCTTGTCGCGGCCTCCGTCTCCGTAGTTCCGCTTACTTTGACGGCCAGATCAGGCCGTGCTTTTAGCGTGGAGATACTGCGCTTCAGCCTCTTCTAAGTTACGCAGCCGTTGCACTCTACGCTTCTGGGTGTGTCTGAGTCCATCGGGGCACCACCTTGGACGGTGAAACCTGTCTTCTTCTTTGTCATCCCTGGGCCTCTCAAGGCCCTTTGCTCGAGCGGACTCCTTAGGACGGCTCTGAGGTTGGAGAGGTCCTAGACGTTCGAACACCGATACTGGCCTCGTGCCCTTCTTTTGTTGTCCACATTCTGGCGTTGTTTATCAGAGGCAATCGGCTCATTCCCACGCCCCAATGCTTGAAAAAGGGCAATCCCAATGTTTGTCTGCGCCTTCCTTCTCTTTGGGTGGTCTCTGCGAGGTGCCCATGTCCTTCATTGCCTCCACTTGTCTTTGGCGCTGATCATGCCGACGCTCATACTTATTAAGGAGATGCGGAATGTGGCTTCGATACCGCACCCTCCTCACTGTTCCTCTAAGTATCTCCGTCATCGTGGCCGGGCGATCGGCCAGCCTTCTCTTTCTTTGCCCCGAGAGTGATCACCTCCTTCCTTATGCGTGTCATGGTGGTACCTGCACCAGCCATGTTGACACCGAACGAAAAGTCCGATTGACGTCTCGGAGCGATCGAGCTCTATCATGTTGACACCGGGGAACGGGTTCGTGTCCACTTTCATGGCGAACTGGCCGAGGATCAGGCGGCCTTGTTCTATTGCCATCTGGATTTGGCGACGTAGCTCTTTGCAATCATTGGTGGTGTGGGTGAACGAATGATGCCACTTGCAGTATGGTCTCCCGTTCATCTCCTGAGCGGTAGGGATTTTGTGGCCCTCGGGTAACCTCAGCTGTTTTTCTTTCAGCAGTAAATCGAATATCTGCTCAGCTTTGCTCACGTCGAAGTCAAACCCTTTCAAAGGCCCCTGCTGTTTCACCCACTTGCAGGACACGGGGTCTGCCCCCCGAGCCCACTCGGCCACGGCCACCTCCTGGTCTTGTGTAGGATCATCTTCTTCTGTAACGACCAGGCTTACGGGCCGCTTGAACTGTCTTGGTATAACTCGTGGCGCTGTTCATACATCGCCGGCGGCCATGTGTGCCGGTGAGTTGTACTCCACCGAAAGCCATATCCTTGATGGGTGCTAAGAGTCCCAACACCGCCACTCGATTGCCTCCTTCTCGCTTAAACGAGCCGAGTAACATCTGTTTTGATGGTCCTGGCGTTGGATGTATTCGCCACGATTTCCCCGCTTCAGACTTGCGCCAGTCCGCAATGCCAGCCTCGGTAGCCTCCGAATGGTACCGGATGTGGAACTGTTCTTCTAGTTGCTTCCAGTGCGAATTGAATCGGGTGGCGAGGTGTACCACCCAAAGGCTGGTCTGTTAGAGATTGTGCAAAAATCTCACGCGCATTTGATCCGATGTCAAATCATGCCTAGCTGTGCGGTATCGGCACGTGCTCGATCGAGCTTGACCCTCCGACCACTGAATCTTGAGAACTGGAGCTTATATTTGGGCGGTAGTGGAATCAGGTCAAACTCGTTGGGGTACGGCTTTGAGTAGCCGACAGGCGCCTTTTCGCACGGGTAACCGATCTCTCGGGATGGTAGTGATTTGGTCCACCGTTTGAGCTGCAGGGTCTAGACTCTCATGGCTTGTTCCAGTGGCATACTTGGCTAGCCACGCCTGTTTGTCAGCGTCCACCCCGGACATCGTTGCTCCAGGAACGCCTGCTCCTGAAGATCCTGCAGCAGGAACCCCTGCCATGAGACTCTGCGGTTGCGATCTGGTCTGCGCGCCAAGTTGTTGCAGTCCGCACGTAGGCACATATGTACCCATGCGGGATCTCCTTGGGTGGCTCGAACAGAACCGGCAATCACTGGATCGCCTCCGCCTTGTAGACAATGTATGCCGCTGATCCTGGCGGCCTGGAGCCGCGAGTGTGAATGGCGCTTGCGGCTGGTGGAGCGGTCTTTCTCCTTGGTGGGTTCCTAAAGTGGGCCCCGACGGAGAGTACCGATGTTTCATGATCTCTGACCACGCGAACCGCGACCCGCCTAAGCGTTCACTGTGCTCTCGAGTGGCGGTGTAGAGAATGAGCCACCATGTAGTTGACCTCCGTCGTAGAGCCCTGAGCGTTCCTCCGAAGGAACAGATGATCTACTTCGTCGAGAGCACCCTGGGAGAATCCTTCCACTTGATGCCACGCAGACGGTCCTCTCGAAAGAGCCGATGAGGTCGGCTTCAAGAGCCTTTGATCTCGCCATACCGCTTTGTGCTCAGCAGAAGCTCGTCAGACGTGACCGCTGTTCTCCATCGCAGTCGGACATTGATGTAGACGTTGTTGAAGGTCCCACCGTGCGTAATGTGTTGCTGTCAAAACTCACCGGGCAGCGACGAGCAACACGAAGAGCCGGAGGCTCCCGTAGCCGGTGGGCCCTGGTCCCTCGGTCAACGGCCGCAAACCTTC
This sequence comes from Avena longiglumis, assembly GCA_030063025.1. Classification (NCBI taxonomy): domain Eukaryota; kingdom Viridiplantae; phylum Streptophyta; class Magnoliopsida; order Poales; family Poaceae; genus Avena; species Avena longiglumis. Next base: position 29,677,525 of record CP125979.1, on the reverse strand, counting down.
CGACGCACGCGCCCCTGTCTTGGTTCGAGATGCCACCGACCTATACCGGTCAGAAGGTGATGGATTGCTCCGATTGGTTTCCTGCACGGTAAACAAGTATACGTAAAATTCGAGCCGTGATCGGCTCCCAGGTTTCCCTGTAAATCGGCTTTCAGAGCCGATTATCCCCATGGCTCTGCATTGGATCTATGATAACATGGGGTTTTGCTTAATTACTACAAGCTAAATCGATCTACGATAGTTTGGTGTTTTCACCACGCAACCGGAACGTCCCACGCGTAGTTGAGCCTAATAGATACGAAAAATAGTAGAAAACTGATCCTAGAGAAGGCCTAAAAACCAACATAACGTCAATTCCCGGAACGTCCCCTCTAAGATCAATAAACCATACCTTACGTATTACCGGATCGTTCAACCCGTTTATGAGGCCTAATCACGTAGATATTAAACTAAACCTTGATGAACAAGGCACAACTATAACAGATCAAATCGACTAAGCGAAATCACAAGATGCCACCTTCACACGGAAAAGGTGCAAAGACTACGAGATAGCTAGAGGTAGCATAAATAAGCAATCATAGTAAAAGTATCGATGCTAGCTCTAACAAATCTTAGGTAAAGGTGTTACTCGCCATCAACAAGGCTTCAAAGAGTAACACCGGATAACGATAGTAAATCGCCTAGATCGCAAGATGCGATCTAGGCGATGGCACTTACCCGAGAAAAACCCTAGAAACAAGGGGTGGCGATGCGCCGAGATTGTGTTTGTTGTGAACGTGATTGTCCTCCTCTTTCAATAACCCTAGGTACATATTTATAGTCCGGAGACTCTCTACTTTTGGAATAACTCTACAACTCTATCTTTATCTAAACATAAACGGAACCTAAACAAATACGAATCCTACTAAGATACATGATACACGGGCAATTCAGCCCAAATCTACGCACTAGGCCGATCCAACAACACGTTGAATATATATATCTTCTAAGCCCATCTTGATCACGGCCCATCCCCTTCGTAGGCCAAAATATGGCGATAACAATTACTTAATATTGATGAACAACAAATATAGGGATAGGATTCAATAGAGATGATAAGGATTGATATGGAAAGAACGATATATGGTGAATGATCTTTACTTTGGTTTCTTTCCTACTCAATATCACCTAAGAGTTAAGGTTAGGTATTACCATGATACTCACGGTATAAGTAGATGAGATTAAGATATAGTTGTTACATTCTTATTATTTGTGTTATATTTATAATTTAGTATTTATGAGTGATTATAACGGATACTATGTATGATCACCTAAGGATCAAATATAAATCATTAAGTAATGTATTAGGGTTTAATTTTATTCCATTTGATCTACCCTTAGATCAAATCAGGTTTACCCAAAATAAGGTTTTAGCAAAGGTCATATTGAAACTTATCGCAGTCAACTTGATGATCTACTTCAATTCCATCAAGTTGAGAGAATCTTCAATCACATTGACAAGTTTTTATTTTAAAAGCGCGAAAATTCTTCAGATTTCCTATGCATGAATGCAATGCACACATCTGTGTTTAGCTTATTTCTAAGCTCTAATGCTGGGATGTTACAATAAATGTCTTGAGTGTTACCTAAATATGAAGATGTTGTATTTAGAGGAAGAGGCCTATAAATAGAGCAGGCTGGATCGAGCAGCCTATAAATAAAGGGAAATGCCTATAATGAGAGGGTTCATCTTTAGTCCCGGTTGGAGAAACCAACCGCGACTGAAGGGATTGCGGCAGACTGGGCCAGGCAGCACTAATAATAGGGGTGAGTGTCGACATTATGTCGTGAGGCTTGTACCTTGTCCCGGATGGTGTCACCAACCGGGACTAAAGATGGACCTTTATTCCCGGTTGGAGACACCAACCAGGACAAAACATGAGTCAGCACTAATAATAGGGGTGAGTGTCGACATTATGTCGTGAGTGTCGACATTATGCCGAGCTGCTTGTACTATAAATAGGCATCCTTGTGAGTCCAGTCCTCCAGCCAATTTGAGGCATCTCCAAGATGGTTTTCGAGAGCAGGGACACCACTACAGACAGTATCAGGGAGATGCCGCCGGAGCCCAGTCCTCCGGCATCTCCAAGAAACTGGTCATAGAGGCACTCCCTAATATGTGAAATTAGTTAGCTCCCAGGCGTATTGGTCTAGTTAGAGAAGTTACAAGCTGCAAGATGGTTTTCGAGAGCAGGGACACCACTACGGCTTTTGGAGATGCCTCGAGCCCTCCCAAGATCTCCAAGAAACTGGTCATAAAGGCACTCACTAATATGTGACCTCACGCGTTTGGATATCAGATCTTAATGGTAAGTATGAATCGGGACTAAAGGCTCCCCTTTAGTCCCGCTCCAGCCATAAAACATGACTAACACACTCAAGATTGTTTGCAGACAACACTATAAAAATGGACACATGGAGCATCTTCACTCATAAAATGTTACAATTATTACACATCATTTCTTCGCGTGTGTTCCTTTCTGATCCCGCCGTATCCATGGAGCATCTTCATTCATTAACATGATGCTTGGGTCATCCTTCACCGCGAAGAGCAGAATTTCATGAAACTTATCACAATCTTCTGACATGTCTGTCTTGTCCTCCACTCCCACGATGTTTATTTTCCCTGAAAGAACTATGTGGCGCTTTGGCTCATCGTCTGATGTATTCTTCTTCTAGGTTTTGTAGACATTTCCTTCTAATAGAAAACCTAAGCCACATCATTGGCTAGGACGAATGGTTTGTCTAAGTACCCAAGATTGTTGAGATCCAACGATGTCATTCCGTATTTCTTGTCTACCTCAACCCCTCCTCCTGTCAGCTTGACCCATTTTCACCGAAACAAGGGGACCTTAAAAGTAGGTCCATAGTCAAGTTCCCATATCTCCTCTATGTAACCATAATATGTGGTCTTTGACCCATTGTTGTCTGTTGCATCAAAGTGGACTCCACTGTTTTGGTTGGTGCTCCTTTTATCTTGGGCTATCGTGTAAATGTAGGGGATCGTAGCATGGAAAACAAAAAAATTCTACCGCATGAACACACAATCAAGATCTAATCTATGATCAAGCCAAGATCTATCTACTAGATTGTAGCAACGAGTCACTAGAATACTAACCCTCGAAGATTCCAAAGCGGTTAACGAGAGAAGATTCTCGTGGGTGATGTAGTCGTACACTTGCCGATCTCAAGATCGTGTAGACGATCCTTCAAGGCCAACGTTCCTATAGCGCTCCAATCGGTCACACGTTCGGTACTCAATGAAGACCTTCCTCTCCTTGTTCCAAAGAAAATGGAGGTTGTAGCACTCTCCTCGCGATTCCGGCAGCATGACGGCGTGGTACCAGAAGTAGAGGGGAGATCTCGCAGGGCTTCGCCTTTAGCCAGAGCGAGTATGGTGGAGTATGAGAGAGGGCCTTGGCGATCTAGGGTTTAGAGGCACCAAGGGGAGAGCTTGGTCGGCAGCTAGGGTTTGGGGAAACCCTAACTCGGCGAATTAGAGGATGCCCTAGGCGGCGGCTACACTGGAGGTGGCCGGCGACTTGGGGCTAGGGTTTGGGGTGTGAGAGGTGTAGGGAAGAGGGGCACCCCTGCCCCTTCTTTTATAGGTGGGAGGGAGGCGCGGTTAGGAGTAGGGAGTCCTCCTCCAACTCCTCCTCCTTGGCCGGCGGGTGGAGGGAGTAGGACTTCCTCCCTAAGTAGGTTTCCTACTCTCCCTCCACCAAGCAAACTTGCAGTTTGACTTTTCAAATTGGCGTTTGACTTTTCAAACTAGGATTTGATTTATCCCTTTATTTTGCTCAGCGATGACACCTAGTACATGATGCAACCATTCCAACTTGTTATGACACATTCATGTACCCTTCCCCTCCGGAGTGCCGGACCTTCCGAACCCTTCTAGAACGTTCCCGATGAAAACACCGGAATCATTCCCCAACTTTGAAACAGGACTTTCCTTATATGAATCTTATTCTCTGGACCATTCTGGATCTCCTCGTGATATCCCGGATCCCATCCGAGACTCCAAACAACATTCGGTCTCTTACTCATCATTCCATAACTACTCAACAACATCGAATCGTTAAGTGTGTCTCCCTACGGTTCGTGAATTGTGCGGACATGACCGAGACACTTCTCCGATCAATAAACAATAGAGGAATCTGGAAATTCATATCGCTCCCACATATTTCTACGATTACTTTGCGATATAATGAACCACTTACATACGATACCAATTTCCCTTTGTCTCACGATAGTTTACTTATCCGAGGTTTTGATCGTCGGTATCTCTGCATACCTAGTTCAACCTCGTTACCGATAAGTACTCTTTTCTCATTCCCGTGGCATGTGATACCTTGTGAGCCAGTCACATGCTTGCAAGCTAATTGGATGACATTCCACCGAGAGGGCCCAGAGTATATCTATCCGTCATATGGATGGACAAATCCCACTCTTGATCCATGTGCCTCAACCCATACTTTCTGAACACTCATTGCCACCTTTATATCCACCCAGTTACTGTGTGGTGTTTGATGTCATAAAAGCATCCTTCCGGTGATGGTGATTAACATGATCTCATGGTCGAAGGAATTAGGTTACTATGTATCAGAAAGCTTATAGCAAATGAACTATATTAAATGACTTGATCTTTATGCTATACTTTAGCTATAGGAGTATGTCCATCACATCATTCTTCTAATGATATGACCCTGTCGTTAATAACATCTCTACGTTCATGATGAGGAAACCATGATCATATATTAACCAACAAGCTAATTTAACAAGAGGCTTTACTAGGGACTCTTTTATGTTTACAAATCACACAAGTATTAATGTTTCCGATTAATACAATTATAGCATGGTATGTAAACATTTATCATAAGCATGAAGATATGAAAATAACCACTTTATTATTGCCTCTTGGGCATATCTCCAACAGTCTCCCACTTGCACTAGAGTCAATAATCTAGTTTCAAACCTTTGTGTATTCAACACCTATGGCTTTCCGGTGTTGTATGTACACGATTGCTAGTGGTCAACTGATCTCGAGATCTGACACTTCCAGGTCCGTGTGTAATTGCATGTCTTTGCGTCTCTACGCATCACTCATTCTATAATGAGATGGCTTTGTATAAATTTGGTCCTTTGGTGTGACCTTTAGTTCTTTGGGGTTAAAACATGTTGATAATATTGTCGTACAATATATCTTCATAGTATTATCCCTGCTTTGAACTACACCTAGTTTGATAACAAACTACTTGACACAAATGCCCTCTTTTGCTGCTATAATAACATTTATATACTTAACCTTTTGTTGTAGTATCTATCACAATGTCTTAACTTTGGAACTCATCCAAATTCATTATGGAACTTACTTTCCATTATATTGTGCCACCATTAGTTTAGATTGAGATAAACTTAATTTGTACTTTGTGACAAAACTAGTATCAACGTAATTCATTTAAAATGAACTAACCATCTATTTGTCACTTCTACAAAATAATATATTCTTAGTTATTTTACAAGATCATAAGAATATCTTTACTATTGTCCAATGATTATCTTATGAATCATTCTGGCATATGCTCATAACATTTAGAGCATAGGACATATCTGGATTTGTACATATCACAGTATGATTGATATAAATACTCTTTGTGATTCCATACATCAAGTATCAATCTATACTTGAATCTTTGTTTCACTTACCAAGTGTCAATACACTTGAATATATCATCAATATTGAACTCATTCAATCCTTTCTGTGCGACAAGAACCTTTCTTGTATTTTCTATATTGAACTCATTCAATGTATCATCTATGTATTTTCGGCACAACCATATTAGCGTCTATTGATGCCAAATATTTGGGTTTTGCCTAAGTCTTTCATCGAGATGAAATTCTTATCCTGTGTTAATAAAAGATACATCATTTCTAATCAACAATATGTCTTCCACATAATGTATTAGAAACATGTCTTAGCGCTCCCACTTAATTTCTTGCAAATGCAAGCATCTTCATCATCTCCGACGAATTTAAACTCCTTTAACAGTTTCATCATAGTGAAGATTCCAACTCCCCAATGCTTACCTCAACCATGGAAGTTTGCATATGCTTTTAGCATCCTTTGAATCAACAAAACCCTTTGGACCATGTTATGCACACGTCCTAGGTAAAAATTCCATTAGAAGAACTTGTTTTGTTTATTCAACTACCACATAACAAAATTATATGTAGTGGTTGCTACATTAATCCGTCTAGACTAAATATCGCTTAATGAAAGATCAGATCTTGTCATAGTCAACTCTTTGAACATTATCGTGAACTCTTTCCCGATATGTCGATAATTTTATAGATGTGAAACATCCATGTCTATTTCTTTATAGATCCAAATATGACTGTAAGGTCTTGTACCTTTCCAGAGGGTCTTTCACGTTCAAAGCTTGATCTCTCGTATATGGAACTATCACGGATTTTATGGCTTCAAGCCATTTGACAGAGTCAGGACCCATCATCGCTTCTTTGCATGTAGTCGGATCATTATTGTCAAATGATGATTTAACTCTCAAATCTTGGTATTTGATTGTTTATCCGACCTACTTGTTTCAATAGGAACTTAGATCTCCGTGACCACAACCTTTGAGGCACGTGAGCCATGAGAATTGTTGCTGCCTCCGGAACACTTTTCGGCACTGCGCAACTTTGATCATACAACTAAGGTTCCTTTAACCTTATCAAAGTTCTATTGTCCTCCCACTTAACTTTTCACGGAAAATTCCTTCTCAAAGAAGCTTGACATTCTAAGCGACAAACATTTTTGTCTTTGGTGTTTATGGAGGAATTATTAACAGTTATTCGAAAATAACATACAAAGACATGTTCATCCGATTTTGGTTGCAAACATCTTTCTTATGCATAGCATACCAATATTTTAGAAAGGACAACTTGGGTTTTATCCCAAACCACAACTTTATATGGTGTCAATTCAACGGATTATGATGGAGCTCTTTTTAGTGGAAAACCGGTAGTCTCTAAAGCTTTTAACCTTTAAAATATAATGACAGTTTTATGAATTACACCTTTGATCTTACCATGTCAAACAAGGTTTAATCACATATCTCGAACGCTCCATACTCTTATGGTGTTTCGGGAAATGCAAATCCACGGAACGATTCCTTAAATCTTAGGTATTATGCTAAACTTGTAACTCAAATATCTTATTTTATCTAATCATAAACTATTTATATTCTTGTTACAATGATTTTGCACTTCATCTTGAAAATCTTTGAACTTTTCAAATGTTTCATACTTCATCCTTATTAAGTAAATATTCATATATTCACTCAAATTTTTGGAGAAAGCATATAAAGTTGAAATCCATCGCTCTTGACTATACATAATGGACTTCATACAACAATATGTACAAGTTCCAATAAGCTAGTCATTCGTTCCCTTTTGGCCTATGAACGAAGTTTTAATTATCTCTAGGAAAGTTTCACAAGCGTCATTTGATCAAAAATCAAAAGGACTCCAAAATTCCATCCACATGGAGTTTCTTCATGTTTTCTTTCCAATATAATTTAAACGGCGATGTCACTTCCTAAATGGTCTTATAATAAATTTGTCATTCGACATTTTTAGCACTAGTTTTATGGATGTGATTTCTCCAACGATATTTGTAAATCATCCATCTTTTATGGATTACGGCAATTATTTGAACAACCCTTTTGTTCTCATAATACCTGATAAAACAAATCTTGAAGGCAAGCTTTTAACGAGCAACACAATAACCCTTTATTTGTTCTCGATGAACATCATCACATATTCTTTTGCTAGTTACTTAGGCCATTGTAGTTCATGAATTCTGTTGTTTCTTATGACGATTCATACCAACAAATTCAGTATCAAATACTTAAGAACCAGATTGTTTAACAAGCAAAGAATATAGCCATAACACGTATATCCTTTATATACCTAAACTGAACAATTCTAGTCTTTTCTTTTCTGCCATATATTTATGAGATTCTCTTTCAGTATTTCTTTTCTGTTTGAAAGAATCTATCAACATCAATAGTGGAGCCATACACATGACACATAGTCCAAAGCGTGTATAGTTAAATACTGTCACATCCCAAGATTTTCCAAATCTTGTAATGTGAAAATAAATGAATAAAATAAAACTTTGTTTGATTTTCAAGGCTAGAAGAAACTTTTTGAATCCAGTTGGGAACTTTCAAAACCTATTTGGATCAAATGAAATCCTAAAGGGATTTAAAAAGTTAAAGAAACAATAAACTTCAAAATATTTAGACTACTATTTTGGATCTTTTAATAAAAGGTTTTGGTTTTTCAAAAGAAAAGGAGGATTTATAAATAAGGATTATTTTATAGCCAAATTAAACCTTGGCCAATATTTTGAAATAAAGGCTTTGTTTTGATAAAAAAAATAGTAAAGTTTATTTAAATAAAATAATGAGGATTTAATATCCAATTTTATTTAAGTAAAGGTTTTTCCCATTTTAAATAAACACTAAAACTTATTTATTTATTTTAAATAAGTTTTCCAAATATTTTGTATTCTCAAATAAAACCTACCGAAGTGTTTTGGTTTTATTTTAGATTTAAAAATAAATATTTTAATAAAACAAATCCTATTTGATTTAATAACTAAGGTCCATTCTATTTAATTAATAATGGAACCTAAAATAAAAATGTTATTTTGTTTTAAACAAGATTTCCAAATATCTTTTATTTCCAAATAAAACCTACTGATTTGGTTTTGAAAATATTTGGATTTCAAATGAAAAATTTATTAAATTAATCAAACCCTAATTGATTAAATAACTAAAGGTCCATTTTATTTAATTAATGAATGGATCCTAAAAAGAATAAAATATTATTTTATTTTTGGGATTTGGTTTATGTTGATAAACAGAACCAAAAACTCATTACAAGTTTGAAAGTGTTTGAAATGTTTGAATATTTGTTTTGTTGTTTGATTTGTGAATTGATTTTCAAAACAGAATCTGATTAGAAAAAGAAAAATGTTTCAGACAGAAAAAAAAATAGAGACTGGCCGACCCAACCCAGCTGCCCAACTGAGCCCAGTACCAGCCCAGTCTTTCTCCCCCTCCACGAAACATTTTTCACTTAAAGCCGCACCCACTGAGACACCGACTGGTGGACCGCGTTTCCTCTCCCTTTCTCACTGACCAGAGGACCCCACCGCCACGTCCCTCTTCTTCCCCACCCGCAGACTGCACCACCCCTCTCCGGCCGTTGCAGACGGAATAACTCCGGCATAATTCGTCTTAATCGCGCGTTGAATCAGCCCCTTGACCACGCAGGATAAATCGTCTCCCTGTCCTCTCCATTTTCCCTCTGTCGCCCCACCTTGACACGCCCCCATGCTGCTTGAATCATCCCCAAACCATCACTGACTCCGACGATGCTCCGGTGCAAAATCCGGTGACCCAGCGCCACCCCGTGCCTCCTCGACCTATCTCGCACCTTCCCCACTCCCAGACACATCTCCTAGTACTTTTCGTTTGACCGCGGGCGCCCCAGAGCGTCGGCTACGACAAGCAATGAATGACGCCGCCATCTGCAACCTCTCCGACGACCTCCCCTGGTAAACGCTGACCGCCCCGAGCCTCCTCGTTCACGCTCCCTCACTCGCCTCGGTCTTGCGCAACTAACCCTGACCTCTGTTTGTCTTTTCGTGACCAGTAGCCTCGTCTTCGACCACGGACAGAGCCATCCGACGCCGTTCCCAACTCCGGCGAGAGATCCCACCTGACCCCGTGCGCCCCTTGCCCCGTCGACCACACGACGAGCTTCCCCAGCCTCCTGCAATCTCGGTGAGAACCCCCTCCGTCTTCCTTGCTTCCTAGAACCACCGCGAGCACCTCGTCTGGCCGTCGCCGCCGTCCACCGCCGCGCAGCGCCGCCAGATAGTGGTCTGATTGATTGCATCCGTTAGATCTAGATCGTAAGGCTGTAATAGAACATAAGCGAAGAGGTATCGTATGCTTCTGGGCCACACGATCTGTTTAGATCCAACGGCTGCAGCTATGCGATCCGAGTGAAGCGGTACCAACGAATGGGATTAGGACGCGTGTCGCCAGTTTCTGTTTAAAACAAGATTTGAATCAGAATTAGATGTAGTTTTGAAAACCCTGTAACTTTCAAACCACACGTCCAAAAATTACAAATTATATATCATTGGAATCAGTGGAACAAGCCCTAGACAACCATGCCCTTGGTTTAGTAAATAGTATCTGTTAGCTTGTTTGAATTTGCAGAAACATTTGTATGCTTGTTAAGGATGTAAAAATTGTTAAAAATGAATATGGGGTTAAAATCTTTGGCAATTGGATTGATTTGAACCTACTGACCCTAGGAAACACTTTGTGGACTCAAAAATGTATTTGGTGAAATAAAATAATGATTCTTTGATTTAAAACCATTTCTAGTCAAATAGAAAATGTGGTTTATTTATTAAAAATGGTTTTGGAAGAAAACCTTTGGAAAATGTTTTGTTTTAAAACTCTCTGACCACAAACACCAAGTTTTATAGTTTGAAAACATATTTGGTGAACCTTGGAGATTAATTCCTTAGTAAAAATATTTCTACACCACATGAAATGATACTTTGTTTTGAAAATGGTTTTTAAAGTGAAACCTTTTGCAAATGACTTTGACACTTTACAAAATGACCATTAGGTGCTTTCAAATGCTTATGACCCATTAGGAACCTCTTTTTCAAACAAAACAAAACTTGGCATGCTTGCATGCATTACTTTGACTTTGTCATTTTATGTGTTGTTTTGCTCGATTGGTAGATTGAGTTTGTGCCTTGCTTGATTGATTTGTAGTGACTTGAAGAGTGTGATTGTTGAAAGGACAAGGAGTGAACATATACCATCTACCAAAAAGGCAAGTGATTCTTCATACTTTTTGTCCCATTACTTTCACTATGCATTAGTGATTTTGCTAAGTAAAACTTGCATGGATTTTGCTAAGTATAAACCTTGATATAGGAAAACCTAGTAGATGAATCCTTAGTAGGATTTTCCTAAGTTAAGATTCCTATTACTATCAAGCTTATCCTAGCTAATAGAAAACATGGGTGGAATATATATTCACACTATGGAAAAATATTCTAAGTCTGAGGACTTATGTTTTGTTTAATAAAACAACTAAGTTAATGAATCACCTGGGTGGAATGGTAATTGCTTGGTGGTTTTTGGTTGAGTGGTTACACAAGGCCAGGGGACTGGTGAACCTTGTGTATCTCACTTGTGGATGGCCACCCAGGAACAAAGAGATTTGAGATGTCAAATGTTGAGAAGCTTCAAGTGCAACCACTTGGCAATATGGGCTCTGCCATGATCAGATAGGTTGCAAGAACTTAGCCATATGGACAGAGGGTGGTAGTGTTTCATAGGTTGGAACACGTCCATTTTGGTCTAAGGGAAGGCTTCTGAAAGATCTTGTCTTGGGAAACCAAGTCTTGTGGGGAAAGTGCACCACCTCTGCAGAGTGTAAAATCTAAGTACTTAGCCATGTCCCTGGTAAAGGACAATTTGAGCATCAAGACATGGAAGCAATCAAGAATCTCATTCAAATTTCTAAGTTAAAACTTGTGGTTTGAACAAGGGTTGTTTGAAATCTTCAATCTTTGATTGAGAGATGCCTTGGTTAAAGGATCTTCAAATCTTTGATTGAGAAAAATGAATTTGCCAAGCAAAACTTAGTATTTTCAAATGTTAAGGAAAAATCCATTTTGAGCAATGCAAGCCTCAACTCCACTTAGCCAAATGCATATAGATGATAGACTCCACTATACTACCATAGTATCACTTGCCAATACAATTCAAATGTATTGACCCTTGTGGCTGTAACTTGTAATGTTGCAGGTTTGATTGATTTTAGTGAAGATTGTTTGATTAGGATTACAAAGTCTACAACCAACATCTGCCTGTGGCATTTTGAAGATGAAGGACCCCATGACTACAGTTATTCCGCTGCAATGTAATGTAATAGCCAAATGAGCTATGTAAGATGTAATAAAATTATGTTATTCCTGGTTATAAAGTTATATTATGACCTTTGTTTCTTGATATTACATCTTAACTGTGGATGCTAGCTATTGATCCAGGGACTAGCATTGTAAACACAGGGGGCTCTATCTTATTAAAGATTGGGACCTCTACAAATACCAATGTCTTTGGACTTGCACTTTGAAGTAGATTACCATCATCAAATGTTTGGTGTTCTTTCAAAATCCTTTCTTTAGTAATCTCTTTGTGTAGTAAACATTTTACCTACATCAAATATTCACCCTTCTCATGGAATTATTCATGATCAAGCTACTTTAGCTTATAACGGTGAATCGTGAGTATAATGTTGCTCTCCAAAACCTTTTGGAGGATTAGGACAACTAGTGTCTCCAACCTTTTGCAAATTCTCATCAAATATGAGAACATGACTTTTGCCATATTATACTCTATCATGTTGCAACCAAACTTTATTTCAGATATCACAATATCTTCCACACATCATGGTTTCTGAAACAACTCTTTCAGATCCTAGATAACCTTGATATTAAGACAATCCTTTGAATATAAAGGATCATGAAGATAAACATGATACTTATATACTAACACTGGAATTGTTACTATTTATTTAATACCAACTATTAAATTTCACGGAGTAATCGAAACTTACTGAAAATTTGCAATGGGACTTTTAAACTTTAGATTAACACTTCAAAACAATACGATACCAGTTCGTAAAGTAACTAACCAGAATTCTATAGTTCTATCATCTCAATTATAACTAAGCGCAAGGTGGTACCCAGATGCCAATGACTACAACAACTATGCAAATTCACTTTGATTTAATTTATGATAAATGGTGTTCAACTTTTAATCATATTGCTGTTGAACTCCCACTCAAAACAATATCCCTCACATTGTTTTAGTGATCACACGAACCAAATTCACCACATCAAAACCGATCATCACGAGAGTTGATGTAGCTTCAATGGTGAACAGTCAACATGTTCATCATATCTACTATATGACTCCTGCTTTACCTTTCGGTGATCCGTGTTTCGAGACCATGTCTGTACATGCTAGGGTCATCAAGATTAAACCTTAGCTTCCGCATGAGCAAATCTGGCTTGCTCACGTTGTATACACTCGCAGAATCTAACACACCCGATCATCACGTGGTGCTTCGAAACAACGAGCTTTAGCAACGATGCTTACTAAGGATGAACACTTTAAGAAATTGTGTGCTTGAGGGATCATCTTATAATGCTACCGTCGTGAACTAAGCAATACAAGATGCATAAAAGGATTAACATGACACGCAATTCATAATATGTGATATGATATGGCCTTTCTTCTTGTGCTTCCGATCTCCATCTTCAAGCACGAACATGATCTCCATCATCACCGGTGTGGCGTCAAGGTCAATGGCGCTGTTTCATGATTGTCTTCCACCAGCATCAACTATTACAACTACTTTGAATAATAGACACGCAGGACTTAATGGAAACAACCATATGGCTCCTGCCGGTTGCCAACTTACAATAAGGAACATTGCATACATCATATATAATCACAATCATGGCCATATCACATCACAGCACACCCCTGAAAAACAAAGTTAGACGCCTCTAGTTTTCTTTGCATGTTTTACGTGGTTTGGGGCTTTCAATAAGTGTCGTTCTAACTTACGAACAAGAACCACAACATTGATACTAGTATTGTCAATCACCCGTTGTAAATTGAATCCTAACTATGTTGGGAGAAACAGGCACCCGCAAAGCCACTTATGCAATACAAGTTGCATGTCAAGCGTGGATTAAGTCTCATGAACGATGCCATGTAAGGTTAGCCCGGGCCGCTTCATCCCACCATCCCGCAAGATGCAAAGTACACAAGAAGCAATCGACAACAAAAGCATCAACGCCCATAATAACCATTGTGTTCTACTCGTGCAACAGATCTACATATAGACGGCTCTGATACCACTGTAGGGGTTCGTAGCATGGAAAACAAAAAAATTCTACCGCATGAACACACAATCAAGATCTAATCTATGATCAAGCCAAGCTCTATCTACTAGATTGTAGCAACGAGTCGATAGAATACTAACCCTCGAAGATTCCAAAGCGGTTAACGAGAGCAGATTCTCGTGGGTGATGTAGTCGTACACTTGCCGATCTCAAGATCGTGTAGACGATCCTTCCGGTGCGTTACGGCAAAGGCTTCCGCAATCGGTCACATCGTTCGTACTCGATGAAGACCTTCCTCCCTTTTCCAGCAGGCGGAGGTTGTAGCACTCTCCTCGCGATTCCGGCAACCGGCAGTACCTAAGTAGAGGAGATCTCGCAGGGCTTCGCCTTAAGCCGGAGCGAGTATGGTGGAGTATGAGAGAGGGCCTTGGCGATCTAGGGTTTAGAGGCACCAAGGGGAGAGCTTGGCCGGCGGCTAGGGTTTGGGGAAACCCTAACTCGGCGAATTAGAGGATGCCCTAGGCGGTGGCTACACTGGAGGTGGCCGGCGACTTGGGGCTAGGGTTTGGGGTGTGAGAGGTGTAGGGAAGAGGGGCACCCCTGCCCCTTATTTTATAGGTGGGAGGGAGGCGCGGTTGGGAGGAGGGAGTCCTGCTCCAACTCCTCCTCCTTGGCTGGCGGGTGGAGGGAGTAGGACTTCCTCCCTAAGTAGGTTTCCTACTCTCCCTCCACCAAGCAAACTTGCCGTTTGACTTTTCAAATTGGTGTTTGAATTTTCAAACTAGGATTTGATTTATCCCTTTATTTTGCTCAGCGATGACACCTAGTACATGATGCAACCATTCCAACTTGTTATGACACATTCATGTACCCTTCCCCTCTGGAGTGCCGGACCTTCCGGACCCTTCTAGAACATTCCCGATGAAAACACCGGAATCATTCCCCAACTTCGAAACATGACTTTCCTTATATGAATCTTATTCTCCGGACCATTCCGGATCTCCTCGTGATATCCCGGATCCCATCCGAGACTCCGAACAACATTCGGTCTCTTACTCATCATTCCATAACTACTCAACAACATCGAATCCTTAAGTGTGTCTCCCTACGGTTCATGAATTATGCGGACATGACCGAGACACTTCTCCGATCAATAACCAATAGAGGAATCTGGAAATTCATATGGCTCCCACATATTTCTACGATTACTTTGCGATCGAATGAACCACTTACATACGATACCAATTTCCCTTTGTCTCACGATAGTTTACTTATCCGAGGTTTTGATCGCTTGATCTCTGCATACCTAGTTCAACCTCGTTACCGATAAGTACTCTTTTCTTGTTCCCGTGGCATGTGATCCCTTGTGAGCCAGTCACATGCTTGCAAGCTAATTGGATGACATTCCACCGAGAGGGCCCAGAGTATATCTATCCGTCATATGGATGGACAAATCCCACTCTTGATCCATGTTCCTCAACCCATACTTTCCGAACACTCAATGCCACCTTTATAGCCACCCAGTTACGGTGTGGTGTTTGATGTCATCAAAGCATCCTTCCGGTGATGGTGATTAACATGATCTCATGGTCGAAGGAATTAGGTTACTATGCATCAGAAAGCTTATAGCAAATGAACTATATTAAATGACTTGATCTTTATGCTACGCTTTAGCTATAGGAGTATGTCCATCAAATCATTCTCCTAATGATATGACCCTGTCGTTAATAACATCTCTATGTTCATGATCAGGAAACCATGATCATATATTAACCAACAAGCTAATTTAACAAGAGGCTTTACTAGGGACTCTTTTATGTTTACAAATCACACAAGTATTAATGTTGCCGATTAATACAATTATAGTGGTATGTAAACATTTATCATAAGCATGAAGATATGAAAATAACCACTTTATTATTGCCTCTTGGGCATATCTCCAACAATAAAATGTATATCCATTTATCTCGTACCCTTGGAAAGTCAATATAATCGAAGATGGTGACCTAGACAACAAGTATAGCTGATCTCCAAGGGTGTTGTTTTTGATGAGATGTTGCAACCAACCGCCAAAACTCTTCATGTGTTCATCTCTAATCCAAGAGTCATGCTTTCCAGGGTTGTTGGAGCGTAAGATTTTCTTGTGTTCCTCGATATATGGGGTCACGAGATAGAATTACAGAGAACGGTGTAATGTGCTTCGATGTAAGAATGTCCGTCCCTACATATTATTGATTTCCTTCCTAGAGTACCCTTTCCACTCAGTCTCCCTCATACCGCGATTGAGGAAGACCAATCGACCTAAGGTCAGGAACGAAGTCAACACAAAATTCAATGACCTCCTCTGTTCCATAGCCCTTGGAGATGCTTTCTTCCGTCTAGCATGCATTTAACATATTTCTTTAAGATTCCCATGAACCTCTCAAAGGGAAACATATTGTGTAGAAACAGGACCGAATGGAAATCTCTTCGACTAGGTGAACCAGCAGGTGCATCATAATATTGAAGAAGGATGGTGGGAACACCAACTCAAAACTGACAAGACATTGGACCACATCATTCTGTAACCGTGGTAGATCTTCAGGATTGATTATCTTCTCAGAGATTGCATTGAGAAATGCACATAGCTTAACAATGGGTACTCGGACATTATCTGGTAGAAGCCCCCTCAATGCAATCGAAAGCATTTGCATCATAATCACGTGGCAGTCATGAGACTTTAGGTTTTGAAATTTTTTTCTGCCATATTTATTATTCCCTTTATATTCGACGAGAAGCCAGACGAGACCTTAATACTACTTAGGCATTCAAAAAATATTTCCTTCTCTTGTTTGGTAAGAGCGTAGCTGGCATGACCTTGAAACCATTCTGGATGCAGGCCATTTGGGTCTTTCATATGTTGATGGTACTTTCGTGCTTCCGGTGTATATTTTGTATTCCCATACACGCCCAAGAAGCCTAGCAGGTTCACGCAAAGATTCTTCGTCACATGCATCACATAGATTGTAGAGCGGACCTCTAAGAATTTCCAATATGGTAGCTCCCAAAATATAGATTTCTTTTTCCACATTGGTGCGTGTCCTTCAGCGTCCTTCGGAACAGATTTTCCGCCAGGACCCTTTCCAAAGGTTACCATTTGATCCAAATCTTTGACCGTATCAAATATATCAGCACCAGCACGCTCCTTAGGCTTCGTCTGGTGACATGTTAGACCGTTGAAATGCTTGCCTTTCTTTCTTAAGGGATGCTTGGCCAAAAGAAATCGACGATGCTCATTGTATACATTCTTCTTACAATGTTCCAAATATATACTTTCAGTCTCATCTAAACAGTGTGTGCATGCATTGTATCCCTTGTTTGACTATCCTGAAAGGTTACTAAGAGCAGGCCAATCATCGATTGTTACAAAAATCAATGCTCGGAGGTTAAATTCTTCCTGCTTGTGCTCATCCCACACGCGTATCTCGGGTTCGTGCCACAACTGTAAAAGTTCTTCCACCAATGGCCTTAGGTACACATCAATGTCGTTGCCGGGTTGATTCGGACCTTGGATCAACACTGGCATTATAATGAACTTCCGCTTCATGCACAACCAAGGAGGAAGGTTATAGATGCATAGAGTCACATGCCAGGTGCTGTGACTGGAGCTCTGCTCCCCAAAGGGATTCATGCCATCTGTACTTAGACCAAATCTGAAACTCCTTGCGTCATCTGCAAAGTCCGGGTACTTTCTATCGATTTTTCTCCATTGCGACCCATCAGCGGGGTGTCTCAACATCCCGTCTGACTTACGTTCCTCTTTATGCCATCGCAACAACTTTGTGTGCTCTTTGTTTCTGAATAAGAGTTTTAATCGTGGTATTATAGGAGCATACCATATCACCTTGGTAGGAACCCTCTTCCGGGGGGGGCTCGCCCTCAACGTCACTAGGGTCATCTCGTCTAATCTTATACCGAAGTGAAGTGCATACCGGGCATTCATCCAAATTCTCATACTCCTCACCGCGGTAGAGGATGCAGTCATTAGGGCATGCATGTATCTTCTGAACCTCTAAACCTAGAGGGCAGACAACCTTCTTTGTTTCAGACGCATCAAGGCAATACGTTATCTTTTGGAAGCATATTCTTCATCATTTTCAGAACTTTTCAAATGAGGAGTCGTATAGCACTCAGCCTTCCATCACAGCAATTCCAAAGTGCCCAATTTTTCGCACCATTTTCGCAATTTGGGTACAACAACTTTTTGTGATCCTCTAACATGTGATTGAACTTCTCCCTATCCTTTTCAGTTTCACAATCTCTTCGTGCATCGGCAATGGTCCGACCAAGATCATCAGCGGGTTCATCATGTGTCTCTTCTTCATCCTCTCCTTCAGCACCCCCCATGGAAGTATCTTCGTACTTAGAGAAACCATGATAGTTGTCATCCTCCTCCTCTTCTTCATTGTCTTCCATTATAACCCCTCTCTCTCTCCGTGCTTGGTCCAACAATTATAACTGGGCATAAAGCCGGACTTCAACAGGTGGCTGTGAAGGGTTTTTGAGTCAGAGTAATCCTTCTGATTCCTACATCCATTACATAGACAGAATACAAAACCATTGCACTTGTTTGCATCAGCAACACGGATGAATTCATGCACGCCATTAATGAACTCGCCAAAGGCCGGTCAAGACTGTACATCCATTCTCGGACCATCTGCATTATAGTAAAAGTATATCAAAAACCATTACACAACATGATAAAATTATTAAAAGTTATATTGAGATCTTCTAGAGCATTAATTTTGAATTTTGAAAAATTTACATGCACCAATTTGTGAATTGGAGAAAACAATCAACATGATAAATGTGGAGTTTTTTATTATTGTTCTATCAGTGAAAACCTTATTCCATTATAAGCTCTGAAACTCTAAAATTACACATTTCAATTTTCAGTAACTATGTGCCTAATCAAAATTTGTTACACATATATATCAAAATCCTTCTAGCTACTTCTAGAGCATGCATGCATTGATCCATATCTCTATACTTCTAGAGCATTATAGAGCTAAAGTAGCAATAATAGATGAAAGAATGAAGTTCTAACCTTTTAAAGCTTTGGATTTAGGTGTTGCAAACTAAATCTTGACAAATTTTGAGAAAAAATTTGGCATGAACTCTCTTGATTCTTTGAGAAAAATGGCCACCATATGCTTTAGGGCAACAGGACAGGAAGCAGAATATATAGTGGTGGACAACTAGTCCCGGGCCGTGATACGACCCGAGACTAATAGTCCACGAAAAGACCAGCTGGCCTGCTCCAGGTCATTACGGACCGGGACTAATGACCTGGTCCGGCCCGGACTAGTGACTACGGCCGTTTCTAGCCGTTAGAGGCCTGACGGCCCAGGACTAGTGATCCCACTAGTCGCGGGCTGTGCCATGCCGGGACTGCTGGCCTTGTTCATGTCGAACCGAAGATGGTTTTTTCAGTAGTGATAGCTTGCTTTTTTGAACAAAGATATAGCTTGCATATGAACATAGAGACGGAGAGAGCACGCTTGGTTACAAGTACATCATGTCAGGAATAGAGATAGGTTGTTGAGATCGTTGTAACGTGCCAATCCTGGGAGCCCAGATCCCTGCCGCCCCCTTCACCGGCGCCACTCACTTTTGGTCGGAGGCTCTCGAGGGTGACGAGGATGGTAGGGGAGGTGGCAGCGGGAGGCTAGGGTTCGCCCCCTCGGTCACCTGGAGGAGACGACGTGAGGGGGTGGGGGGTTGAAATTCTTGATCTTATCAATATCAATGAAAGGTGTATCGATGCAAGCTTTCCCTCCGAGTCGCAATTCTTCGCTCATGAACAATGATGTAGCCATGTAGGTGCTACCGCTTCCTTCCCGTACGTTTTTTGTTCACCATCTCTAAAAGTCACAAGAGGATATCATGTACTCATTCATGTTGGCCACGAAATGCAAAGCTTCACGAAGTTGACGTCCCCAAGCTCTGTATGATCATACGAGTACAATAGACCAAGTGCTCAATTCTCTCTCTTTTTTTAAACAAGCAGCGCAGTCTGCCAATACCATCGTGTAAGGGCTCCACAATTCAATCACACCATTGCAAGCATTGATCGACTCCAAGTTATCAGATTCTACTACGGTGTGAGCACATCCCACAATTTCTAGTAGGGTTAATCCATACCTCAGTGTTATGGCTTCGGCAGTATATGCATCTGGAGCATTTATCAGAGCCCAAGTGCCACCTGAGATAGCTTCACCATGATCATTTCTAATTACATCCGTTGTTCTACGATGTCCACTCGGAAAGAAGCAAGCATCAACATTTATCTTATACTTTCTAGTAGGAGGTTTTGTCCATGAGATATCCTTGAGAGTACCTCGAGCTTCAACTAAGCCATATTTTAGCATCAAAGCATTAATCAAAAAAGCCCAGATGATAGCTGATGAAATTCTCTCCCCTTTTTTATTAGCTTCATGCCGCTGCCACCATAGGTACCACGCTGAAATTACCATAGTTTCCTGTAAGCCTAGCTGGCCTAGAACTGGAGATTTCCTTCGATTGCATCTCAAAATTTCCTCAAGAACAACATGGCCCGATCTATCCACATCAGGTACTGATTAATAAACTCACGCAACCCCAATGCTCGCCACACCTCCTTTGCCCGACTGCATGTGAAGATTAAGTGTCTGATATCTTTAGGTCCTTTTTTCACAAACTGGGCATTGTGGAGAAACTTTGATATGCCTATTCGCCAAAATGGCCATACTTAGTACTAGGCCATGAACACATCTCCAAACAAAGATTTTCACTTTTGCTGGTACGCCTAATTTCCAAAAGATCCCCCATACAGGATTAGGCATTGACGTACCTTGACCATCACATCTACCAATCTTGATTGATGTTCCCATTCAGAGTAATACACTGATAAAACATAGTTGCGTGTTTTGTGCCATGATACAAAATAATCACCCACATTTGGGCTGATTTGAATTTGCACAATCCTGCTAACATCCAGAGGATTAAAATGATCATTCAGCATCTGTACATCCCGCTGACGAGTGGTTGGGTCCATCACTGTGTGCAGTAGACTGGCACCATGTTCGGGTTCTATCTTCCTTGAGAGACTTCTCGGAACCCACCGATCCTTCCAAATGTTAATACTTCTTCCATCACCCACCCTCCAAATGTGGCCACGCTTAAAAGTTTGTAGTATACTTATTATACTTTTCCAAGTAAACGAAGATCCCTTCTTAGGTCCCGCGTTAAGCAAGTTTCCATTAGGGTAGTACTTAGCTCGTAGAACAGTAGCACATAAACTATCAAGCATAACCAAGTTAAAAGCGTGTAAATTCCTAAAACCCATACCTCCTTCATTTTTGGGGTACACATTCTCTACCATGCACTCCAATGCATTCTTTTTTGATCTTCTGAATCTTCCCACCAAAATGCGGCCATTGCATCAGTTATTGCTTCCCAAATATTTTTGGGGATCTTGAAAACATCGATATCAAAGACCGGTATTGACTGAATCACAACTTTAAAAAGGATTTACTTGGCACCCATGGACATCATTTTTTCCTTCCATCCCTTCAACCTTGCAATAATCCTCTCTAAGAGATATAGAAAATTCTTAGTTCTATTGATCCATCCCCACCATTGTAGGCAAGCCCAAGTACTTATCTGATAGAGCTTATGTCATGATATTTAGCTCGGTACAAATACCAGCTTTGGCCTGCACTTCAACATTAGGACTGAAGTAAATGCTACATTTCCCTTTACTCACGAGTTGCCTTGAGTTTGCACAATATTGCTCAAGTACTTGTCTCAACAAGGTTGCATTGACTAAGTTCACCTTCATGAGAATTACGGAACCATCATCAAATAAAAGATGTGATACTGATGGTGTATTTTTCACACCCTTACTCCCTCTATGCCTAGGACCTCCTCTTGATGAGCCAATAAACTTGATAAACTCTCTGCACAACTCAGGAAAAGATAGGGAGAGGGAGGATCCCTTGTCTTAGTCCTCTAGTTGGAATAATCTCTTTCGTTTCTTGATTATTGAACCTTACCCTGTATTTTATAGACTTAACACATGACATTAGTAATTCAACAATATTTGTGTGGAAGCCCAAACGGACCAACATATTTTAAAACATCCATTCTACATGATCATATGCTTTATGCATATCTAGCTTCACCGCACAATAACCGACCTTTCCTTTCTTCTTGGCCTTTATTGTGTGAAGACTTTCATAGGAAACAAGAATATTATATGTAATCATTCTATCGGGAACAAGGCACTCTGACAGGTGATATGACTTCATCCAAAATATGCTTGAGACAAAGAGCAATTAATTTTTAAATTACCTTGTATAGAACATTACAAAGGCTGATTGATCGATATTGAGCAATGCACTCTAGACTTTCAACTTTCGGTATCAATACAATGATTGTGTCATTCCATCCCGCGGGTATATATACTCTTGTTGTTTATTGCATACAGAACCTCATGTGTCAACACATCACCAAAAATATGCCAACATTTTTTTTGAAAAACACTGCATGCAAACAATCATACCTCGGCGCCTTTAATCACCAATAGAAAATAAAGATTTTTTAACATCCTCAGGGGAACAAGGACGTCGAATAGCTTCATTCATTTGCTCAGTCACCCTAGGTACAACTTTATCTAATAGGGATGGATCCGTATCATAAACCTCTGTAGATAATAAGCTCGAGAAATAATCAAAAATATGAGGATTCAGGTAAGCTGTTTCCGAAATATTGTTACCATGGACATCTTTCAAATTCTTTATTTTATTTCTCTCTCTTCGAGCCTTCATGAAATTGTGGAAATAAGAAGCATTTCTATCTCTAAACTGAAGCCAATTTAAATGACTTCGCTGAGCCCAATAAATCTCCTCCTGTGTTCTAGGAGCTTCTCAATTTCCAGTTTTCCAACACCAACTCCTTACGACTAGCTATATCTGACGGAACATCCCTTGAGACCAAGTACTCTACTATTCTCAACCCGTGTGCAAGCCAACAATCCCCACGGCTCTAATACAAAAAGGCGTGCGCTAGGCGTCTCCGGATGATGGGAAGCCTCTTATCGTCATGCTTCTCGTGCTTCCACGTGTCTCTAAAACGGATTCAATTCCGGTTTTGCTACAAAACATCCCTTTTTGTTGTAAATGTCGCTGTTTTTGCTTCCGAAGCAAAAAACTGTTCGTTCCAGAAAATAGAACGTCCCGACGGAGTCCTCGCTGAAGATCATGCAACAATAAAATTATGCTAATGTAGCGAAACCGACTTCATTAGAAAAAACTATCCGACGACTCTCGCTGAAGACCTTGTAGCAAAACCACAAGATGGTTGTAGCAACAAATCTCTTCTAATGTAGCAAAAAACTAACTTCGCTAGAGACTCTCGCCCGCTGAAAGAACATTTCATAATTCCTAGTGTTTTGTGTGTTAGATAACAATATAAGCATTATTTCATGTGTGTTGAAGTGTTGCTGATCTTTACATTGAAAAGGGAAAAGAGAACTGATTTTGGGGGCCGGATAATCCGCCCCTCCCCATATCCAGAAGGGCGCAACCCCCAGAGAGGGGGCGGAGTATTGGCCGGATTTTCCGGCATGGGCGGATAGTCCGCCCCTCGAGGTTTTTCACCAAGTATGGACCTGCGTTGCTCTCTGTATGGGGGGTGGATTTTCCCCGGGACTTTCCGTCTCGGGGGCGGAGTTTTCCCTAGGCCGGATAATCCACCCCTTGAGGGGGGGGGGGGGGGGATAATCCGCCCCTCAAGGAATTTCGCCAAGACTAGACCTGCGTCGCTCTCTGTATGGGGGGCGGACTTTCCCCCGGAGTTTCCGTCCTAGGGGTGGAGTTTTCCCTAGGGCGGATAATCCGCCCCTAATGGGGGCGGATAATCCTCTCCCAAACTTCTTCAACGGGCAGATCTGGGCAGGGGTATTTAAGCCTGCCTTCCCCCTCCTGCCAGATCTCTTGGTTCATTTGGAAAAGTCAAGATCTGATCTGCAACCTTCATCCAAGAGAGCTCCACCTAGATCCACCCAAAGGCCCCGTCCCTTGGGGAATCGAAGGAGGAGGACTCGATCTTCAACAACTGCAATCAAGCGCTTCATCTCCTCTCCGTTCATTTGGAGAATCTCCGATCTAGTATTTCTTACAAATATCTAGATCCTTGCTTTTGATTATATTAATAATCCTTGTTCTTGTGACAGCTTGTTGTCATTACGGGAGCCCCCAATTCAGTTGTGGGTGTGTGTCCCGGTAGAGTTGTAAATGCACCGGTTCCCGCCTTGAAGGGTAACAATAGTGGAGAAGGTGGATCAGGCCTTTCGTGGCGAGATCCATCGGAGAATAGGGTGAGGCCTATTGTGCCTGGTGGTCTTAGAACCGCTCACCCCTCCAACGCAAATGTACTTCCCTTAACAAGGAAAAAACTGCGGTAAAACAAATCCCTGTGTCTCCGCGTGCTCCACTACGGTTCCCCCGATCCTCTCTTTACGTGCTTAGTAGATAGGGTTGCATATAGGGAAATTCTCGTAGTTGCATATCTACAGAATTTACTTTATGCAAGCCTAAAATTAAAAAAAAAACTAAAAATTAAGTAGCACCTATTCACCCCCCTCTAGGTGTCCATACGATCCATTTCACCCATCAAACATCGTCGGACACCTCGTAGCAAAAACTTTGCACACTTATAGGAAAACATTAAAACTATTGTAGCAAAATGCAGAAGTTTTTTAGCAAAATAATTTATGCGATTGTGGCATCCTAGCAAAATCCAGGATCTCGTAGCACCGTCGCCGACGCATGTAGCAAACTCCGATGACGTATGTAGCAGGCATCGACGCCTTTTGCAGCCCAACCATCGACCTCCCGTAGCAAATCCTAAAATCGCTTAGTAGCAACATGGGAATAGGCCCAGCCAAAGGCAAGCCTCTCGTCCTCGACGCCGACAACCTAGATGCGGAGGAGTAGCAGACTTGCTAGAGAAGAATCAAGGGAGGCTAGGCACATGCATAGCTGCCCCGTTTCGCCGCGATGCAAGAGGGAGGATCTCGTGGGGCTCGTAGGGGTGGCGCCCACCGGCAGAGGAGCAGCGTGGGCTGACACGCGCCGGCGAAGGATCAACGCAGGGCGAGGGCCGTGCGGGGCAAAGCGCGGGTGCATCAAAAGGAGGGAGTAGAGCGGGGCATCAGGAGGAGGAGGCATCACTAAGCGCGGGGCATCGGGAGAAGGAGGCGGGCGATCCGGACAATGATGGTCAGATGGTAATCATTTTCCATACAGAAAATCACTCCTTTTCTTTAGGGAAGAAAATCGCTCCTAGTCATGGAAAAAATAAAAAGAGCTCTACTTCCGGATCTAGGTGTTTTATAAGATTTAGTGCAATGGGCCAACTTCTGTTGGGCCAAATAACTTCACAAAGTCTCTAGAGTTTCTGTCCCTTCTCGCCCCCAAAAAAACAAAAGCAAACTTCTAATCGCAAAATCCTCGCCCCTCATTTCCTCCGTCGCCGATGCGCCGCCCCCGCCGTTCCCCTCCGCGTGCAGCCACCCGCCGCCGTGCCGCTTCCTAGACGTTCTCCTTCCCCGCTGCTCCATCGCCACCACTGCCGCCCCTTATTTCTCCCCCACCTAAGAGCAGCAATGGCCGCGTCCCAGAGCCCATGGACGACGACGGCGTCGACCTGCGCCCCGGAGACTGCGCACGGCACACACTTGTTCAAAGTGGACGGCTACAGCCTGTACAGGGGCGTCGGCGTCGGCGAGTGCATCAAATCCGCCACCTTCTCCGTCGGCGGCCACGACTGGTGCCTCTGCCTCTACCCCGACGGCGACAACGAGGACTCCAAAAACTGGGTTTCAGTTTACCTCGAGCTCAAGACCAAGAAAGCCGAGGTGAGGGCGCTCTACGATCTGAGAATTGTCAATTCGACCACCAGGCCGCCGCAGCCCCTTTACACGGGGCCTAACCCTAGCGGTATAGAGCCCAGGGTGTTTGACACCGTTCACGATGAAGCTTCGCTATGGGGCCATACCAAGTTCTTCAGGAAGACTGAAACTGAAAAGTATGTTTTGGACGACATTCTTCTCATCAAGTGCGATCTTACAGTGATCAAGTTCAAGGAGGCACAAGTGGCAGATGCCAAGATGTATGATGGTCTTCAAGTACCGCCCTCAGACCTGTCGAATCATCTTGGTAAACTCCTAGAGGCTACAGAGGGAGCTGACGTGGCTTTCAAGGTCCAAAAGGAGGTTTTCCAAGCTCATAAGATCATCCTTGCAATGCGTTCACCGGTCTTCATGGCCGAGTTCTACGGGCCGATGAGGGATGAACAGGGGCGCAGTATAGTCGTTGAAGGTATGCAGCCTGCTGTTTTCAGAGGACTGCTTCACTTCATCTACACGGATTCGTTGCCCCCAATGGACGACCTCAATGATATTGAGTATGAAGAAATGGTTAGGCATTTGCTTGTTGCTGCAGACAGGTATGCCATGGAAAGGATGAAGCTGATGTGCGAGAGCAAGCTTTGCGAGAGTCTCTATCCCGAGACTGTGGCGACCACGCTAGCTCTAGCCGACCAGCATCATTGCAGCCAGCTTAAAGATGCTTGTATAAACTTTATCAACTCTTCAAATAGAATGTATGATGTGGTGGCAAGTGAAGGGTATGAGCATCTCAAAAGAGCATGTCCTACTATCATTGCCGATATATGGGAGAAAACAGCCAAGACTCGCAGATTTTAGTATGCTTATGGTGGATTAACTTCAGCATAGTTACTACAGTTGAGATTCGTTTGTCTATATATTAAGTTCTTGGAGATCTTTTGGGGAAGGTTATGTTTCACAAAATGTATGTCTTCGACGGGATAATGCTTGGGCCATCATATATATGAACCAATGCTAGACAAGTAACATTCTCTACTATGTTTTGCTCTGTTGACTAGCAGTACATTTTCTGTTTCTGTTTTTCCCTTTCTCTGTTCATATCATTTCTCAAAGTAGGTAGTAACCATGACCACATCTGTTGTCAAATGTGATGAACTTTAGCAAATCGTTGTACGATAGCAAGTTTTTAACAAAATATTGATCTGTGCCGATTTTTTATATTATAGAAGTGTTAACTTCACCTTTACTTCCAAATGTCTTTCCGGACACCAGTATCTTAATTGTTCGTGTGATTGTTCCAATCTGAATATTGAGTTTACATTTTTGTAACCTGATGTTCTGTTTATTTATTTGGAGGTCGGTAAATATTTTGGTCTGTGATAATCAGCCACCCAATATGTATGGACCTATGCTAGATAAGTAGCATTCTCTAAATGTTTAGCTCCGTTGACTAGCAGTACATTTACTGTTTCAATTTTTTCCTTTTGTCCTCACTTCATTTCTGAAAGCAGCGAGTAACATTGTGACCATGACAACATCTATTGTGAAATGTGATGAATCTGTAGCAAATACTATTATTATAGCAAGTTGTTTAGCAGAGTTATTCATCAGTGCCGATGTTATCTAAGTGCTAAGTTCTACTACCTCCGTTTCAGGGCTTAAGGCGCACACGCTTTCCAAAGCAAAGTTTGACCGAAAGAATTGAACAACAAAATCTTGATTATATTGTACATAATTAGTACCGTTGGATTCGTATTGAAAAATACTTTTCAATGGTACTAGTTTTATACCAAAACTCTTTACGTATTTAGAGTAATTCTTGGTCAAAGAAAAAACACGCAAAACGAGGACGCCTTAAGCCCTGAAACGGAGGGAGTACCTTATACTCCAAATATGCCTGTTGCAATACCTATATATCCTAATTGTCCGCATCATTATTTCAGCCTAAATATTTAGTTTGCATTTTGGTTTCCAGATGTTCTTTTTTTATTTAGATGCCGGTAAAACTTTCAAACCTTTGTTTCCATTTTGTGAGTTTAAGTAGATTTTGGAAAAAAAACTTGTACAGATCCCAAAACCAGTTCTTCTCTAGTCAGCCTCACGGTTCCTTGCCAAGTATTATAATCCTGCAGTGCTGAACCAAATAGCATTTTGGAGAAAGGCCGATATTTCGAGTTGATAAGCTGCTGAATAGCTAGCACTTCTGTTTGTTGCTCTAATGCGATCTTTTCTTAAGCCTACTTTCAGGCTGCAATGATGAAAGAAAGCTAAACCAGCTCTGTTCTTATTGGAGAGTTTTTCTGTGCATGGCATGCTTAGAGCATTTTCACGGGATCCCCAACATGTCACTCCTGAAATGCAGATTTTGGTAGAGGAAAGAGAACAAAACTCTCCAATATATAGAAATGACACTCCCAAAGATCATGTCCTGCTATCATTGTCGATATTTAGGAAAAAGCAGCTAGGGCTCGCAAATTTTAGTATGCTTATGGTGGATTAACTTCAACATAGTTACTTCAGTTGAGATTAGTTTTTCTATATATTAAGTTTTTTTTTCGAGAAAACGCAAAAGATTCTTTGCGTTTTATTTCATTGAAAAGGTAGAATTTGTTACACGCCTCCTAAGAGGTTCCACATATTACAAATATTGTGACACTAGTGTACATCCCAGGTCGTCGGCCACACAACCCTGAGGCCCTTAGCTCCAGCTGTTATCCATGCTGCTGTCTCATCTTTGATTTTCTCAATCAGGTCGCGAGTTGATGGGCGTGCTCTGTCAAAGATACAGTCGTTCCGGTGCTTCAAAGACGCAGTTGAGATTAGTTTTTCTATATATTAAGTTCTTGGAGATCTTTTGGAGAAGGGTAAGTTTCACATATGGGCTACCATATATATGAACCAATGCTCTACCAGTACATTTTCTAATATATTTTGCTCTGTTGACTAGCAAAATATACTAGTATTATAGCAAGTTGTTTAACAGAATAATTCTTCAGTGCTGTTTTTTTTTGAATATTATGTAAGTGCTAATTCTATCTAGCTTATGCTCCAAATATGCTTGTTACGGTACCTATATATTCTAATTGTTCGCATCATTATTTCAGCCTAATTATTTAGTTTGCATTTTTGTTACCAGACGATCTTTGTTTTTATTTAGATGCCGTTAAAACTACTTTGAAACCTTAATTTACAGTTTGTAAGATTATGAATTTGGAACGAAACTTGTACGGATCCCAATTCCCAAAACCCTTTTTTTGTCTAGTGAGACTCACGGTTGCTGACCGAGTAGTACAATCATGCAGCTCTAAACCAAAGAGTTTTATTGTTTGGAAAAGGAAGATACTTGACGAAGCTGCTGAATAGCTAGCACTTCTGTTTGTTGCTCTCCTCCTGTAGTCTTTTTCTGCAGGCTACCTTGAGGCTGCAATGGCGACAAGAAAGCTAGACCAGTTCTGTTTCTATTGGAGATCTTTTCTTTGGATATTTTGGTGTTTTCTGCAGTCTACCTTCAGGCTCAGGAAGCGCTAGAGCAGCAGGTGGCAGAGAGGACGGGCAGAATGTTTTCCTTCTGCAAATCTCCAATTAGCTTCTATTCCGTTTCTTTCTGACACTCTTCACCACTCTGTCAATAACACAGCAGATCAAAATGCTTATCAAAGCTGCACGAAAAAAATCGATTTTTGGACCCCTAAATGCTTAGCAAACTGGTTTTAATCAGATCGTTCTTAGAAAGTATCCCTGTGTACCTGCTATCAGTCCTTAAATTTCCTAAAAGCAATTAAAGCCATCAATTCGCAAATGGTTTAATTAGTCCATTGGAGTAATTTCCCCGTGTACTACGGCATTGGAGTAAAAAACATGGCGCATACTCGCAGATGCAGTTCTGCATGGACATCCTGAACATGTCAAAGTGGGGGTTGAACCGGATGACGTAGAACTTATAGTCTTGGAAAAAAGAAAAAAAAGGTTCAATATTTAGTGCGATGGGCCAGTTTCTGTTGGGCTGAATAATCTCACGTCTCTGCCCCTTCTATCCCAGCAAGCTCCTAATCTCCGCTCAAAAAACAAAAGTAAGCTCTGACTCAAAAAAAAAAAAACGAAAAGCAGGCTCCTAATCGCAAAATCCTCGCCTCTTTTTTTTGATGGTCAAAATCCTCGCCTCTCAATTCCCCATTCCCCCCCCATCGCCGCCGTTGCGCCGCCTCCGCCGTTCCTCTCCCCGTGCAGTCACCCGCTGTTCCCCTCGCCGTGCCGCCTCCTAGCCGGCTAGCCATTCCCCTTCCCCGCTGCTTCCATCGCCACCGCCACCGCCCATAATTTCTCCTCCAACTGAGACCAGCAATGGCCGCGTCCCAAAGCCTAGGAGCCACGACGGCGTCGACCTGCGCCCCGGAGACCGCGCACGGCACGCACTTGTTCAAAATCGAAGGCTACAGCCTGTACAGGGGCCTCGGCGTCGGCGAGTGCATCAACTCCGCCACTTTCGCTGTCGGCGGCCACGACTGGTGCCTCTGCCTCTACCCTGACGGCGACGACGAGCAGTTCGAAGACTGGGTTTCAGTTTTCGTCGAGCTCAAGACCAAGAACACCGAGGTGAGGGCGCTCTACGATCTGAGGATTGTCGACCGGACCACCAGGCCGCCGCAGCCCGTTTATAGGCCGCCTAACCCTAGCGGGATTGTGCCCAGGGTGTTTGACACACACGGTGAAATGGCGCTATGGGGCCATACCAATTTCTTGAGGAAGAGTGAAGTTGAAAAGTATCTCATGGACGACATTCTTATCATCGAGTGCAGTCTTACAGTGATCAATTTCAACCAGGCCAAGATGAACGCTGAGGTCCAGGTGCCGCCCTCCGACCTGTTGGATAATCTTGGTAAATTCCTAGAGGCTTCAGAAGGAGCTGATGTGTTTTTCAATGTTAAAGAGGAGGTTTTCCCAGCTCACAAATTCATCCTTGCTACGCGGTCGCCGGTCTTCAGGGCAGAGCTTTACGGTCCGATGAGGAATCAGCATAGATGCGGTACCGTAATCATTCAAGATATGCAGCCCGCTGTTTTCAGAGGACTCCTTCACTTCACTTACACGGATTCATTGCCTCTGATGGATGACCTCAATGATGATGAGTATGAAGAAATGGTTAGGCATTTACTTGTTGCTGCGGATAGGTATGCCATGGAAAGGATGAAGTTGATGTGCGAGAGAAACCTTTCTGAGAGTCTTCGTGTTGAGACGGTGGCGACCACGTTAGCTCTAGCCGACCAGCACCATTGCAGCCAGCTTAAAGATGCTTGCATTGAGTTTATCAACTCCTCGAATAGAATGAATGATGTGGTGGCAAGTAAAGGATATGTGCATTTGAAGAGAGCATGTCCTACTATATTTGTTGATCTATGGGAGAAAGCAGCTAAGAGTCGCAAAATTTAGTAGGCTGATCATGTATTAAGTTCAGCTTAGCTACTTCAATTGAGACCATAGCAACTTAAGTTCTCAAAGATCTTTTGGAGCAGGGTAAGTTTTGCAACATGCATGATTTTGACATGATAATCTGCCACCATATATATGTACCTAGACTTTATCAGTAGCATTCTCTAAATAATTTGCTGTCAGTTGTTGTTTCATTTTTCCCTTTATGTGGTCAATTACATTTCTCAAAGCAGTGAGCGATTAGCTACCATGACCACATCTATTGTGAAATGTGATGAAACAGTAGAGAAAATCAGTACTATAGCAAGTTTGGGCAAGATAATTGATCTGTGCCAAATTTATATATAATGGAATTGCGAATATGTTAATTGTGCGAGTGATTGATCAAATATGAATCCTGAGTTTGCATTTTTGTTAACAGATGCTTTGTTTGTTTGGAGGCCTGTAAAACATTGAAACCATGGTTTCCAGTTTGAGAAAAATTGATATTTTGGAATAAAACATGTGCAGAATCAGAAACCAGTTTGTCCAGTCAACCTCATTGTTCTTTGATTTTTCCTTACCTAGGGAGTAACTAACAACCATGATGTCAGTCTTGTGAAATGCGATGAAACTTTAGCAAATAGCAGTATTATAGGAAAAATAATTGATCGGTGCTAATTTTATATAATGGAGATGATAATTATACATTGTATCCCTATTCT
Source organism: Avena longiglumis (assembly GCA_030063025.1). Lineage (NCBI taxonomy): Eukaryota > Viridiplantae > Streptophyta > Magnoliopsida > Poales > Poaceae > Avena > Avena longiglumis. The sequence goes on along the minus strand of CP125979.1, from coordinate 29,645,391 downwards.
TTCCATATCTTAGTTGATTGCATCATTGTTCCAATCTAAATATTTAATTTGCATTTTTGTTATTAGATGTTCTGTTTCGGAGGCTGGTAAAAATTTCAACCTTAGCTTCCACTTTGAGAAAATTTGAGATTCTAGAACACAACCTGTGCAGATTCAAAAACCACTTTGTGCAGTCAGCCTGTTCTTTGCTTTTCCTTACCTAGTACAATTCTACATCGTTAAACCAAACAACTTATAGAGACAATATTTTGACTTGTGATCTTTTCTACAGCTTAGTTTCTTGCTTCACTGATAAAAATAAAGGTGGAACAATTGTGTGCTTGTTGGAATTTTTTCTGTAAATATGTTTCTTAAGCCTGCATGCTAACACGATGCCTGCTTCTTTGGAAATGAGATTTACCTTTCCTGCACAAATAAGTCTATATGGTGATCTACTGATCAATAATAGTAAGTGCAGAAGTATCTACAATTGTCATCATGTTTTATTTTTTCTATGCAACTCACAAATAAAACCATACATTTACATCTGTGGTTTATTTTCACATCAAGATATGAGGTTTTTAAAAATATTGGCACACACGTAGTTTAAAAAATCTTTGACCATCAATTTTGACCAATAAAATATACAATATATGTCTGAAAAATATACCATTGGAAACTTCTTTTGAAGATGTATCTGATGGTATAATTTTTGTGATATATTACGTAAAATTTGTTGACAAAAATTAATGGTCAAAGTTGTTCTTAAACTACGTGTGTGCCTACTGAACCGGAGGGAGTACTTATTCTTTTTATAGTCTTGTTTTTCGTTGATCTATGTTATCTGGGGGATCCCATTTTTTTCTTTGCGAAGGACCCTCCACATTTGTGTCTGCTCGGCTCCTTGGTTTTCATGACAGAGCAAACAACACTACTATAGCAAGCAACAGTATTATAGCAAGGTATTCAGCAAAATGGTCGACTGGTGCCAAAATTTATATTATGGAGATGCTAATTATGCACTGCATTCCTATCTCTGTTAAAATGCTGATATCTTTACTTGTTCGCATCATTGTTCCAGTCTAAATAGTTAAAAGGGCGTACCCAGTGCTGAAAGCTCCCACACATTGTGGTGTCTATATATTAGTTTGCATACTTGTTACCTGATGTTTTGTTTTTTATTTGGAGGCTGCTATAAAACTTTGAAATCTTGGCTTTCACTTTGAGGAAATTTGATATCTTGGAACAGAACTTGTGCATATCCCCAAACTGGTTTGTCCAATCAGCATCAGTGTTCTTTGCTTTTCTTTACCTAGTCAATCCTACACCTGTTAAGAACAACTTTAACAGCGCTACAAAATGCGGCAGCAGCGCAAATAACCAGCGGATGCGGCAGCACGGGCCAAAAAATCGCCTCCAACAGCTGCCGCATCGTGGTTCGGTGATGCAAATATTTTGCGGCAGCGAGGCCTCGTGCTGCATATATACGTCAGCCACGCAACTGCCGCAAATCCCAGCCACGCAACCATGCGCAGTCCAACCATCCCAGCCACGCAACCATGCGCAGTCCAACCGCCAAATCGCCCACCCACCACCTACAGTGCATCCGGCGGTTATTTCAGCAGCTGTTAGAGTTGCTCTAAGCTGTTGGGTAGCTAGCACTTCACCTCCTGTGATCTGTTCTGCAGCTAGGCTACCTTCAGGCTGCAATGTACTACTTTCTTCGGTTTTCTGGTTGCAATTGTTTGGCGATCTATGCTTATCTGGGTCTGGTGGTTTTATAGTTAGAGAGCAAGCTACGTTACTTCAGTTTGAACATGGTTTAATTTATGCTTAGATTGTGTAGGGATTTGAAACACTGAGTCATGTGAGATTGTACATCTACGGCGTTGACAGAAAGTTCCCTTGTTTCGTTGTGCGCCACTTTCTTTATATTTCTGAGTTTCTTCTTTGGATGATTTATTCTGCATCCATCCAACCATTCATCTCGTTTGGTGAGGTTCTATCTAGTTAATTGCCACGGATTTTGCCTCCTGAAATACATTGCCGCATGATTGCATAAGGTTTCAGTTATTTTACTAACGTACCTCTAACATATCCTGCGAGAAAACTACTCAAATTCAAACGTACATGTTACCTGAACTGCCAATGGGACACCCTTTGATACATTCAAGCTGGTGAAAAGAGGAAACTTCTTGATACAAACCTAGTTAGCATGATAGGAGAGTGATTTTGGCTCTGAACTTCGTTGAGTCCTGTAACACCCTCCGAATCGGACCTATGCAAGTTTGAGCAAAATTCGCCAAACCCGCATAGAAACGATTCAAAGGTGCCCACCAGGCACTTTCGTGCGGGTGGAAAACGAAGTAATAACATTACACAACAGTCCTTGATGGGACCCACAAAACAGATATATATAACGGCGACTCCAGGAGTCAAGAATACAAACATAATGTACAAAGATCCAAATCACCTTGAAAATGATCGAGCGTCCGACTACGGACAAGATGCAAATGGGGCTAAGAGCCCTGAAGAATAACCAATGGCGTCCATAACTCGCCTGTGCCAAGCCGGAAGGGTAACCCGCTAACGGCGTCGATCTCAAAACCTGCTTAAACAAAAGGGTGCCGACAAAGGGCAAAGGAAAAGAGGAGGCCAAGATCGAGGCCAAGACACGCGAGGCTAGAATTCAAGGTCCTCGCCACATAGGTATGGGTGGCAAGCGGCAAAGATGCAATCGAACAACCTATAGAGACTCGATACAACCGGGCGGATATCGAGAGGGATGAGAATGACCTAACCGGATCCAACTCAAGCTAGCACCAAACAAACCCATCTCGGTGTTTCCCTCGAGACCAAACGAGGAAGTCAACCGAGGAACTCACACAGTTGGCGGTTTTATTTATTCGGTTATCGTTGCAGCAATTACTAGTCAGGTATAGGTAATCATCCTGATAAAGTAGGCAGTGGGCACTTTTAGTTAATCATTCCGTTATAGTGGCAACACTTACTAGTCAGATACATTTATCATGATATAACCCAAAAACCCGGCAGTTGTTGGTACTTTTATTCAGCCATTCTGTTGTAGTTGTAATACTTACTAGTCAGATACAATTGTCGCAAGCGACAACCAAACAAGCAATGGTGGGCAGTATTAATTAGCCATTCCATTATAGTGAAGCTGAATTACTAGTCATTATAAGTCAAATTTATAGCAGTAAACTTTAGTTATGCTTGTCTATGATCGAGATACTGTGCTCCAAGTCGTCCATATCCGCGGACACGGCTTTCAGAAAGTTTTACCCGCCGGTGCACCAATAGCAACACACGCTCGATCAACCTCGAAAACCAAAACAAAACCCAACGAGGCTTTCACGATGAACAATCACAGATTCGAAATATTTCAGGGGCCACCCTTGAGTACACCAACGGAGTAAGCAAGCTCGAGACGGACTCAAGGTTTGCGTCGATGGTCAGAACGACAAGAGGCCCCAATCGGGACCTGTCGATACCGCGAAAACATCCCGCTTACCTAAATGCAAAGGTGCAGTACTCGCACAATTTAAATACAAAGTAGCATGGCATAAGTACAGGATAGTAAAACACCTCAAACTAGTTTGTGGCCCCAAGAAATAAGATGAATCAAGCTCGCCTGTGGGTCCCATATACCTCCCGGATGTGGATAGCGATAAATCAAGGAACAGTATCAAGTACTCGGGGTCTTACGGGACACAAGTGGCTCGAAACCAAATATTTTCTATCACCCACCGATGCCTCTGCTTATTTCAATTTTAGTTGTTAAACAGAAATTAAAGTGGTGATAAGTAAAACTAGAATCATCTCCAACATCAACATGCGGCAATACATCAGCAACTGTGGCATATGACGACTCACGTCAGCACTTGAGCAAGCAACTACGACGCGCGAGTCCAACTATCTACCAAACAACAGGCAATAGGATGTGTCCAAGGCAATATAGGGCTGCACGGTTGATCACGGGTACGGAAACTAGAGCATCGCAACACAGATAGCAATAGATCAACAGGAGGGAAGTAAATACTATAAAAGTAAGATAGGTAGAAAGGGGGAGATGCTCGCCTGAAAAACATTGTCGAAGGGTTCATCCGAAGATCGGGGCGAAGCTCACATCAACTCAACGACCTTATCCGCGAAGAAGCAAAACACTAGAAGAAACACCGGATGCAATATTTAATACACGGCAGAAGATCGGCATGATGCATGCATGATGGATGACATGGCAAAGGTGCGATGCAATTAGGCCAAGATTAAGCTGAACCGGGGTCCCGACGATTACTTAAATGGTTCAAGTTGTTTAGAGCCCCGCAAATTAAATGTTGTTTAGCAAGACAACAGATGGATCCGGTTCGCTACACATGTTTAGATGAGGCCAATATAAGGCTAGATTTGCCCGCATCTGGGGTCCATATTTAATTAGAGGTGAATCGGCATAAGGCCCCCAAACCACATGATAGTATGCATGCGAGATGAATGACAATTTAATATGCGACAAGGTTATATTTTATTGATAAAATAGGGTTGGCGAGAAGGGGTCACACATTAGGGGTCTCGACGATCTTGGGGTTCCGGGGTTCGGGGTCGGTCTCGGGGTCCAGGGTTCGACGGATTGGTCTCGGCGGAAGCGTTCTCGGGTCGGGGTAGATCTTGGCGTTATGAGGATCTTGTCGGGCTCGTGCCATCGAGGCAGTGTTAGCACTCGGGAGCGTTCTCGTGGCAATCTTGGCGTCCTGGGGCGATCCTGTCGCATCTGCGGTCGTGCCGGCGGTCTTGTCGTTCGGTGGCGGTCTTGGCGTTCTGGGGACCTTCGAGTCGGGGATCTTGGAACGTGCCGGCTTTCTCCAGATTATGCATCGCCGCTCCGTGTGGAAGGTCTCGAGGGTCCGGTGACGGAGGTCTTGACGGCCCGAGAGGAGAACTTGGTGGCCGCTCAAAGGTCGAGGAGGATCTTGTCGGTGTCGAACTTGGGAGTTCTCGCCTCAACCATCGATGGCCTACTTGGATCCGCGTCTCGGTACCTCGGGATTATCTGGGTCACTGTCGATCTTGTTGTCAGGGGCACACCACTTATCCGCCAACCACGACGGACATACATCCACCACCGAGATAGCCGGGTGCTGAAACAACATCTGAGAAACATTGGCGACGAGGCGACGCTGGAAGCAATGAATCGCACCGACGCCGACGGAGATGGGCACGGCAGCGGGGTTCTCGGCAGGATGGTCTTGGGCGGGCGAGACGCGAGGAGGAGGGCCCGGCGCTGGGCGGGCGGGTCGCAGGGTGCGGCGGGGATCCGCGGAGAAGGCGTGTCGGCGAGGTCGGGAAGCGAGGTGCTGGTCGGTGGCCGTGGCGAAGCCGAGAGAGGCGGCCCGGCGAGCTGGGCGTGCCGCTGGCGACGAGGCGGCCTGCTCGCGGAGGAGGCGGACGGGCTTGAGGCGCTGGTCCGCGGGCGCGCTGGACGGCCAGAGCCGGGCGGCGGGCCGAGCTTGGCGGAGGCGGACGAGCGGACGGGCGACGACAGGAGGCGCGGCCGCGAAGCGCGGGCAGCGGCGGGCTCACGGCAGGGCGGGCGGCGAGGTTGGAGGGGCGGCAAGGCGAGAGCGGCGGCGAGGGACGGTTGCCGGGGAGGCGCAGGGCAGAGGCCTCTGCCGGCGGCGGCGGGGATGCTGCGTCGCGAGGCGAGGGCGAGCGGTTGCTGGAGCGAGACGGGGCGCAGAGCGGGCCGAGAGGGTGCGCGGAACGGGAAGGCCGGAGGGCGCCATGAGGGGACGGGCCGCGTGCGCAGAGAGAGAGAGGGGGACGTGGGGAGGCGCGGGCTTGCAGGGAGCTTGGAGGGGACGGAGGAGGAAGATGGGGTCGGGCAGCGCGTGTGGGGGGGGCGTGGGTCCGAGGGGCAGTGGGGTCGGGAACAACCGTGAGGCGCTGGCGTGGACGGGTGGGGCGTCTGGGCGCGGGCGAGGGGTCCTGTGGGGAGGGGATCGTGGGAGCGGCGCGAGGGGCCACTGGGGTAGGTGGGATCCGGTGGGAAGGCTGTGGTGTGTTGTGTGGTGTGTGTGTTTGAGAGGAGAGAGGAGGGACAAGTGGCGGTTCTGGTTGGTGAGGAGAGGGTGTTGATGTGGCGCCTGTGATTGGAGGGAGGTGGCCGGGTGTGGGTAGTTTTCGGGTAGCCGAGGAATAAGGGGTGGGCTGACCGACGAATTACAGGGTCGTCGGGTCATTCGCCCGCTCACGCCCCACTAAAATAAATATAATTTTATTCGCTTTAAACGGCCGTGCAAACCAATAACAGCCAAAACAAAATATTCCGGGGACCCGGTTTTGATGTTTGAATAAAGAGGGGGCGTTTCGGAAACAACACGGGCTTTGCAAACATAGTTTTATGCAAACAATGCATGATGATGACGATGCAATGCACAAATTCAACGCGATTTTCTAGTAGTGGTTTTGCGGGATGCCACAATTCGACACCACTAACAAGGGATCTCGCCCTCGAGATCCGCCTCATGGTACCGGAAGGAAGGTCGGCGATCTGATCCGTTGCGCTTCGTGTAGGTCCTCGCGACACCACTAACAAGAGGTCGTTGTCCGTGATCGTCGAGAGAACACTCCGGAGACAAAAGGTCGAAGGTAGAGGTATCAACAAATAAAGCCACCTCTAACTTCGATGGAAAGAGGGAACCGATGCATTCTCATCCACTTCAATGTACAAAAGCGAATAGAAGGGGTAGTCGGCATGGGGGCCAATCCATCACGCACCCAAACTATTACTCTGCACAATCGGTAGAAAATAGTGCAACCGTTCTCGGAAACAGACTGAAGATCTCGACAAACGAGGTTCGGAACAAAGGAGTGATGCAGACTCTGCATCTGATCTGGCGCAGATGATGTCGTCGCGTCGGAAAACACCGGAAGGCACAAACAATGAACAAAGAATGGTAACACCGTAGACGGATTCATCGGCAGCTGGAACACCGGATGGTGGAACACCGTTATCAGAGGAGGAAGCGAAACCCTGAAGGTACGACGGAAACCCAACCACGAGAAATCCTGGACTCGAAGAAAAGACGAGAGCGGATTCAAAGCACGTAGAGGTAAGAGGAGAACAGCAGAGGGGTAAGGAGTAAAATCAGACCTAATCAGAACTATCCAACCGATTTTCAAAAATAGTTTTGACACTCTACTTCGGCCGTTAGCTAGGTTATCCTACAGGCTGGACTTCAGGGGTATCGCAACCGAGCTCGATACCACTCAGAACACCCTCCGATCAGACCTATGCAAGTTTGAGCAAAATTCGCCAAACCCGCATAGAAACGATTCAAAGGTGCCCACCAGCACTTTCGTGCGGTGGAAAACGGGTAATAACATTACACAACAGTCCTCGATGGGACCCACAAAACAGATATATATAACGGCGACTCGTGAGTCAAGAATACAAACATAATGTACAAAGATCCAAATCACCTTGAAAATGATCGAGCGTCCGACGGACAAGATGCAAATGGGGCTAAGAGCCCGCCCCAAGAATAACCAATGGCGCCCATAACCCTGCCTGTGCCAAGACGGAAGGGTAACCGCTAACGGCGTCGATCTCAAAACCGCTTAAACAAAAGGGGTGCCGAAAGGGCAAAGAAAAAGAGGAGCCAAGATCGAGGCCAAGACACGGCGAGGCTAGAATTCGGTCCTCGCCACATAGGTATGGTGGATCAAGCGGCAACAAGATGCAATCGAACAACCTATAGAGACTCGATACAACTGGCGGATATCAGAGAGGGATGAGAATGACCTAACCGGATCCAACCTGAAGCTAGCACCAAACAAACCCATCCTGGTGTTTCCCCCTCGAGACCAAACGAGGAAGTCAACCGAGGAACTCACACAGTTGGCGGTTTTATTTATTCGGTTATCGCTAAAGAATTACTAGTCGTATAGGTAATCATCCCGATAAAGTAGGCGATGGCACTTTTAGTTAATCATTCCGTTATAGTGGTAACACTTACTAGTCGATACATTTATCATGATATAACCCAAAAACCCGCAGTTGTTGGTACTTTTATTCAGCCATTCTGCTAGAAGTTGCAATACTTACTAGTCGATACAATTGTCGCAAGCGACAACCAAACAAGCAATGGTGGGCGTATTAATTAGCCATTCCATTATAGTGAAGCTGAATTACTAGTCATTATAAGTCAAATTTATAGCAGAACTTTAGTTATGCTTGTCTATGATCGAGATATCGTGCTCCAAGTCGTCCATATCCGCGACACGGCTTTCGTAAAGTTTTACCGCCGGGTGCACCAATAGCAACACACGCCGATCAACCTCGGAAAACCAAAACAAAACCCAACGAGGCTTTCACGATCGAACAATCACAGATTCAAATATTTCAGGGCCACCCTTGAGTACACCGAACGGAGTAAGCAAGCTCGAGACGGACTCAAGGTTTGCGTCGATGGTCAGAACGACAAAGAAGTCCCCAATCGGGATCGCCGATACGAAAACATCCCGCTTACCTAAATATGCAAAGCAGTGCGTGACCTACAATTTAAATACGTAAAGTAGCATGGCATAAGTACAGATAGTAAAAACACCTCAAACTAGTTTGTGGCCCCAAGAAATAAGACGAATCAAGCTCGCCTCGGGGTCCCATATACCTCCCGGATGTGGATAGCGCGATAAATCAAGGAACAGTATCAAGTACTCGGGGTCTTACGGACACAAGTGGCTCGAAACCAAATATTTTCTATCACCCACCGATGCCTCGCTTATTTCAATTTTAGTTGTTAAACAGAAATTAAAGTGGTGATAAGTAAAACTAGAATCATCTCCAACATCAACATGCGGCAATACATCAAGAATCGGCATATGACGACTCACGCCAAGACTTGAGCAAGCAACTACGACGAGTCCAACTATCTACCAAACAACAGCAATAGGATGTGTCCAAGGCAATATAGGGCTGCACGGTTGATCACGGCACGGAAACTAGAGCATCGCAACACGATAGCAATAGATCAACAGGAGGGAAGTAAATACTATAAAAGTAAGATAGGTAGAAAGGGGAGATGCTCACGAAAAACATTGTCGAAGGGTTCATCCGAAGATCGGGGCGAAGCTCACATCAACTCAACGACCTTATCCGCGAAGAAGCAAAACACTAGAAGAAACACCGGATGCAATATTTAATACACGGCAGAAGATCGGCATGATGCATGCATGATGGATGACATGGCAAAGGTGCGATGCAATTAGGCCAAGATTAAGCGGAACCGGGGTCCCGACGATTACTTAAATGGTTCAAGTTGTTTAGAGCCCCGCAAATTAAATGTTGTTTAGCAAGACAACAGATGGATCCGGTTCGCTACACATGTTTAGATGAGGCCAATATAAGGCTAGATTTGCCCTGGGGCCCATATTTAATTAGAGGTGAATCGGCATAAGGCCCCCAAACCACATGATAGTATGCATGCGAGATGAATGACAATTTAATATGCGACAAGGTTATATTTTATTGATAAAATAGGGTTGGCGAGAAGGGGTCACACATTAGGGGTCTCGACGATCTTGGGGTTCCGGGGTTCGGGGTCGGTCTCGGTCCGTGGTTCGACGGATTGGTCTCGTGAAGCGTTCGGTCGGGGTAGATCTTGGCGTTATGAGGATCTTGTCGGGCTCGTGCCATCGAGGCGTGTTAGCACTCGGAGCGCTCGTGGCAATCTTGGCGCCCCTGGGCGATCTGCCGCATTCGCGGTCGTGCCGTGGTCTTGTCGCTCGTGGCGGTCTTGGCGCTCGGGACCTTCGAGTCGGGATCTTGAACGCCGGCTTTCCAGATTATGCATCGCCGCCCGTGTGGAAGGTCTCGAGGTCCGTGACGGAGGTCTTGACGCCCGAGAGGAGAACTTGGTGGCCAAAGGTCGAGGAGGATCTTGTCGGTGTCGAACTTGGGAGTTCTCGCCTCAACCATCGATGGCCTACTTGGATCCGCGTCTCGGTACCTCGGGATTATCTGGGTCACTGTCGATCTTGTTGTCAGGGGCACATCACTTATCCGCCAACCACGACGGACATACATCCACCACCGAGATAGCCGGGTGCTGAAACAACATCTGAGAAACATTGGCGACGAGGCGGACGCGCTGGGAAGCAGCGAACCGGGCACCGACGCCGACGGAGATGGGCACGGCAGCGGGGGTTCTCGGCAGCGGATGGTCTTGGGGCGGGGCGAGACGCGAGGAGGAGGGCCCGCACGGCGCGGGTCGGGCGACTGCAGGGTGCGCGGGATCCGCGGAGAAGGCGTGTCGGCGAGGTCGGGAAGCGAGGGTGCGGGTCGGCCGTGGCGAAGCTGGAGAGGCGGCTCGTGAGCTGGCGTGGGCGGTCGCCGCCACGAGAGGCGGCTGCCATGAGGAGGCGACGGGCTTGAGGCGCGGGTCCCGCTGGCTGGACGGCCAGAGCCGGGCGGGCTCGGGCCGAGCTTGCGGAGGCGGACGAGCTGACGGGCGACGACGGGCCAGGAGGCGCCGGGCCAGCGGGCAATGGCTCACGAAGCAGTGGCGGGCGGCGAGGTTGGGGAGGGGCGGCGATGAAGGGAATATGCCCTGAGAGGCAATAATAAATTGTTTATTATGTGTATTCCAAGTATATGATAGATGTTTATTTTGCATGCTATAATTGTATTAATACGGAAACGTTAATACATGTGTGTTTAATAAACAAACAGAAAGTTCCTAGTTAAGCCTCTCTCATAAACTAGCTCGTTGATTAACAAGATGATCAAGGTTTCGATCATGGACATTGGATGTTGTTAATAACGGATCACAACATTAGTGTAATGATGTGATGAACATTCATCCAAGTATAGCATTACGATCAAAGTCATTGAGTTTATATTGCTATAACAACTTACGGTGATCCTAATCCTTAGACCATGAGATCATGTCAATCACTAACACCTAAGAGTTTCTTGATAACATCAAACGTCACACCGTAATGTGGTGATTATAAAGATGGGTTCGTAACTAATAAAGTGTTATGTTGAGGCTCATGGATCAAGAGTGGAATTTGTTCATCCCGATGACGGATAGATATACTGGGCCCTCTCGGTGATATCACATTGATTAGCTTGCAAGCAAGTGATTTGATCACTAGAATGTTATATCACGAACGAGAAAAGAGTGCATGTCGGTAACGAGATCAAACTAGGTATGGAGATACCGATGATCGAATCTCGGACATGTAATATATCGTGAGACAAAGGGATTAAGATACTAGCGTAAAAGGTTCACGATCACAAGAAAGTCATCGTTGAATGTGTGGGAGTCAGATGGGTCTCAGATCCCGCTCGATTATTGATCCGAGAGGGTCTCGATCATGTCCGCATTATTCACGAACCATAGGGTGACACACTTAAGAGACACCGACATCCAATTGGAGCAAAAGTTTCATGCCGAAGAATAAACAAGCAGGAATTTATTTCACTAGATACCAAAGTGTTTTGGGTGAAATTGCATAAAGTGGTTATGCATGTGAAATAGAATTCTAGCAAGGTTATTTGTGAATGTTTGTCATTAAAGTAATTGACAAAATTCTGAATAAAATAAAAGAGTTTTATTTAATGAGAGTTTGCATTAAATTTGGTGGAAATTTAATGGGATTTTTGAGTGGGATTTTGAGTGGACTTTTGAAGGGTCATTTTGTGAGTGGAGTGTCCACCCACATGATGAGGGGAGGGCAGCCCCCATGCGCTGCCACCCCTTGGGGTTCCCCCTCCTCCTATAAAAGGAGCCCTCCTCTCACTTCTCACTCACACCTCCTCGTGAAGGATCTCTCTCCTCTAGAATTTATCCCCATGGTCTCGGACTAGCGAGATACATGTTCCCGTGGCTTTTCGGCAAGAAAGAGTTGTGCTTCCGCTGCATCGCTGGAGCGAGGAGGCGGAGGTTGCTCGGTGCCTAACGCGTGTGCGAGCACGGATGCGCCCCGATTTGCGGCGCTTAGGACTTCCTCTCGATCTTGAGATCGGCAAGAGATCGTCTACATCAACCACGAGTTTGGACTCGTTAAACTTTGTCGGTCTTCAAGGGTATGTTCTCTACGGATGTACATCCGCCCGCTGTTTGTATCTAGTATACATAGATCTTGGTATATAGTTCACACCGTAGGAAAACTTTTGTTTTCTCTGCTGCGAACCCTTCAAAGGTATCGAGCCGGATCTATGCGTAGATACTTTACACGGTAGTACACATATGAGTATGTGGGCGATGATGATCATGTTGTTGCTCCTTTCTTGTGATTTTGGATATTGGTGGCATAGTGGGATGAAGCGCCCGACAAACTTTACATGTCCTCGCACATGAGACCTTTCCACGCTTGACATGCAACTAGTTTGCATAAGTGGCTAGCGGTGTCTGCCTCCTACTATAGTCAATATCTATTTTGCAAGCGAGTTGTCAACAATTTGATTATCCTCGTTGTGGTTCATGTTCGTAGGTAAGAACGGTTCTATCTCGAAAGCCCTCACCACGTAAAACTTGCAATGGATAAATTAGAGGCGCCTAGTTTAGATTGTTCTTGGGCTAGTGTTATGATATGGTAGTGTTGTAAGTAGAAGTATGAGATGATACTCTTACAACACACATAGCGTAAAATCCATAGATTGTGGATTTACACATATAGGTATGATAGTGATCATACCACGATGCACATGATAGAGATCATCTCAAGGAACCATATAATTTCACTATTAAACATATGATGTTTGATTGCATCTTATATTGCTTGTTTAAGCGCTTTGTTAAGCATAATAAGATGATCCCTCATTTTAAATATCAAGATAAGAATGTGTTCTCCTTTAGTATGCACCGATTATGTTTTCGCCGCCCAAGACATCACGTGATGATCGGGTGTACTTGGATCCTCGACCATACTGGTGTAAGACAGCTTACACGCAAAATACTAAGGTTCTAACTTGGCGAGCCTAGCATGTACGCATACATGGCCTCGGAACACGTAATCAAAGGTTAAGCATGAGTCATATAGTTGATATGATGCCCATTTGATGCTCGCTTTGAAGCTATACCGACTCACGTGATGATCGGACTTGGTGTAGTGGATTTGGTTCATGTAATCACCAAAAGGACACGAGGATGTCGCTTTTGAGTGGGAGTTCATTCGTAATATAGATTAGTTGAACTCAATCTATCATACACTTAGTCTAAACTTTACAAATTCTGTTGTAGATGGCACCACCTGCTTTTAATTTCAATGCGTTCATGGAGAAAGAGAAACTAGCAACGAACGGTAGCAACTTTACTGAATGGGCCATGAATTTGAGGATTCTCCTCACGCACAAAAGCAATATGTGCTAGAAGCGCCGTTAGGCCCCACCCTTTGGACGATGCCCCTGACGAGGAGAAGAATGTCTATCTGACTCGTCAGGAGGACCACAACTTAGTTCATTGCGGCATATTGTATGGGCTAGAGCCGGAACTTCGAAAGCGTTTCGAAAACGGCAATGCTTTTGATACAATGGGTGAGTTGAAAATGATTTTCGACACACATGTCAGCAGAGAGAGCTACAATGCTTCGTAAAAGTTCTTTAGTCTGCATGATGGAAGAGAACAGCTGTTAGTGAGCATGTACTCAAGATGTCGTTACGCCGATAAGCTTGTGTCCTTGGGAATAACGATTCCCATTGACTTAGGCATCCATCGTGTTCGCAGTCTCGCCACCTAGCTATAAGAGCTTCGTGATGAACTATAATATGCAAGGCATGAAGAAGTCTCCCCGAGCTTCACAATGCTTAAAACCTGAAGTGGAGATCAAAAGGAACATCAAGTGTTGATGATCAATAGGAACACCGGTTTCAAGAAAGACAAGAAGGAAAACGGAAGGGAAGTAAGGGCGGCAAGCCTGTTGCAGCGCTGAAAAGAAACCCGAGTTGGACCTAAGTCCGATACCGAAAGTGCTACTATTGTAAGGGATGCCATCGAAGCGAATCGCCCAAGTATCCGCGCATAAGAAGGCCGGCAAGGCAAACAAAGGTATATATGATATACATGTTATTGATGTGTACTTGACTAGTGCTCGCAGAGCACCGGGTATTTGATACCGGTTCAGCTAATATTTGTAACTCGAATCGGGTCATGAACAAAGCATCGCTAGCAAGGGGTGAGGTCAAGATGCGGTTCGGCAATGGATCAAACGTTGATGTGATCGCCGTCGAACGCTACCTCTCCACTTACCGTCGGGATTAGTTATAAACTTAAATAATCGTTATTGGTGCCCGACCGAGCATGAACATTGTATCCGGATCATGTTTGATGCAAAGTGGTTTTTCATTCAAATCTGAGAACAATGGTTGTTCCATTTATATGAATGAAATCTTTATGGTCATGCACCAATGTTGAATGGTTTATTTCGTTGGATCTCGATGATAATGTTACACATATTCATAATATTGATGCTAAAAGGATTAAACTTAGTGATGATATATCCGCATATATGTGGCACTCGCCGTCAGGTCATATTGGCATTAAACGCATGAAGAAGCTCCATTCGGATGGACTTTTAGAATCACTTGATTATGAATCATTTGATACATGTGAGCCATGCCTTATGGGCAAGATGACTAGAACGCCGCTTTTCCTGTTCAATGGAACAGGCGATTTATTGGAAATCATACATTCGGATGTATGTGGTCCAATGAGTGTGTTTGCCGAGGTGGATATCGTTATTTTGTTACTTTCACGGATGATTTGAGTAGATACGGTTATATCTACTTGATGAAACACAAGTCGAAACCTTTGAAAAGTTCAAGGAATTTCGTAATGAAGTGGAAAATCATCGTAATAGAAAGATCAAATTTCTACTGTCCGACCGTGGAGGTGAGTATCTAAGTTACGAGTTTAGCACTCACATGAAAGAGTGTGGAATTGTTTCACAACTCACACTGCCGAACACCACAAATAAAATGGTGTCGGAACGTCAGAATCGTACTTTATTAGATATGGTTCGATCTATGATGTCTCGACGGACTTGCCGCTGTCATTTTGGGGTTATGCACTAGAAACCGCTGCATTCACTTTAAATCGGGCACCATCTAAACTGCTGAAACGACATCAGATGAATTGTGGTTTGGAAACAAACCTAAGCTGTCATTCTTAAAGTTTGGGGTTGCGATGTTTATGTGAAGAAACTTCAACCGGATAAACTCGAACCCAAAGCGGAAAAATGCGTCTTCATAGGATACCCTAAAGAAACTATTGGGTATTCCTTCTATCAGATCCGAGGGCAAGGTTTTGTTGTTAAGAATGGATCCTTTCTAGAGAAAGAGTTTCTCGAAAGGTGTGAGTAGTCGGAAGGTAGAACTCAAGAGGTTATGGAACCTTCTCTTCAAAGTATGGCGAGTAGCGCAGTCGAAGTCGCTCCGGAGTTGGCTCCACCTGAAGAAGGAACTAATGATAATGATCATGAAACTCCGAAGAGAGTACTCGAACCTCGCAGTCAAACAGACGCTGCAGCCCCGAGTCAGACGGAAATCCTGTCATAAATTTCATGGTTGATGAAAATAATGACCTGCGACGTATGAAGAAGCGATGATGAGCCCGGATTCCAACAAATGGTTAGAAGCCATGAAATCCGAGATGGAATCCATGTATGAAAATCAAGTTTGGAACTTGGTGGAATTACACCAATCGAAAGGCCGTGGAGAACAAATGGATTTTCAAAAGGAAAACTGATGCCGATGGTAATGTGACCATCTATAAAGCTCGACTTGTCGCAAAGGGGTTTCGACAAATTCAAGGAGTTGACTACGATGAGACTTTCTCTCCGTAGCGATGCTAAAGTCAGTTAGGATTATGTTAGCAATTGCATATTTCGATTATGAAATATGGCGATGGATGTCAAAACCGCTTCTCAATGGTAATATTGAAGAAGAGTTGTATATGATACAACCAAAGGGTTTTGTCGATTCTAAGGATGCTAACAAGGTGTGCAAGCTTCAGCGATCCATCTATGGATTGAAGCAAGCATCACGGTTGGAATCTCCGCTTTGATGAGGTGATCAAAGAGTTTGGATTTGTCCAAACTTATGGAGAAGCTTGTATTTACAAGAAAGTGAGTGGGAGCAATGTGGCATTTCGATACTATATGTGGATGACATATTATTGATCGAATGATATAGAACTTTAAACAGTGTTAAAAGTTATCTAAACAAAGAAATTTTCAATGAAGGACCTAGGTGAAGCATCTTACATATTAGGCATAAAGATCTATAGAGATAGATCTAGGCGCCTAATAGGGCTATCGCAAAGTACATACCTTGATAAGATTTTAAAGAAGTTTAAAATGGACGGAAGTAAGAAGGGGTTCTTACCTATGTTGCAAGGCAAGACATTGAGTAAGACTCAAAGTCCGCTTCCGGAAGAAAGAGAGATAATGGACAAAGTCCCTATGCTTCACCATAGGCTCTATAATGTACGCCATGCTATGTACAAGACCGGATGTGGCACACGCTATTAGTTTGACTAGTAGGTACCAATCGGATCCGTGTTCTAACATCGATAGCGGTCAAGAATATCCTTAAGTACTTGAGAAGAACTAAGGATATGTTTCTTGTATACGGAGGTGAAGAAGAGCTCGTCGCTAAGTGTTATGTCGACGCTAGCTTTGACACCGATCCGGATGACTCTAAGTCTCAATCCGGATACGTATTTCTCATGAATGGCGGAGCGTTAGTTGGAGGAGCTCCAAACAACCTGTGGTAGCGGGATCAACAACGGAGGCCGAATATGTTGTCGCTTGAAGCTCAGAAGCGCTTTGGATGAAGGAGTTCATATCCGAACTAGGAGTTGTGGCGCATTGGACCCAATGGTGATCTATTGTGACAACAATGGTGCCATTGCCAATGCCAAAGAGCCAAGGTCTCACAAGCATTCCAAGCATATTAAGCGCGGTTTCACTCCATCCGCGAGCATGTCAAGGATGGAGATATAAAGATTTAGAAGTACATACGGATCTCAATGTAGCAGATCCGTTGACTAAAACTCTCCTAGAGCAAAACATGATCAACACCGTAACTCAATGGGTGTTAGATATATCACTATGTAACTAGATTATTGTCTCTAGTGCAAGTGGGAGATCAAGGAATATGCCCCGAGAGGCAATAATAAATTGTTTATTATGTGTATTCCAAGTATATGATAGATGTTTATTTTGCATGCTATAATTGTATTAATACGGAAACGTTAATACATGTGTGTTTAATAAACAAAGAAAGTTCCTAGTTAAGCCTCTCTCATAAACTAGCTCGTTGATTAACAAGATGATCAAGGTTTCGATCATGGACATTGGATGTTGTTAATAACGGGATCACAACATTAGTGTAATGATGTGATGAACATTCATCCGAAGTATAGCATTACGATCAAAGTCATTGAGTTTATATTGCTATAACAACTTATGAAGTGATCCTAATCCTTAGACCATGAGATCATGTCAATCACTAACACCGGAAGAGTTTCTTGATAACATCAAACGTCACACCGTAACAGGGTGATTATAAAGATGGGTTCGTAACTAATAAAGTGTTATGTTGAGGCTCATGGATCAAGAGTGGAATTTGTTCATCCTGATGACGGTTAGATATAGGCCCTCTCGGTGATATCACATTGATTAGCTTGCAAGCAAGTGATTTGATCACTAGAATGTTATATCACGGGAACGAGAAAAGAGTGCATGTCGGCAACGAGATCAAACTAGGTATGGAGATACCGATGATCGAATCTCGGACATGTAATATATCGTGAGACAAAGGGATTAAGATACTAGCGTAAAAGGTTCCGACGATCACAAGAAAGTCATCGTTGAATGTGTGGGAGTCAGTATGGGTCTCCAGATCCCGCTTCTGATTATTGATCTGAGAGGGTGCTCGATCATGTCCGCATTATTCACGAACCGTAGGGTGACACACTTAAGAGACACCGACATCCAATTGGATCAAAAGTTTCATGCCGAAAAGAATAAACAAGCATGAATTTATTTCACTAGATACCGAAACAGGTTTTCGGTGAAATTGCATAAAGTGGTTATGCATGTGAAATAGAATTCTAGCAAGGGGTTATTTGTGAATGTTTGTCATTAAAGTAATTGACAAAATTCTGAATAAAATAAAAGAGTTTTATTTAATGAGAGTTTGCATTAAATTTGGTGGAAATTTAATGGGATTTTTGAGTGGGATTTTGAGTGGACTTTTGAAGGGTCATTTTGTGAGTGGAGTGTCCACCCACATGATGAGGGGAGGGCAAGGGCAGCCCCATGCGCGCCGCCACCCCTTGGGGTTCCCCCTCCTCCTATAAAAGGAGCCCTCCTCTCACTTCTCACTCACACCTCCTCGTGAAGGATCTCTCTCCTCTAGAATTTATCCCCATGGTCTCGGACTAGCGAGATACATGTTCCCGTGGCTTTTCGGCAAGAAAGAGTTGTGCTTCCGCATCGCTGGAGCGAGGAGGCGGAGGTTGCTCGGTGCCTCGAACGTGTGCGAAGACGGATGCGCCCGATTGCGGCGCTAGGACTTCCTCTCGATCTTGAGATCGGCAAGAGATCGTCTACATCAACCACGAGTTTGGACTCGTTAAACTTTGTCGGTCTTCAAGGGTATGTTCTCTACGGATGTACATCCGCCGTTGTTTGTATCTAGTATAAATAGATCTTGGTATATAGTTCACACCGTAGGAAAATTTTTGTTTCTATGCTGCGAACCCTTCAGCGGCAAGCGAGAGCGGCGAGGGACGTTGCCGGGAGGCGCAGGCAGGCCTCTGCGGGCGGGATGCTCACGCGAGGCGAGGGCGAGCTTCTTGGAGCGAGACGGGCGCAGAGGCGGGAGAGGTGCGCTGAACGGGAAGGCCGAGGGCGCCATGGGAGGGGACAGGGCTGCGCGCAGGAGAGAGAGAGGGGGACGCGTGGGGGAGAGCGGCGGCGGCGATAGGGAGCTTGCAGAGGTGGGAGCGCGGAGGGGACGGAGGAGGAAGATGGGGTCGGGGCAGCGTGTGCGTGGGTAGCGTGTGTGGGGGGCCAGGGGCGTGGGTCCGGTAGGGGCAGGTGGGGTCGGGAACAACTGGGGGAGGCGCGGGGTTGGCGTGGACCGGGTGGGGGCGTTGGCTGGGCGAGGTGGGTCCTGTGTGGGGATCGGGCGTGGGAGTGGGCGCGTGGGTGAGGGGCCAGCTGGGGTAGGTGGGATCCGGTGGGGGGGAAGGCTGTGTGGTGTGTTGCGTGGTGTGTGTGTTTGAGAGGGAGAGAGAGGGAGGGACAAGTGGCGGTTCCTGGTTGGTGAGGGAGAGGGGTGTGCTGATGTGGCGCTCCAGGATTGGAGGGGGGGAGGTGGCCAGGGGGTGTGGGTAGTTTTCTGGGTAGCTGTAGGAATAAGGGGTGGGGCTGGTCGGACCGATTTAATTCTGGGGTGGTCGTTCGGGTCATTCGGCCCGTTCGACTGCCCCACTAAAATAAATATAATTTTTATTCGTTTTTAAACGGGCCGTGTGCAAACCAATAACAGCCAAAACAAAATATTCCGGGGACCCGGTTTTGATGTTTGAATAAAGAGGGGGCGTTTCGGAAACAACACGGGCTTTGCAAACATAGTTTTATGCAAACAATGCATGATGATGACGATGCAATGCACAAATTCAACGCGATTTTCTAGTAGTGGTTTTGCGGGATGCCACAAGTCCATCATTTAAAAGTTTCAAAAAGTACATCATAGTATTGAGGACATGTGTAGGTACATTATACTCCCACTGTCCCAAAATATAAGGCGCCTAAAGATTAGTCAAAAGTTAAATCTTACTAACTTTAACCAAATATTTAGGAAA
This sequence comes from Avena longiglumis, assembly GCA_030063025.1. Classification (NCBI taxonomy): domain Eukaryota; kingdom Viridiplantae; phylum Streptophyta; class Magnoliopsida; order Poales; family Poaceae; genus Avena; species Avena longiglumis. Next base: position 29,625,514 of record CP125979.1, on the reverse strand, counting down.
AATATCTACATCTAAAATATTGAATGGACAGATTAAGAAAATATATCTTACGGTGAATCTATTGTTATTGATTCAGTATTTTAAATGTTTATATTTTTGTGTATAATCTTGATCAAAGTTAGAAAATGTTGACTTTTAACTAATCCTTAGACGCTTTATATTTTGGGACGGAGGGAGTATCAAATAGCAGGTCTATTTTTTATTACGCTGTGTTTGGATGTTGGAAAATAAGCTTGGAATTGAATTAGGCTGAAGATTTCAAATCCAAAATGGAAAGGAAATGACCTCTATTTCCAATTCTGTCATTTGGATGTGCAATGAATTTTCTATAGGAATCAAAGGGTAGTACCCAATTCCAAATCATGTTTGGATGTACATAACATGGAATTGAATGTTTTTTTTGAGATTTGACAATATAACAATCATTGGAGAAGAAGGGGAGGGAGGAAGGGAGAGGGAGGGCGCCGCCTCCAGCAACCTCTCGCCGGCGCTAGGGCACCCACCTTGCCACTGCCATGGGGTTAGGGTTCGGGGGAGCCCCCCCCCCCCCCCAGCTGTTCCAAGAAGGGGAGGGAGGAAGGGAAGGGGAGGGGTGGGGAGCTCACCGGCGGGGAGGGGTGGCGAGCGGCGCGTCTGCTAGGTCGGGGTGAGGAGCTCCTAGCGAGAAAGGACGGTCGGGGGAGGCGATATCGCGGGGCTCGCGGGGGCTGTTTCCACGCTCTTTCCGAGCGGACGGGCTCGGAAAGTTCGAGGACGGGGCGTACGCTCGCGGGGGGGGGCTCGGAATCGGTCCCTCTTTCCACGTTTCGATTTTCATGCCTTTCCAAACGCCTGAATTAGGTCTACTAATTCCAGAATTCTAATTCTAAGGCTTTTTTCCAACATCCAAACACAGTCAATATATTTGTCTTATGTAGCCCATAAATAGTAATATGTATTAACGAAACTTTATATGTACACAGTTGACATCCATATATTCATGTATAGGACAAAGTTACGATTTTTTAAAATTTAAAAATAGTGTTTTTTATTTTTGTTACATAGCAGGTTCCATACAGCCCATGATCTATCATGCGTTTTTTGTGGGATTAAATGGATTGCATTAATCAAATAAGACTGCATTTACAATCCCATAATAGGGGAATGACATCTGGCCCTGACCCTAACCATACAGCAGTATGGTCATTCAATCTACCAAACTGACCTGGTCGCCGTGTGCCCGACGAGTCGGACAAACCAACTTTGGTGTCTGACGAGACAACTTTGGAGTCCGACAAACCATCTTTGGTGTCTGTTAAGGCAATTTTGGTGAGTGACGAGGCAGTTTTGGTGCTCGACGAGACAATTTTGGTTCTATCGACGGGGGCAGCGGTAGGGATAAGCGGCAGAAGTAGTGGTCAAGTCCAAGGCTGTATGCCGCTAGCCTACTCCTGAGTAAGAACAGCTCATGACTTCATGCGTTGGTCTCACTTGGTTGGTGGACTTCTTCCTTCTTTCAGCTGCTGTTTTGCTGAACTCTTAGAGTTACAGTTTCAGTTTCTTAGATCATTTTGAGTATCTATCGACAGTTACATCTACTTCAGTTATGGTTGGTATTACCAGCAAGAACGTCCTCAATGTTCTAGCAACTTCATATGTTTATTGCAAAGTGGATTAAGAAAATCCATCGCTTATGAGATTGTGATTCTACTTGTATACTCTGAATGTTCTTGCAACTTCATATGCTTGGAGGACATCTTGGTTAGCCTGCAAGCATCATACGTCATATTTATATATTGAGGGTGTCGCATGCAGATTTCTTCTTATTGCAGCAGTGTAATAGACTCTTTGCTTGCTTTTCCTGTGGATTGTTAGTTGAATTATGTTTCTTTTGACACTTCAGTGTTATGGCACCAGAGTAGCATTTGCTAATGAATGTGGTAGTTTCATTTATTATATAAGCAATGATAATATGTGAAGGTATAGCTCGTTGTTACAAACTTATTGTGTCAGATCATATATGTCTGAATTGATTTCATATTTATTCAGCATGTTGGAACATATTGAAATGTGAAATCTTTTCATGTTGCAACTTGCAACCTCCAATTGCTTCTGATTCTAGATGCTTTTGCGTTCACTAGAGTGGTAGATATCGTGTCATGATTCCTGTCAATAAAGGAAGTACTAAATGTCACGAAATAGATGACGCTTTGGCTAAGTTTCTTATTAACCTACCGAAAGTGTAGTTTCTAAAAGGTCACGTTGCCCTTATCTAACGTAGAAATCAGAGAAAAGAATTTAGGAGTGTAAGGCAATATATTTTAGAAAAAACTCAAAGGCAGGAATATTTAGAATAAATCAACGGTACCAACGCAAATGCATCATGGAGTACGAGACTTGGCCGTAGCAGACACGACAATCACATCTACGAGAGTAAGAACTAGCCCTCCTAAGAAGTCAAGGACGCTATGATCAGGGACATCAAGGAGTACTAAGGGCTAATAATCACCCCGAGAGACGACTGGCTCCGTCAAAACCGCTAGAGGTCAGGTACATGGCGAAGCTAATAAGATAATGTGCTCTTTAGGGTGGGCTGATAACCACCAAGAAAAACCCATTATTCTTGACAGAAGCATAAAAAGTCGAAGTCGACTCTGCTATGTTTGAAACAGACTTCTAGCTAATTCCCGGTGCAACGCACAGGCTTTTGTGCTAATTCTAATACCCATTGTTCAATCACTAGCTTTGCCACTTTCCATAGATGTGCGAAGCGAATTGCACAAGAAAGGAAATCAGAAGCGGGTAAATGTTCAAATTAATCTGGCCGCGTTCAAATTGGAAAAGAAAAAACAAAAATAGACACGGAGAATAGTATCAATTGTACTACTCGAACCGGAAACAGCGTGACCTAAGAGCGTCTCCAATGTTGAAATAAGGTCGGTCATAAGGTCTCTAAGGTCGACCTTAGGCAACTTTATACATTGTGAGCACCGGTCTTAAGCTAGAAAAACTTGAGGTCGCCCATAGCGGTAATGCCCGGCCATAGAAAGTAGAAAACAATATTTCCTCTCTCTTCCCTCTGTCACATGGCAGTTCTTTGACTTCCTTACGTGCAAAGTGAAGAGCAAACCGGGTGGATAAGGGAAAGAAACATGCGTGGTGGGCTCCACCTTAAGACCCAGTTCGTCCTTAAGCATTGTGAGAATTTCATTTGGCTATAGCATGTATGGTGGGACCCAGCTTATGGCCCAAATAAAACTTAAGCATTGGAGACGCCCTAAGGGTGTTTCCACCGAGGCGACTCAAACGGTCTATGCATGTCCGAAACTGTCCCCGCGGACGCGTGGTGCGTGCGCGGTGTCTCAGCGGGGCGACCCATCCCACGAAAAGCGTCCGGTCCGACCCATCCATGCATCTAATCTGGGACTCAGTTACGTCGGCCCGGACGCGCGTGAACAGCGCGGACGTCGTTCCTGCGCGTGCTACTGGCCCACCCGTCAGCCACCTTGACCCGCGACATTGATTTTAGACGAGGTCAGCGGCACCGATTCAGAAGCACGCAGCGGCACCGATTCAGAGGTGCTGACGAAAGGCTGACCGGCGGCGGCCTGCGCCATCAATGGAGACGCGACGTCACGCTGACTCACAGGACGAAACGCTGTCCACCGCCACTGCAGGCACCGCCCGACGCCTGCCCACTGACTGGACACTTCAATGCCCCTCTTTGGCCTTCGAGTCGGTATCCGATGCCGTCCCTTTTTAACTGGCCATCCGCGGCCATCTTCTCGCACACAGAACACCATCTCTCTCCTCCTTCCCCTTTTCCTTCTCCACTGCTTGTAGCTAGCCATGGCCAGCGACGCTAGGTCGAGGGGAGGCCATGGCGGCCGTGGACACCGAGGGAGACGTGGAGGACGCGGCCAACTCACCGCGCCACCACGCTCTCCCTCAACGCCGTCGTCGCCCAAAGATTTCGACCCAGACACCCAGTTCGCCGTGGCCATCCACCACGGCATGCTGTGTGACAGGCTGCTCCTGTCCCACGGGTTCATGACGCTGATCGGCGACGAGTCGCTCCGCTCGCCATGCTGCGGGCAAACGGCTTCAGGACTGGCAGGTACCCAGCCGACCTGCAGTCCGACCACCTCGGCCAGATGTACCTCGGCAACGGCTGGGAGCGCTTCGCCCGCCTCGCACCAGATCGAAGCGGGCAACATCGTCGTCTTCAAGTACGACGGCGAAGGAAAGTTCGATGTCAGCGTCTTCGACCACACCATGTGCCGCCGCTGCTACCACTCTGACTCTGACTCCTCCGACTCCGACGAGTAGGGTAGGCTGTGCGCGCGCCAGGTATGATGTATCAATGTAGGCATTGACCATTTGTAATGGAAATCTTTATTCGACCATCACATATATATTTACAAAACAAGAGTACAACGGGTAGCCTACGGATCGGCCGACATTGGCCATTCTAACTAGGCGCCGCCTACGGGTCGACAACGCCCCATTCTAAGCTGAGATAGCGGTAGATCGCTTCCTGTGTCTGCAGCTCTTCGTCGGCTTTGGAGAGACGGGCACGCATGTACGTGTCGTCGGGATTGGCCCGCAATGCTTTGCGGAGTTCGTCACGCACTTCCCCGAGTGCAAGACGCCAGCGGTGCTCCGGCAAAAAGACGCGGTTCATCACCTCCAACGAGAAGCACTCGTCGGTGGTCCTGTTGTAGTTGTAGTGAGAGCACCGTGGCAACGGCGGGTTCGATAACCACCATGGCCGCTCTGGCCCCTCTTCTCTGCCGGCGTTGGGGTTGGGACGCTCGTCGGGTCGACGCCCGCGGCCAGGCATGGTGGTTTTTTGTGTTGTGGGTAGCGTGGGTATGGTTGAAGATAGCCCGGTGACCTCTCCTTTTTATGGCTGCACCTGGACGCGGCGGGAAACACCTAGAACTCGCGGGAAGCAGTGGAAAAGAAATGCGGAAGACGGCGGAAAGACGCTGGAAATACGCCGGCATTGCCGATGGCCCAACGCGGACAAATAGGTCGCGCCGCGCTGGCCGGACATGCCGAACCGCCTATCCATACTGACTGCGATCCGACCCAAACGGACACAAACGGACTGTTTGGGGTGATCCTATGGGTCGAACCGGTGGAGATGCCCTAAGCGTGAAAATAGGAAAACCGTCACAAATCTTGGTCTCTGGAATCGCATCGCCGCCACCTGTATTGCCTCGTCTCATCCTTCTCCTTCTTCCCCGCTGCTCCAATCGATCGAGCCATGGCCTCATCGCATAGGCCAGAGGTGACTGCCTCGACCTGCAACCCGGCGACTGCGGATGGCGCGCACCTGTTCAAAATCGAGAGGTACAGCCTGTACCAGGGCATCGGCGTCGGCAAGTGCATCCGGTCCGCAACCTTCGCCGTCGGCGGCTACGACTGGTGCCTGTGCTTCTACCCCGACGGCGACAAAGAAGACAGCAAAGACTGGGTCTCAGTATTCCTCGAGCTACAGACTGACCAAGTCGTGGCTAGGGCTGCCTACGATCTGACACTGATAGACCAGGCCGCCACCAAGCTGCTGCCGTGCCCAAATCTGGCCAAGATAGATCCTGTCGTGTTTGACACCACTATAGTGGAGCATGGTGCCTGGGGCATTACAAAATTCAAGAAGAAGAGCGAGCTCGACAAGAATTCATCCTACATATTAGATGACACCATCGTCGTCGCGTGCAGCCTTACTGTTATCACCTTCAATGATGCAGTGGCGGTGGAGGCTAAGGAGATATGTGACTTCAAAGTGCCGCCGTCCGACCTGTCGGATAACCTTGGTAAATTTCTGGAGGCTACAGAGGGATCCGACGTGTCTTTCAAGGTCAGAGACGAGGTTTTCCCGGCTCACAAGATCATCCTCGCAATGCGGTCGCCCGTCTTCAGGGCGGAGTTCTACGGGCCGATGAGGCGGGAAGATAGCTTGCGGAGCGAGGTCATCGTTGAAGATATGCAGCCTGATGTTTTCAAAGGCCTGCTTCACTTCATATACACCGACTCGTTGCCTCCAACAATCCATGGCCTCGCTGCTAACGAGTATGAAGAGATGTTGAGGCATTTACTAGTGGCTGCAGATAGGTACGCCATGGAAAGGATGAAGCTCATGTGCGAGAATAAGCTTGGCAGGAGAGTTTCTGACAAGACCGTGGCCACAACATTAGCTCTAGCCGACCAGCATCATTGCAGCAAGCTCAAGGATGCTTGTATCGAGTTTATCAACTCATTGACTACAATGGATGATGTTGTGGAAAGTGAAGGGTATGAGCACCTCAAAAGATCATGTCCTAATGTCTTTGTCGATATATGGGAGAAAGCAACTAAGACCCGCAAAATTTAGCTACCCCGGATATGTAAGATCAGTTGGCACTATATTTTTTACTTTTGGTTGAGTTAGTGTTAGAGTACACCATAGATAAGTATTAGAGTAGATCAATGATTGCTATATTTAGTAGTATATAGGATTCTTTCTCTACTAGCCTTTGTAGTCTCAAGTCTCCTAGTACTATATAATCAGCATAAGGGCTCTCAATGTAATCACGCTCAAGCAATACAATCATCTATTATTGCCTTCATGGTATCCAAGCCTCTCATTTCTCGACATAGGGTTTAGCGCACCACTTCTGTCGGGCCGCTCCGGGGAGATCAATCTCCACCAGGGGCTGCACAACTTGTAGATTGGATCCAATAGACATCATCAAAATTTTCTCGTCGGTCGCTTGACCGACATTTCTTCTTTCGCCGATCATATATCGGATTGCGTCGCCCACCACCGCATATCGTCATCACACGCCTCTACTCTAATCTTGCCATCGACTCATCTCTGGCAAATCCTCGCCAACGATCGTGCCAACGATGTTGTGTGCGGCACCCCAAGGGTGCCGTCACACTTTAGCAAAATATAGTACTAGTATTATAGCAAGTTGTTTAGCAGAACAATTCGTCAGTGCTGTTTTTTATATTATGTAAGTGCTAATTCTATCTAGCTTATGCTCGAATTTATTTAATTTGCATTTTTGTTACCAGATGATCTTTGTTTTTATTTAGATGCCGTTAAAACTACTTTGAAACCTTAATTTACAGTTTGTGAGATTATGAGATTTTGGAACGAAACTTATACAGATCCCAATTCCCAAAACCGTTTTTTGTCTAGTGAGACTCACGTTTGCTGACCGACTAGTACAATCATGCAGCTCTAAACCAAAGAGTTCTTTTTTTCTTTGGAAAAGGAAGATACTTCAAGTTGATATAAGTTGCTGAATAGCTAGCACTTCTGTTTGTTGCTGTCCTCCTGTAGTCTTTTCTGCAGGCTGAATGGAAGTTGGACAGAGAATCGTTTATGTCATGTTCATGTAAACAAAATGAACCAACAGAACGACAAACTCAGCAGCAAGTTTATACTACTACTAGAACAAAATGAAAGAAGAAGCTTCTTTCCTTTGTTGGTTCATTGCTAAAATAAACAGATACACAAGAACAAAAAGACCACATCGACATGATCAATCTAACAGCGCCCATTCCCACAACAGCACATTAACAAAAATGCTCACAGGTTGTGCAGAGGGCAGGATAGGAATCAAATAAAGGGCATGGCAAAGGTTTGCCATGAAGAAGTACAATGAGAACGAGGGTGGCAAGCAACACCAAGGAGGATGGTCATGATGTGATAGATAAAGAACCTAGAAGGACATGCTAACTTAGATTTATTCACAGAAAAGTACAGTAACATTTACAGATGGAACTGTTTCATAGTCCCAAACATTACCGTTCAGCGTAGCAGGATCTAGCGCTACATCTTTCTCATGATTTGCTTCACTTGTTCCAATATGTGGGAGTAGTGGCTGAATACCAACTCTGTCCCTACAAGGTTGCACCCATTTCTGTTGCATGGCCTTCCACCAATGATCAGATCAAACCACCGAATCGTCTCACCAAGGTCTCAAGGTAATCGCCTTTCCAATCTGAATCAGCTCACCAGTCTGCTTCGATTGATCCCACCAGGTTCTCAGGATGCTTTGGTTCATTTTGGAGAACTCAGTAGAAACCACTACCTTCAAGTGAATTACCTAGGCGGTCCAAAGCCACTTCTGCTCCACCTATGCCAGATAATAAGGACAGAACACGGATGCCTGAAGGAAATATCGACTTCAGGACTGAGAATTGATACGCCAATGTATCCACCTGGACAGAGTTACCAAGATACCAATACCTATTATTATTGTGAGAGTTGGTGGACGACGGTGATATTTTTTTTTTCCTAAAGTAACTATATATTTCATTAGACAATTCAGAGATTACCAAACATGCTTATCAACCAACTTTAGACAAATAACCTCGCAAGTAAAATTATACTAGTAGAGATAGAATCCTATATACTAGTAAATATAGCAATCATTGATCTACTCTAATACTTATCTGTGGTGTGTCTAACACTAACTCAATCAAAAGTATAAGAAATATAGTGCCAACTGATCTTACATATCTGGGGTAGCTGATCATCATCGTACCTCTGCTAAAACCTAGGCTTCTCCAGAAAACAAATGCATCATGTGGCATAGGAAGAATAGAGAATAATCTGAGCTATGGTCTCATCTCAAAGGGCATTGAACATGCTAAATTCTGCGGGTCTTAGTTGCTTTCTCCCAAATATCGACAAAGACATTAGGACATGATCTTTTCAGGTGCTCATACCCTTCACTTGCCACAACATCATCCATTGTAGTCAATGAGTTGATAAACTCGATACAAGCATCCTTGAGCTTGCTGCAATGATGTTGGTCGGCAAGAGCTAATGTGGTCGCCACAGTCTTGTCAGAAATTCTCCTGCCAAGCTTATTCTCGCACATGAGCTTCATCCTTTCCATGGCGTACCTATCTGCAGCCACTAGTAAATGCCTCATCATTTCTTCATACTCATTAGCACCGAGGCCATGGATTGTTGGAGGCAACGAGTCGGTGTATATGAAGTGAAGCAGGCCTTTGAAAACATCAGGCTGCATATCTTCAACGATGACCTCGCTCCGCAAGCTATGTTCCCGCCTCATCGGCCCGTAGAACTCCGCCCTGAAGACGGGCGACCGCATTGCGAGGATGATCTTGTGAGCCGGGAAAACCTTCTCTCTGACCTTGAAAGACACGTCGGATCCCTCTGTAGCCTCCAGAAATTTTCCAAGATTATCCGACAGGTCGGACGGCGGCACTTTGAAGTCACATATGCAGATCTCGTGGGCCTCTACCGCCACTGCATCATCGAAGGCGATAACAGTAAGGCTGCACGCGACCACGAGGGTGTCATCTAATATGTAGGATGAATTCTTGTCGAGGTCGCTCTTCTTCTTGAATTTTGTAATGCCCCAGGCACCTTGCTCCACTATAGTGGTGTCAAACACCACCTGGTTGATCTCGCTAGGATTTGGACACGGCAGCCGCAGCTTGGTGGCCTGGTCGATCAGTGTCAGATCGTAGGCAGCCCTAGCCACGACTTCGTCAGTATGTAGCTCGAGGAAGACAGACACCCAGTCTTTGCTGTCTTCATTGTAGCCGTCGGGGTAGAAGCACAGGAACCAATCGTAGCCGGCGACGGCGAAGGTTGCGGACCGGATGCACTTGCCGACGCCGATGCCCTGGTACAGGCTGTACCTCTCGATTTTGAACAGGTGCGCGCCGTGCGCAGTCGCCGGGTTGCAGGTCGAGGCAGTCACCTCTGGCCTATGCGATGAGGCCATGGCTCGATCTATTGGAGCAGCGGGGAAGAAGGAGAAGGATGAAACGAGGCAATACAGGCGGCGGCGATGCGATTCCGGAGGCCAAGATTTGTGAGGGTTTCCTATTTTCAGGCTTACGTCACGTACTATACGCTGTTTCCGGTTCGAGTAGTACAATTTTTTTTATACAATAAAAAAATACCATGTTATCTTCTCTTCTTTATTATATATACTATTATAAAAAAGTTTTATGGTCACTTTTATCTGGACAATTTTGCCCTCGCACCAAAAGTCCATATTACACACATTGCCACTTGTAAATTAAAACGCCCGAACCTTTTTTTTGGCAAGGCATGCAGCGGAGAGAAAATCATGTGAGCCAATCCCGAGCAAGAGGGTCGACCATGCAATGGTCAAATTCCTTTCTCACAGATCACCTCCTTCTCCCTCGGTCAGTCGGAACCACCGAAAACCCAGCAAAATTTGCAAGCAAAAATAGTGCGGCAAGATTCTCTACCAAAATTTCAATTGATTTATAAACTGTTGCGCTGGTCTCCCTGCTAATTCCTCCTTTTTTAGTGCCCCGGTAAGGAAAATCTCCACCAGTTCACTTATACCTCTATACCACTCTAACTTCTAATTGATATGCCACTCTAACTTCTTTATACCTCTATATATGTTATTGTGGTCATTACCAAACCAAATACAGCCAATTATACTCCCGCGTGTACACTTATACTCACATATGGACCGGTATAAGAAGAAAAAAGTCTGACTCGCACCCGCATCCATGACCTGGTCGACTTGGTCTTCTCCCCTGCGCTAGCTCTCCCACCCGGACGAACCCTAGCGGTCACCGGAGTCGGCCATGGCTGGAGCCTCACGTGTGACGCCATGGCTGCAGGCGTCAGCGGCGGGAGGCGCCCGCAGCTGGAGGCCCTCCTCGCGCGACGCTTCTGCTGCACGCGGTTGTCGGCAGATAGGGATATAGGGCGTCGGGGCTTCCAGAGACGGGCGCTGCCGGAGATGCAGCTGTAGCTGGAGGAGGGCATGTAGTTGCAGGTCCCCTAGTTGTCATTCGCCTGAGTAGACCAGTCCCCAAGCAATCTCTCCGTAAATGTCTGTAGCTGCACTGCTGGAGGAGGGTTCCTAGATGCGGACGCTGAGTCGACTTGGTCCTGACCTTTTTTTTCTTTTAGATGCCCATACGTGAGTATAAGTGTACAAGGTACACATGCTGAGTATAACTGGTCGTATTTGATTTTATAATGACAACAATGGCATATATAGATGTATGAAGAAGTTAGAGTGGCATATCTCCAAGTCTTGTTTTTGTAATGGTATTTCTTCAAGTGGCAAATGTTGTAATGGCATAAACCCAATTAACCCTTAGATTAATGTACAGCTACTACTCAACAAGACAAAACATCTGCGCTACTGATATACCTTGCATAGGTTAATGTACATTGTAGCAAAATAAAGTTTGGTAGACTTAGGGCATGTATGAATTATGCCGTGAAGACAACTTTGGAAAAAAGAAAGTTCAGTTCCGAGATCAGTTCTGTTCTGCCAACGCATTTGCAAACTGAATAACAGTAGTAGTTCAGTTCCCTTTATACACGTTTTAAGGACTTGGTTTTACAATATCTGTTAGAGATACTCTTATCATTTCCCCCCCGCGATAGGACCATGAAAAGTAGGGTTACTGACTACTACTGAGCACTATATGAAGTATATCTCCATTTGTAAGACCTAATCATCTTGTTACCATGCGTTACAGCAGGCATGAGGCCAGCCTGAATCCTTATCATAAATCAACATAGTCAAGTTTGTTATTTACATCACGAAAGAACAAAGAGGAATCAAAACCAAAGCCAAAAATTACAGGATTTACAAAAATTACATCACTGCAACGAGGAAAAAGCCGGTGAAAAGAGCATAGGATGGAGGGAGAGAGTTAGGTGGAGTTAAAACGCCCTTTATCAACCTGGCTTACCGAGTGTAATGCTTAATACTCTTGAAGTAGTAAAACGCCCTTTATCAAAAAACATCCGTGGCAATTAACTAGAAAAACCCTCGCCAAACTAGATGAGGAATGTGTTATCTGAAGAAGAAACTGAGAAAGAAAATACAAGTGGCGCACAACGAAACAAGGAAACATTCTATCAACGCTGTAGATGTACAATCTCACATGATTGTCACTCTTACAGATCCCTACATAATCTAAGCATAAATTAAACCATGTTTGAACTGAAGTAGTGTAGCTTGCTCTATCACTATAAAACCACCAAAACCCAGATAAGCATAGATCGCCAAACAATGCAATCATAAAACCAAAGAAAGTAGAAATACATTGCAGCCTGTAGGTAGCCTAGCTGCAGAACAGATCCCAGGTTGTAAAGTGCTAGCTATCAACACCTTATCAAGACGAAATTGTGTCTCTATAAGTTGTTTAGTTTAACAATTGTAGGATTGGCTAGGTAAAGAAAAGCAAAGAAACACTGAGGCTGACTGGACAAACTAGTTTTGGAATCTGTACAAGTTCTGTTCCAAGATCTCAAATTTCCTCAATGTGGGAGCCGAAGTTTCAAAGTTTTACCGGCCTCCAAATAAAATAAAAAAACATCTGGTAGCAAATATGCAAACTAACTATTTAGACCCACAATGTGTGGAAGTATTCAGCACAAGGTACGCCCTTTTAACTATTTAGACTAGTTTAACTATTTAGACTAGTTTAACTATTAGCATCTCCATAATATAAAATTTTGGCACCAATCGACCATTTTTCTGAATAGCTTGCTATAATACTGTTGTTTCCTATAGTACTGTTGTTTGCTCTGTCATGAAAACCCAGGATCCAAGCAGCCACAAATGTGGAGTCCTTCACAAAAAATGGGATCCCCCAGATAGCATAGATCACCGAAAAATGAGACTATGAAAAAAAGGAAGTAGGAGCGTAGTAATTTAATATTTTTTTAAAACTCATATCTGGATGTTAAAATAAACCACAGATGTAAACATATGGTTTGTTTGCAAGTTGCATAGAAAGAACAAAACATGATGACAATTGTAAATACTTCTGCACTTACTAGGGAGTATTATAGATCACCAGGTAAGGTAAATCTTATTTCCAAAGAAGCAAGTATCTTGTTAGCATGCAGGCTTAATACCAATATATTTACAGAAAATTTTCCAACAAGAACACAATTGTTTTAGCTTTCTTTTTGTCAGCAAAGCATGAAGCTAAGCTGCAGAAAAGATCACAAGTCAAAATAGTATCTCTATAAGTTGTTTGGTTTAACAATGTAGAATTGTACTAGGTAAGGAAAAGCAAAGAACAGGCTGACTACACAAACTGGTTTTTGAATCTGCACAGGTTGTGTTCTAAAATCTCCAATTTTCTTGAAGTGTAAGCTAAGGTTTGAAAGCTTTACCAGCCTCCGAAACAAAACATCTAATAAAAAAATAGAAACTAAATATTTAGATTGGAACAATGATGCGAGCAACTAATATATGGACATAATAGAGATAGTGTATAATTATTGTCTCCATTATATAAAATTAGCACCGATCTAATATTTCTCCTATAATACGGCTATTTGCTAAAGTTTCATCGCATTTCACAACACTGACGTCATGGTTGTTAGTTACTCATTAGGTTTCTGAATCTGCACATGTTTTATTCCAAAATCTCAGTTTTTCTAAAAGTGGAAACCATGGTTTCAAATTTTTTTAGGCCTCCAAACAAAGAAACAAAACATCTGGAAACAAAAACGCAAACTCAGGATTCAGATTAGATCAATAACGCTCACAATTAAGATATTTGTACTATGACAGACATATTTGGAGTATAAAGGTATAATCACATATTCAATTGTATAAAAATTAATTATTTTGCTCAAACTTGCTACAGTACTGATTTTTGCTACTGTTTCATCACATTTCACAATAGATGCGGTCATGGTAGCTAATCCCTCGCTGCTTTGGGAAATAAAAATGAGCACATAAAGGGGAAAATGAAACAACAAATGAGAGCAAATTATTTAGAGAATGCTAGTGATAAAGCCCAGGTATATATATATGGTGGAAGATTATCATGCCAAAGGCATACATGTTGTGAAACATACCCTGCTCCAAAAGATCTCTGGGAGTTGCTATGGACTGAATTGAAGTAACTAAGCTGAACATACTACATGATCAGCCTACTAAATTTTGCAACTCTTAGATGCTTTCTAACATAGATCTACAGGTTTTGTTCCAAAATCTTAAAAAAAAGTCTTACCAGCCTCCAAATAAAGAAACAAAACATCTGGTAACAAAAATGCAAACTCAAGATTCAGACTGGAACAATAACATGAAGTATTAGGATATTGGTACTGTGACAGAAATATCTGGAGTTATAGGTGTAATTTAGCACTTCCATAATATAAAAGTTTAGCACAGATCAATTACTTTGATAAATAAGTTGCTACAATACAGTTGTTTGCTTCTGTTTCCACACATTTCACAGGAGATGTGGTCATGCTCACTACTTTGAGAAATGAAATGAGCACACAAAGGGAAACCTGAAACAACAAATGAGACTAAATTATTCAGAGAATGTTACTCATTTAGCATAGGTAAGTATATAAGGTGGCTGATTATCACGTTAAAGGCACACACTCCAACCTTACCCTTCTCCAAAAGATCTCTGAAATGTTCTGAATTGAAGTAACTACGCTGAAGTTAATCCATGATCAGCATACTAAAATCTGCGTGTCTTAGCTGCTTTCTCGCATATGTCAATAAATATAGCAGGACATGCTCTCTTCAGATGCTCGTATCCTTTACTTGCCACCACATCATTCATTCTATTCGAAGAGTTGATAAACTCAATGCAAGCATCTTTAAGCTGGCTGCAATGGTGCTGGTCGGCTAGAGCTAACGTGGTCGCCACCGTCTCAACACGAAGACTCTCACAAAGGTTGCTCTCGCACATCAACTTCATCCTTTCGATGGCATATCTATCCGCAGCAACAAGTAAATGCCTGAGCATTTCTTCATACTCATCATCATTGAGGTCATCCATCGGAGGCAATGAATCCGTGTAGGTGAAGTGAAGGAGTCCTCTGAAAACAGCGGGCTGCATATCTTCAATGGTTACGGTACTGCATCTATGCTGATTCCTCATCGGACCGTAAAGCTCTGCCCTGAAGACCGGCGACCGTGTAGCAAGGATGAATTTGTGAGCTGGGAAAACCTCCTCTTTGACCCTGAAAGACACATCAGCTCCCTCTGAAGCCTCTAGGAATTTACCAAGATTATCCAACAGGTCCGAGGGCGGAACTTGAACCCCGGCGTTCATCTTGGCCTTGTTGAAGTTGATCACTGTAAGACCGCACTCGATGAGAAGAACGTCGTCCATGAGATACTTTTCAATTTCACTCTTCCTCAAGAAATTGGTATGGCCCCATACCGGCGTTTCACCGCCAAGGGTGTCAAACACCCTGGGCACAGTCCCGCTAGGGTTAGGCGGCCTATAAACGGGGTGCGGCGGCCTGGTGGTCCGGTCGAGAATCCTAAAATCGTAGAGCGCCCTCACCTCGGCGTTCTTGGTCTTGAGCTCGACGAAAAGTGAAACCCAGTCTTGGAACTCCTCGTTCTCGCCGTCGGGGTAGAGGCAGAGGCACCAGTCGTGGCCGCCGACGGCGAAGGTGGCGGAGTTGATGCACTCGCCGACGCCGAGGTCCCTGTACAGGCTGTAGCCGTCGATTCTGAACAAGTGCGTGCCGTGCGCGGTCTCCGGGGCGCAGGTCGATGCCGTCGTGGTGGTTCGTGGGCTCCGGGACGCGGCCATTGCTGCTCTTAGGTGGAGGAGAAACTATGCGCGGCGGCGGTAGCGAATGGGAGCAGCGGGGAAGGGGAGCGGCTAGGAGGCGGCACGGCGGCGGGTGGCGGCACGCGGAGGGGACGGCGGCGGCGGCGCAGCGGCGATGGAGGAAATGAGGGGCGAGGATTTTGCGATTAGAAGCGTGCTGGCCGCTGGGAGAGAAGGGGGAGAACCGCAGAATGTTTCCAGAGACTGTGTGAAATTATTTGGCCCAACAGAAGCTGGCCCATTGCACTAAATCTTGGGCTCTTTTTCTTTTTTCCGCCACTAGGTTTAGGAGAAAAGTAAATCCTTCACGGAAAAGTACCCAATGTTTTCATGCTATAGCCCTAGTTCTGATTTGTGATGTATGATCATGTTAGCTTTGCATCTCATGGCCGATCTAAATGAGCAATACTGAAACGGATCTTAATTTCAGCTCAGCCTACCAAAGCCGTTTTTCTACTATAGGTTTCTGCCGGTCGTCATTGCAGTTTTTGTGAAGGAAAAAACCATCATTTGTAAAGTTTGGTCAAGTAGTATAGATAAAACTATCAAGCACTGCATTGCCAAATAAGTACTATATGAAAATATATTTAGTGTGATGGCTCTAATATGGATTGTAGTTAGAGCAGTACAAGATAGAAGTATTTCCAAACACTACAAAATGGCTTAAAGTATCATCATAACATATAGTAACACATAACATGACATCATTCACCACGAGAAAACACGATATTGAAATATATATTAATTTCAGCTCAGCCTACCGAAAGCGTTAGCTCAGTTTTTTACTAGGTTCGTGGGTCATTGCAGTTTGTGAAGGCAAATGGAACTATCCGATTGTTGGCCGGTTTATGTACACGGATTGAGAATTGAGGTCAGAATGTACTTGCATACCTCTTGGTACTATGATCATATTTGTGATCCAGCAGCTTGGGGACATTCAACTTTCGTGAATCTTTGTGCTTCGCGACCGAATTTATTGAGAAGTACATGATACTCTCTTGTGAGTTGTGACTTCTAGAGGTGTTGAATGGCAAATCGTACGGGAAGGAAGCTATAGCACATAAATGGCTACATCATCATTCACGAGTGCAAGGTTGCAACTCGGTGGGAAAGCTTGCATCGATACACCTTTCATTCATGAAAATAGATCGATAAACACTCATGCTCATAAGCGGACCCATGAAAGTTGTAAAGCCTGGGCAATCCTTTAACTCAAACGTCTAAAGTTGCTAATTATTAGTCAAATAATCATGCAATTAGGCTGCGCGGCCGGCCGGAAGTCCGGGCAACTGCCCGGGCAACAGGGATGGTGAGTCCACCCCTGCTCATGCTCATAACTGGAATAAGATTGTTTAACTTCAGAATGTGGATGTCATGTTCGTCTTTAAAATTCTATTCATGATGTCCATGTACCCATGAACATTAATGTACAATAAGGTTTATTTTATGAATGGTCACTGGGGTGGTCAGGGTGGGGAGAGGGGGTACAAAGGCCCAATGTTGAACTTTTCATTAAGAAGGTATGTCAACTAGATATCCATGTCACCGCGCAATAACATGGGAAGCCATACACGCCAAAGATAAGTGCTATCGCAGTAAGCTTTGTAGGCCAGAGTAATGGAGGGGGCTAGCCTGTTGAAGAAGATGCCATTCTGGTGTTTCTAGAGGTGGAGGGTCGAGGTGGCTTGGTAGGAGAAGTTAGAAGAAGTGGAAGTCGCCAACGTCGAAGACATGCAGGGTGGGCAGTGGTCAGGCCAAGGGCCATCCATAATAGTTAAGCAAAATCACATCCAAACTTGGTATGACCGGCAGTTTAAAGCAGAGCGTCACAGAAAGGGCACCCACTCCTTGACGGTGAAAATGGTTTTCTGAAACGGATTGGCGCGAGCTAGCACATGGTTTTGGATAAGGGGCCAAGCGAAGAATCTGACCTTCGAGGTCTTGCAATAAGATATAGCCAAGGATCCCTACAAAAAGGAGGAGAGAACGAGTCATCTAGGAAGCACTGCGCGTGTGTTGCAAAGGTAGCCCCTTTCTTTCATATGTACTCCATCAATGTAAAAATAGAGTGCATAGTAACGAAGTGATACTATGTAAAGTCTCGCCAAGTTTATAAAGAACGGTCAACAACTATGGTTCCTTAAGACATCTAGACACTTAGTAGTATAACACCATTTTAGAAAGTGATCCTCTCGTGTCGCTCCCCACCTGAGCGTCCTCGGAGACGATCCTCAACCCCACCGGTCCTTCCCCTCCACTGAATCCTAGTTGACATCGATGGCCCCCTCTCGGTAAAGGACGTATGGGTGGTGAGGGTATCGCGGTGGCAGCTTCACGGCCGATTGTGGGACGGCGGCTGTAGTACTGATCGGCGTGGCCTCCATGGCCAGCAGACTACAACAAGGGCGGTGGGTTGAGAGTACCGTTTTGGCACAACCTAAAATACAGTGTATTTCAATTTTGCACTTTTTTTGCGGGGAGATTTTATTACACGTTGATAGAAAAACATCATTCCTTCACCTAGGAATTTTAATTTTTTCTATAACTTTAAAATGTCCACTTGAATTTGTTTTTTAAAAACCTGAGCTATGCGTAGCACGGACTACATTTGCACTTTCTAGGTCGGACGGCAAGGACGTTCATCCGTTCTTTGATGCCCTGACAGGTGGGCCCCATTCGGCAGGACCGGTGCGCAATTGATTCTCTGGGTGGGCGCAGGGCAGAGGGGAGGCGATTGGATTGTGTCCTGGCTCCGGAGGATATGATGATGATGGCGGGCGGCGGATGGCGCATTCCTCTCGTGCCTACTGTTCCTCGCTTGATCCGTCATAAAAACCGTTTCTTCCTTTTTCACTAGCTTGGATATTTGTACTCCATCCATCCATACTTGAACAAAGCTGGCGATACGCAGCTCTTTCAAGTGCAGTACTTGCCTTTTACAGGTCTGTTTCAATATCTTTCTAGACCGTACAAGATGTTTATACATACATACATAAACTCATCCCTATAGATCACAAACACATATTATTCTATCCATATGAGCACATTCGAAAAACCGAGATCGAGAGATTGATCTGACGGGTATGTATATAATACACCCACCTCTATAAATGCACGTACATACACTCTATCTCTATAAGCACCTTTGAAAGACTAGTCCGACCGGTCTTTAGATTGACAAAGTCATCATAGTCATCTTGCTTCCCTTTGAAAAATATATTTTGATTTATATGACACACAAACCTAAAACCTAAGATTTGATCTCTGATGGACTGAAAGTGTCACTGCCCTTTTAACCATCAAACCTGACGTTGGTTGATTGTTGATTCTCGGGTTTGTTTCGGTGGGCTAGCTAATCCCACCACTTCTTCTCGAAGGCCCCAGAAAGCTCCATTAAGTGGTGGGTAAATTTACATAGATGGCCGTGACTATTACAAGAAATACACTTCGGTCCTCAAATTTTATAAGAAGGGCCCTAGATGAGAAAAATAAAAAGCAATCCAGTCCTTCACCTCCACCACTGTTCAGAAGTGGTCTCGAGCCACGACCGCTTGCAGCGACGCCGAGGACTACGCCACTTGGGCTGCTGTCAGGATGGGTCGTCGTGACGAGATTGAAGATCCTCTGCGCCAGTGTTACGACCTAGAGGAAGAGAAAACTCCTCGGAGCCACTGTTCTCGAGGCACAGAGCGACCCCCTTGGCCACGGATAGCGGCGACACTCCTCGTCGTCCCTTAGAATCTGCCGCAACATGAGCTTCATGGGATCCCACTCACGTCGAGACCCTGCTTCCAGCACGAGCTCCCAACTCCTCCCCTCGCCATCACGGCCGTCCAGAGAACGAAAAAGGAAGGGGTGCTACAAACTGGCAGCAGCGCCGACGACATGCTTCCATGACGATTCAGGGCTCGAGGAGTCGCGACGCCATATCACCTCGCCTCCATGGCCAGCCAAAGAAAGCAACGGATCACCAACATCCCTCACCGCTACATCGCCCGCCGTGCATCTCCACCACCCCCGCCTCCATGGCCGTCCAGAGGTGAGAGCACATCAGAACAAATCCACACCTACAGGAAGACATGAACTGCAGCTGTATTCGATGGTACGGTGATCTTCTTCACCATCTCCAGCTCGAGACAAAGGCGCTCGAGCAGGGTGAAAAGGAACCCTAAACTCCAAATCTTGCCGCGGTGACCCGAAGCCCAAATACCTACGTGGGCATAAAGCCACTACACCTAATCCTACCTATTTCGGCGTCCCTCCTCCGCTTTCTCCCGTTGGCAATTTTGGCGGGGGGAGACATGGTCTCTTGTGCACGACTCTCAAAGCAAGAGAGGAGAGGGAGGAAGAGAAGTCAGGCGTCCAGGAGTGAAAATGCCGGGGTGATTTGTCCACAGGATCCTCGGGAGACCAGACATTTTTAACTGGTCAGTCTTTTTGTTTCATCTTCCGTGCCGCCTGACAGATTCAGAACGAGCGCTTCCATCCAAAAAAACAAAGACGGACGGGTCCAAAACGACGAGAGAGGACCGGGGTTGCAGCGACCGAACTGGACAAGAGGCGCGCAACCAAACAAGGAATTCCTCTGTCAACGCCATAGATTATTACTAGGATCAGAGTTGTTCATCAGATGTACAGCCATCACATGGTCGACTGCTCGGTAACTGCCGCCTGCCCGTGAATCGCCCCCTCTCTGCCGCGTGGGGCCCACGCGTCCCCCACCTCCGTGCGACTACCTAGACAGACTCTGGAGCGTAGGCTTGACTCCGTTTCTTGCTTTTTCTTTTTCTTTGGGGTGGGCGTTCGGGTTCCCTCACTCCCATGCCGTCTCGCCGCAGAGGAGCCGCCCTCCAGCTTTTCCCTGCCTCCCCCCACTTCCATCCAGTAGGGTAGGATTTCTCGGGCGAACAGAGAGAGCTATGGAGATGCCGGCGCCGGCGCCGCCATTGCCGCCGCTCCTGCGCTTCTTCGTGCTGCTGCTGCTATTCTCCTGGCCACTGGCCAGCGGGAGGAGCGCGGTGTCTTCCCCGGCGCCGTCGTCGCTGCCCGCCACGAGCCTGCCCGCCGCCGCCGCCGGCAATGGGACCGCTGCCGCATCTTCTTCCGCGGTTCCGGCGCCTCCTCCCTTTGGTACGTAGCAGGCTGGCCTGAGGAGTCCGGGCACTGCATTTCTGATTTATTCTTCTGAATTTCTGTGTCTCTCTGTATGTTCTTGCTGTTTTCCCTGCTCCGAGTTCGAGACCAATTTGTAACCCCTTCCAACTTTAGTCTGGGACGCGCATCTGTTTCAGAGCGTATCTGGGATCTGCATAATTGTTTTTTAACGTCGGGGCCAGCTCTTCTACTCGGGGCCAGCTTCCCTTTTCATTGGATTTTTATGGATCTTATTACGTTCTGCTCGAATTTTCAGGGGAGTGACATAGTTGCTCTTTAACGTTGTTGCTGCGGAAATCCCGCTGCGAGTTTAATTGCCATCAGACCTGTTCTGCCGTTAGAGTTTGCTGGCTGTCTTCCAAAATTAAATCCCCCTCCTATAGTTCAGACACGTTTCCAGCAGCTCAATAAAAAGAAAAAGAAAAAGTACAGAGCCATTTCGAAAGATTTTGATGTAACCCCAAATATTGTTCATCTTCTCGAGTTGCTAGATTATGATCATTGAGAAGCCCCAACTGCGTAATTCACACTCGCTGAGCTGTCTTGCAGTGATCACGGTGGTGCGGCACCACCACTATCACCGCGAGCTGGTCATCGCCACCGTCCTCGCCTCCATCGCCACCGTCATGATCTTCCTCTCCACGCTCTACGCCTGGACCATGTGGCGGCGCTCTCGCCGGATCCCCAACGGAAAGGGCGCCCGGAGACCAGGTCCTGCCCCGTCATGGCTGCCTCAGTTGGTTCTTCAGTTCACAAAATGTGTTTGGGATTATGACAGTCGATCTACCTACTTTACATTGTCCAGACACCACCACAAGAGGGATCACGCTGGTGCCAATCTTGAGCAAGTTCAACTCGGTCAAAATGAACAAGAAGGGGCTCGTGGCGATGATTGAGTACCCGTCGCTGGAGGCCGCCACGGGCAAGTTCAATGAGGGCAATGTGCTCGGCGTCGGCGGATTCGGCTGCGTCTACAAGGCTGCATTCGACGGTGGCGCCACCGCGGCGGTGAAGAGGCTCGAAGGCGGCGGGCCGGACTGCGAGAAGGAATTTGAGGTGATTGTTACTTTTGTGTTACTGCTGTCCATTGCCTCCGGTGCTAGTAGTGGTGGGTTAAATCTTTGTGTTTGTGGTTGTTGGCAGAATGAGCTGGATCTGCTTGGCAGGATTAGGCACCCAAACATAGTGTCCCTCCTGGGCTTCTGCGTCCATGGTGGCAATCACTACATTGTTTATGAGCTCATGGAGAAGGGATCATTGGAGACACAGCTGCATGGTATTGCTTTTTCTATCATTGGCCCTGCCACTTATTGCCTGCAGCTCTTTCTTGAGATCTTCCAGATTGGGCTTTTCATAAGTGTCTTGTGATTGTGTTCAGGGCCTTCACATGGATCAGCTATGAGCTGGCATGTTCGGATGAAGATTGCGCTTGACACAGCCAGGTCCTTATGATCTCTTCACTTTACTTCACACGGGGTGATGGTTTTTTAAATTGATAATCTCATGATTGACAGTCTATAATATGCATTGGTAAACTGAAACTGGGCAGGGGACTAGAGTATCTTCATGAGCACTGCAATCCTCCAGTCATCCATAGGGACCTGAAATCGTCTAATATACTTTTAGATTCAGACTTCAATGCCAAGGTACACTCCTTCAACTTTTCGTCAAGGTCAACTTATTTTTCATATTGACTGCAGTGCAGCAGGTAATAGAGTTGGGATGCACTTTTTGGTTCTTCTCAATTGCACAGATTGCAGATTTTGGCCTTGCAGTGACCGGTGGGAATCTCGACAAAGGGAACCTGAAGATTTCTGGGACCTTGGGATATGTAGCTCCTGAGTACATATTAGATGGTGCGGCCCTCCTTTTGTTCTAAAACTGTACTCCTACTTGGAGACAAAACTAAACTGTGAACAGTAAAATTCTACTTTCATCATGTGACTATTTAGCTACCGTGTCAATTTCAGGGAAGTTGACTGAGAAGAGTGATGTATACGCATTTGGAGTAGTGCTTCTAGAGCTCCTGATGGGAAGGAAGCCAGTTGAGAAGATGTCACCATCTCAGTGCCAATCAATTGTTTCATGGGTAATCAGATTTTTTTTGCTCTGAACTTAGTTATTGATTGCACAATTTAATAAACAAACTAGGGGAGTAACTCTTTTTCTTTCAACATATATAATGCAAATGAAAATTCAGATTTTTATCATCAGAGGAAACAATCCAGCAATTCGTTGCAATTAGTCGATGTGGTAATATTGTTTGACATGTTCATAATTACGCGCAGGCCATGCCGCAGCTAACCGACAGATCGAAGCTCCCCAACATAATTGACCCAGTGATCAAGGACACAATGGACCCAAAACACTTGTACCAAGTACTCATCATGAACACACTGCTATCCCTCCAACTTAGATACATTGATCTTTTCTACTATTCTTGCTGACGATGTTCCATGTCTGGGCAGGTCGCGGCGGTGGCAGTTCTATGCGTGCAGCCCGAACCGAGTTACAGACCACTGATAACGGATGTTCTCCACTCCCTTGTTCCTCTAGTGCCCGTGGAGCTCGGGGGAACACTTAGGGTTACAGAGCCACCTTCTCCAAGCCAAATGCATTGTCCTTCTTGAGATCTGATGCTGTTAATTGTGTAACTTATCTTGCCTCCTGTACCTGCTGCTCGTCTGAGGATGGGAGTTCCAACCTACTGATTTTGCTGGGTGGACGGAGAGAATTCTTCTTTGGAGAGAATTGTCTCGTATATATTTTCATGTACAAAGAAGTGAAGAAAGCATTTTACTTTTTCTTCGGATCTGGTACCTGCTGCCGGCCCAGATCTGAATTTTTCGAACACTGTTATCTCAATAGCATTTGAGAAAGCTTTGATCTGGGCTCCATAGTACATGTGTCAACTATTCTGTTTACTGCATAAGAAATCTGGTTATTGATTTCTGATAGTGATTGCAATAATTCCTCCAAAACAAAGTTAATATCTAAAATAGAATGCAACGAGTGCACATGTGCATATTATGTATAGGGAGAACAATAATGTGGTTACATGTTTTTGACCGACTAAACATGAATAAAACGGAGCAACCAGCCATGTAAAATTTCACAAGGAACATCCATATATATAGGTTTGTCACCGGCCTTATGTGGCAGTGACATGGACATCTCTATTAGCCTAGGTCATTTTGTTGCTATGCTGACAAGTGACAGTCCATCCTCAACCAGAAAGAACACCATGCCTGGCTTGCGCTCAAGGTAGCACATCATGGGAAACTGTGGTGGGAAGTAACATCAGAGTCCCATCTTTTCAGACTAGTCAATATACTTTCCACATATATATAAGAGCAGTTTACATGTCAACAAGAAATCTGTCTTCTGTCTTCCTCATCATGCTAGATATGTTCATAATGCCAGAAACAAAGAGTAAGAAAAAATAATCAACAACTCCTCAAGGTGGCAACCTCATTGAATCCCTTGTAGGGCACTGGATATGTTTTCTTGCTTGATAGGGAGATGGCATCTGCTTCATTCAATTCAAGACAATAATAACTCCACATGCATGCATGCATTGCCAGCTTGGGCAGAGGAGCCACTAGTACTGTTCACCCCACAGCTCCCTGTCCACCTCTTGAATCTTTTGGTTTTGTTTTGTTTTGTTGTACAGCAACTATGTCATCAATCTCTTGATCAATGCTGGCCCTGAGATTAGTCAGATGGCTGGAGCATTTGCTTGCTGTAGTTGCACTTGGAGGTTTCAGTCAGCTATTTCAGGTACATGCTTTCTGCCTGCCCTGTACTTGCTGGCCCCTTTTATGGGCTTTGCCCTTTTTGCATTTGAGGATGATTTGATGAGTTATGTTTATTCTAAAATTCATTATTTATGATGAAAACTTGGAATTTTCAAATCATAAGCACGCGCTTTTCCTGTCACTCCCGAATGCTCGTGCAATTATGCGCCATTCATTTCCTCTCCTCCTAGCAAAGTTATAACAAAATAAATAAGATGGTTGATGCAGATTAATAATCAATAAACCATTTTTCGTACTATCATGTCACAGGAAATATCAGGAGCAATAACTATCTGAAAAATAATTCCGGACTGAACAGTGGGGTGCCGGTTGTTAGTGTCAGTTAGGCGTTGAAATCAACGCGAAAGACAGGATCACAGGCCGTGGCCACTAGAGCTGCTGCTGCTGTGACTAGGAAGAGAATGGGGGAGCAGAAACACAAAGACGTGCCAACAGTCTGAATGCAATGGAGGACCATGTATGTCATCATACAAGGACCAAGGTGCAACCACCGACTCCAATGATACAATCTTTTTTTTCCTTCAAGGAGAATGGGCAATGCTCGTTGGCGCACGTGCGGCGATACTTTATAGCTCGTGGGGCGAACAATATAATAACTAAATATGATGAAATTCAAGAAATTCTGATTTTTTTTATAGTGTACATGGTCTTGCCTCTTGTAAGCATGTAAAGTTTCATGAAAGAAAAAGCATTTTGTACTCGAAAGAAAACAAAAACTAGTACTACATGCACATAGGATAGGAAAATATACGTTATTTAGTAGAACTTTTCAGAAATTTCTGACACGAGATAATTATTTGCTTCCAAGCACACGCTCCCGAGTGCCTATTTGGATTACTCGGGCAAATGGTGTTACTCTGGTGAAATAAGAATCTCTACTTCAGTGTAAATTTTGGAAAAAATAGATTATGCCCCTAACGCTAAATATTTTGTTTTAGCAAATCCTAATTGGGTAGAAACTGTTAGATTATATTTACTTGCATATCAAGTTAGGGTTTAGGCCGGGGCGCTGCACCTCCTCTCCCCCCTCTCCTATATAAACCATTGTATTCTCTCATTGTAAAATTATCA
Organism: Avena longiglumis; assembly: GCA_030063025.1. Taxonomy (NCBI): domain Eukaryota; kingdom Viridiplantae; phylum Streptophyta; class Magnoliopsida; order Poales; family Poaceae; genus Avena; species Avena longiglumis. The sequence continues at coordinate 29,599,892 of CP125979.1, read as the reverse complement.
ATTATTATTATCACAAATTTACATGGTATCAGATTAAGGTTAGATTCTAGGGCATGGCTCCCACGCCTCCCACCCTCCCTCCGGGTTCTTCGAGTGGCGCCGCCATGGCCGCCGTCATGCTGCCAAACCATCCACCTCATCCGCCCCACCTCCTATCGCCCACCATCAACTTCACGATACAATCTCGACGCGTTACTCCATTGATTCCCATCACTTTAGATCTCCCAAACACAACTACTACCATTGAGGCATCTTTTTGAGGTGCACTTGGGCGCTGCAACCTCCTCGGCACACGTCGACCCCAACATCCCATTGCCTCTCGGATCCCACTGGGTCAAGGATGATCTCAGTGATATAGTGGATCTACCAGTGGGTGAGCACCGAGATTTTCAATCTCATTTTCGTGGCTGCCATAGCCGCCGCCTTTGGGCAGCCCTCCGTCGACTTTCAACTATAGGGCACCTGCCCATCTATCTCACCGCACCACGGCCTCCTCCAACAGACCGGCTCCTCCACCTGCCCGGCACCACCACCGGCTCCACTGCAACACCAGCTTGGCGATCTTCTCAGACCCTTGACTGGCATGGTTGAGCTTGGCCAATTCTGGACCGCCCTCTCTTGGCCACCGCCACACTGGTTTGTGGCAGCCGTGCATCCTCACACAGCTCCTGGCCTCATTGCACCACGGGTCCTGCACAAGCTCATTACGCCTCCTTCACCGCCCATGTATGTTGCACCATCGCGGCTCCCTATGCCTCGCCGATGCCCTTTGCTATGGGTCCTTATGGCCCTTCGCACCGGTCACTTCTAATCACGAGGCTACTACGCCATACACTATGTACTCGACCGCCGCACCGCCACCACTGCGCATCCTGCTCCATCAACTGCATCGACTCCCTCTACTCCGAGCTGGGACCAAGCTGCGTTTCTACAGGCCATGAATAATTTTGCTGCTCAAGGTACTGATTGGATTTTCGATTCTGGTGCTTCTAGTCACATGTCTTCATCGAATACTATGCTGTCAACTTGCATACCATCTCATTTTTTCATCCATTACATTAGGCGATGGTTCCTCCATACCAATTTCATGTGTCGGTCATACAAACCTTGCATCTTCCACTTCCAAACCACTCCTACTTAAAGATGTCTTAGTTGCACCAGCCCTCATTAAAAATTTAATCTCTGTTCGTCGTTTCACCAAAGACAACTATTTTTCCATCGAATTTGACCCTTTTGGCTTGTCTGTGAACGATTTCATGACCAAGACGGAGATCGCTCGCTTCGATAGCTCTGACGACCTCTACTCTGTTCATGGCACTCCTGCGGCCTCGTCTCCATCATCCATGCTCGCCTCCGTAGATCTATGGCATAAACGCTTAGGCCATCCGAATAAAGCCACTTTATCCTCTCTACTTAGTGATTTTTTGACCCCTTGTAATAAAGAGGTTCATAATTCCTCCGTTTGTGAGTTTTGTCAACAAGGAAAACATGTTCGTTTACCATTTGCGCATTCTACTTCTCATAGTACTTATTGAAGGGTTTTGCGGCATAGTAAATCAAAAGTTTCTACGGAGCAAACAGAGGGAAAGCCAAGATCTAATCTAGGAGATGCAAACAACGAGAGAGATTGGATTAGATCTTCATACCCTTGAAGATTCGTGACACGGAACGCTCGTCGAACGTGGGTGATGTAGTCGCACTCGCTTCCTCCTCGCGATCCGATCCGATCTAGCACCACAAGTGGCGGTGCCTCCGTGAGATGCACACGCAAAGACCTCGACGTCTCCTCCTTCCTCGGACCAGCGAGTATGGTGGAGAGATAGATTGGATCTACAACACGACGGCAGTGTATATGGTGGAGAATTTCTGCTGCAGGCTTCGCCTACAAACAAATGGGAGGGAGAGAAGGTAGCAAGGCAGCTAGGGCTTGGAGGAAGGTGTGTAGTTGTGGGGAGGGGCGCACCACCCTCTATATATAGAGGGGCGGCCCTGCCCCTCCTCCAAGCCTATCTCTAGTTTAAACAATTTAAACTCTCCTTATCTAGAAATCCTATCTCTAGTTTAAACGATTTAAACTCTCCCTTATCTAGAAATTCTATCCGAGATTTAAACGAGTCAAATCTCTAGAATCGGCTGGGCCCTATGGGGCCTTGTGCCCCTGGCCCAATGCGACCAGGACACTCCCTCATAGGCCCATGCCCCTCCCGGAAGGTGGGGCCACGTTGGTCCCTTCCGAAGGTTCTAGAAGCTTCCAGACAATACCGATTAACCCGAACAATTCAACTCCAAAACTGCCTTATATGAATCTTATTCTCCTGACCATTTCGAACCTCTCGTGATATCCCGGATCCCATCCGAGACTCGAACAAAAATTCATAAACCAATTATCCAATCTATCCTAGCGTCGAGATACGTTATGTGTGACCCTGGGTTCGAGAATATGCGCATGATCTTCTATCAATAATCAACAGCGGGGTCAGGCACCCATATTGACTCCACACATTCATCGATGATCATATCGGATGAACCACGATGCCGAGATTCAATCAATCCCATATATATATTCCCTTCGTCTCGCGATATTTTACTTGCTCGAGATTCGATCGTCGGTATCGTCATACCTAGTTCAATCTCGTTCACAGCAAGTACTTTACTCGTTCCGTAATCCGATATCACTTTGTGATTAACTCCTTAACCACATGCTTGCAAGCGGTGTTGATATCGATTACCGAGTGGGCCCGAAGTATATCTCTCTGACTTGGGAGGGACAAATTCCATCTCGATACATACAACCCAACAAATACTTTCCGATCACCTGAGAGACACCTTTATGATCACCCTCTCATAGGATGACGTTTGATGACCTCAAAGCTTTCTTCCGGTACCAGGGAGTTGCATTATCTCATGGTCTAAGGAATACAATATTTGACATAGAAAAAGCTTCGCAAAGATGAACACGATGAAACGATCTAATTGCTTCGCTTAGTTTGGGTCTATCCACCATATCATTCTTCCAATGATATGATCTCATTATCAATTGACAACTCATGTCTATGGTTAGGAAACCTTAACCATCATTGATCAATGAGCTAGTCCATAGAGGCGTACTAGGGACACGATGTTTTTCACAAACCACACAAGTATTAAAGTTTCCGCTTAATACAATTCTAGCATGGAATATAAACTTTATCATGAACAAGAATTATAATAATAACATCTTTATTATTGCCTCTAGGGCATAATTCCAACAGCCTCCCACTTGCACTAGAGTCAATAATCTAGTTTACATCCGCAACAATCTCACACCCATGGCAATCGAGGTGTTGATCATGTTTCACACGTGGAAGAGGTTTAGTCAATGGATCTGCGACATTCGATCCGTATGTACTTTGCTAATCTTCGATCTCCATCCGCTATATAATCTCGGATTATATGAAACTTATGTTGATATGCTTGGTCTTTGGATGATATCTTGGTTCCTTAGCGAGTGCTATGGCGCCGGTGTTGTCACACAATATCTCCGTGGGTCCAATGCACTTGAACCACGCCAAGCTCGATGATGAAGTTTCGATCCAAACTCCTTCACTTGACGCTTATGCGTGACCATGTATTCCGCTTCCATGTAGATCCCGCGATCACGCTTTGCTTGCAGCTTCTCCGACTCACACTCCTCCATTCAAAATATACACGTATCACATCTGAGATTTAGAATCATCCTTGTCGGTGTCGAAACTAGCGTCGACGTAACCTTTACGACAAGTCGTTCATCACCCCATAGACTAAGAACATTTCTTTAGTTCTATTTAGGTACTTTAGGATGTTCTTCACGGTGTCCAAAGGTTCCACTCTGGATCACTTTGATATTTGCTCGTCAAACTAAGAGCATTGGACACATCCGTCTAGTACACAAAGATGGCATACATGATGGAACCTATGGCCGAGGCATAAGGCACTTTGCTCATAGCTTCCCTATCATTTACCATAGCTGGACACTGAGCCTTGCTCAATATCTTACCTGACAACATAGGCACTTAACCTTTCTTTGCCTTATCCATTCTGAACCTTTTCAGAACTTTGTCTAGGTATATACTCTGGCTTAAAGCTATCAGGCGTCTTTGTCTATCTCTATGGATTTTGATGCCCAATATATAAGCAGCTTCACCTAGGTCTTTCATTGAAAAACACTTGTTCAAATAACTCTTCACATCGTTAAGCATGTTGATGTCATTTCCAATAATCAATATGTCATCCACATATAGTACCAGAAACGTCACCGAGCTCCCACTCACTTTCTTGTAGATACAAGCTCTTAGAGCAATTTGGAACAAATCCAAAGCTCTTGATCACTTGATCAAAACGAAGGTTCCAACTCCGAGATGCTTGCTTCATCCATAAATGGAACGTGAAGTTTGCATACTTTACTAGCATCCTTAGGATCGACAAAACCTTCGGGTTGCATCATATACAACTCTTCATCAATGTTGCCATTGAGGAACGCAGTCTTGACATCCATCTGCCATATTTCATAATCATGAAACGCAGCAATTGCTAATAAAATCCGAATGGACTTAAACATTGCTACGGGAGAGAAAGTCTCATCTTATAGACGGTAACATTACCATCCGCGTCCGGTTTCTTCTTGAAGATCCATTTGCACTCAACGGCCTTTCGGTCGCTAGGAGGATCCACCAAAGTCCATACTTGGTTTTCGCTCATGGATCCCAATGGATTTCATGGCTTCCACCATTTCGAGTCTGGGCTCATCATCGCTTCCTCATAGTTCGAGGTTCACCGCCTTCTACCAACAAGATAGTCAAGACAGGTTGCCGTACCACTTAGGAGGGGCACGCGACCTTGTCGACTGCGACGTTCGATGGCAAGAGATCGTCCGAAGCTTCATGATCCTTGTCATTAGCTTCCTCTATTGTTGGTGCAGGCGGCACTGGAACAATTTCAGGTTCTGCGCTACTCTCCAATTCAAGAGAAGTTTCAATAACCTCGTCTAGCTCTACTTTCCTCCCACTCACTTCTTTCGAGAGAAACTCCTTCTCAAGAAAGGAACCGTTCTTTGCGACAAACACTTTGCCTTCGGTTCTGTGATAGAAGGTATACCCAATAGTTTCCTTAGGGTATCCTATGAAGACGCATTTCTCCGCTTTGGGTTCGAGCTTGTCCGACATCAACTTCTTGACGAAGCTCAGATCCCCAAACTTTAAGAAACGACAACTTAGGTTTAGCACCAAACCACAGTTCATACGGTGTCGTCTCAACGAATTTAGATGGATCCCTATTTAAAGTGAATGCAGCGTTTCTAATGCATAACCCCAAAATGATAACGACAAATCAAGAAGAGACATCATTGATTGGACCATATCTAATAGGGTTCGATTCCATGCTCGAGACACACCATTGCTTGTGGTGTTCCGGTGGCGTGAGTTGTGAAACGATTCCACTTGCTTTAAGATGCGAGAAAATCATAACTCAAATATTCACCTCCACGATCGGATCGTAGAAACTTAATCTTTCATTACGATGGTTCTCCACTTCATTCTGAAATTCTTTGAACTTTTCAAACGCGTTTCAGATTTATGTTTCATTAAATAGATATACCCATATCTACTTAAGTCATCGGTAAAAGTGAAAAATAGCGATATCCACCGCGTCGAAACACTCATCGGTCGCATACATCGGTATGTATGATTTCCAACAAGTCCGTTGCTCGCTCCATCATACCTTGAGAACGGGTTTTGATCATCTTGCCCATGAGGCATGGTTCGCATGTGTCAAATGATTCAAAATCAAGAGACTCCAAAAGTCCATCGAATGGAGTTTCTTCATGCGCTTTACACCAATATGACCTAGACGATTACCACAAATAAGTAGTATTATCACTATCTACTTTGCATCTCTTAGCCTCAATGTTATGGATGTGTGTTTCATCCCTTTCGAGATTTAGAAGAAATAAACCATTCACAAGAGGTGCATGACCATAAAAGATGTTACTCATATAAATAGAACAACCATTATTCTCCGATTTAAATGAATAACCGTCTTGCAATAAACATGATCCGAAATAATGTTCATGCTCAACGCAGGCACATAATAACATTTATTAAGGTTTAAAACTAATCCGAAGGTAAAACTAAGGAGAGCGTGCGACGGCCATCACATCAACTCTTGATCCGTTAACGCCAGCATCGTCACCTCATCCTCGCAAGCCACCGTCTATTCCGTAGCTCTCTGTTTTCGAGTTACAAATATTAGCAACCGAACCGTATCAAATACCCGGAGCACTACAACGAGGGATAGTAAGGAAAACATCAATAACATGTATATCAAATATACCTTTGATGGTGCCACCTTCTTGTCCGCTAAGTACTTGGACAGATTATGCCCAAAGGACCCTGTCCTTGCAATAGAAGCACTCAAAGGTCCGGCTTAGGACTAGACCCGAGCTTCTTCTCGTGAGGGCATTAACTTGTCGCCTTCTTGAAGGGCTTCTTTGCTCCTTACCTTTCTTAAAGGAGGGCTTGTTGACCATCAACACATGATTATCCTTCTTGATGTCCACTTCCGCAGCCTTCACTTTGCGAAGAGCTCTCGGTGATCGATCAAGGAACCAATCGATTATGAGTCACTACAAAACTTTTGTAGCCGGGAGGGAGTGATTGCAGAACCACATCAATCTTGAGATCCTCTCGAATCGTGCATTCCAGGTTGCTCAAGCGTTGAGTGTAGCCCGACATCTTTATGGCGTGCTCACTAACGGAACTCCCTTCCTCCATCTTGCGATTAAAGAACTTCTCGGAGATCTCATATCTCTCGAACGGGCTTGAGTCTCAAACATGGTTTTCAGCTCCTCGAGAATCTCAAAGGGCCCGGATAGGTTTCAAAACGATTTTGAAGCTCGGTTTCATAGCAAACAACATGGTGCTCTTAATCACACCATAATCATCTTTGCGTGATCGATAGACTTTTCTCATCGGTACCGCCAGCTTGCAGGGGGTCACCTAACGCTTTACCAAGGACATAGTCCTTTGTCCGCCGCAGAATGATTCTTAGATTGCGGAACCAATTGGTGAAGTTAGACCCATTGTTTCTAAGCTTTTCCTTCTCAGCAAAAACGTTGAAGTTGAAGTTGGATTTGGCCATGTGATCTACAGTATTTGCAAGTACAATTTAGACTATGTTCATGATAAATAGCTCAACTTAATCAAATTACTAGATGAACTCCCACTAAATTCAACATCCCTCAAGTTGTTTAGTGAACACGGTCCAAATTCACCACACCTAATCCGATCATCACGAGAAGAGATGTGGTTTTAATGGTGGACAACAAAGTGTCGATCATATCATTCATATGACTCATGCTTAACCTTTCGGTTCTTGTGTTCCGAGGCCATGTCTGTACATGCTAGGCTCGTCAAGCTAGACCCAAGTATTTCTGCGTGTGCAAAACTGGCTTGCACCCGTTGTATGTGAGCGTAGAGTCTATAGCACCCGATCATCACGTGATGCTTGGACACGACGAACTTTCGCAACGGTGCATACTTGGGGAGAACATAGTTTTTATCTTGATCTTTAAGTGAGGAATCATCTTATAATACTACCGTCGCGATCTAAGCATAATAAGATACATAAAAGGGATAAACATCACATGCATATAACTTTATGTGACATGGTATAGCCAATCTTCGCAAGAATGATCTCCATCTTGTGCGTCCGATGATCACCATCACTCCACCATGATTGCCTCCACCACGAATAGCAACTACAACTATTGCTAACTACTTAGCGATAAAGTAAAGCTATTACATGGCGTATAAGAAGTTGACTCGCAGGTCATACACAATTATAAAGACAACCATATGGCTCCCGACATGCAAGTCGTGAAACATTACAAAACATGATCATCACATACAATATACACATCACATCTTGGGCCATACCATATCACAGAAAACACTCCCTGCAAAAACAAGTTAGACGCCTCTACTTTGTTGTTGCATGTTTTACGTGGCTTATGGGAGTAGATGCTAAGAACGATTCTTACTACGGAAAGCCACAACGGTGATATTATGGTTGCCAAACTCCGGTGTTAATCCCATGACAACTATAGTGAGAGAAACTGACATCCACCAGCCGCATGTGTGGAACAAGCCACACGTCAAGTGCGGAGCCGGTCTCGCGAACGACGTCGCGTAAGGTTGGCCTAGACCGCTTCAGTCTCACTATCCCGCGTCATAATAAGAACACAAACAAGAGGCTTGCAACAGAAAACATAAACGCCCGCAACAACCATGTTGCGTTCTACTCGTGAAACACATCTACGCATAGATCTAGCTCTGATACCACTGAAGGGTTTCGCGACATAGTAAATCAAAATTTTCTATGGAGCGAACAGAGGGAAAGCCAAGATCTAATCTAGGAGATGCAAACAACGAGAGAGATTGGATTAGATCTTCATACCCTTGAAGATTCGCACAGCTAACATTCGTCGGAACGTGGGTGATGTAGTCGTACTCGCTTCTCCTCCTCGCGATCCGATCCGATCTAGCACCACAAGTGGCGGTGCCTCCGTGAGATGCACACGTGCAGCACCTCGACGTCTCCTCCTTCCTCGGACCAGCGAGTATGGTGGAGAGATAGATTGGATCTACAACACGACGGCGTGGTGTATATGGTGGAGAATTTCTGCTGCAGGGCTTCGACTACAAACAGTCGGGAGGGAGAGAGGAAGGTAGCAAGGCAGCTAGGGCTTGGAGGAAGGTGTGTAGTTGTGGGGAGGGGGCGCACCACCCCTCTATATATAGAGGGGGGGGGGAGACCAGCCCTTGCCCCTCATCCAAGCCTATATCTAGTTTAAACAATTTAAACTCTCCCTTATCTAGAAATCCTATCTCTAGTTTAAACGATTTAAACTCTCCCTTATCTAGAAATTCTATCCCGAGATTTAAACAAGTCAAATCTCTCTAGAATCGGCTGGGCCCTATGGGGCCTTGTGACCCTGGCCCAATGCGACCAGGACACTCCCTCATAGGCCCATGCCCCCTCCCGGAAGGTGGGGCCACGTTGGTCCCCTTCCGGAAGGTTCTAGAAGCTTCCGGTACAATACCGATTAACCCGGAACAATTTCGAACTCCAAAAACTGCACTGCCTTATATGAATCTTATTCTCCGGACCATTCCGGAACCTCTCGTGATATCCCGGATCCCATCCGAGACTCCGAACAAAAATTCATAAACCAATTATCCAATCTATCCTAGCGTCGAGATACGTTAAGTGTGTGACCTGCGGTTCGAGAATATGCATATGATCTTCTATCAATAATCAACAGCGGGTATGGGCACCCATATTGCCGCCCACACAGTCATCGATGATCATATCGGATGAACCACGATGCCAGGATTCAATCAATCCCATATATATATATTCCCTTCGTCTCGCGATATTTTACTTGCTCGAGATTCGATCGTCGGTATCGTCATACCTAGTTCAATCTGCTCACAGCAAGTACTTTACTCGTTCCGTAATCCGATATCACTTTGTGATTAACTCTTAACCACATGCTTGCAAGCGGTGTTGATATCGACACGAGTGGGACCGAAGTATATCTCTCCGACTTGGGAGGGACAAATTCCATCTCGATACATACAACCCAACAGATACTTTCCGATCACCTGAGAGACACCTTTATGATCACCCTCTCATAGGATGACGTTTGATGACCTCAAAGCTTTCTTCCGGTACCAGGGAGTTGCATTATCTCATGGTCTAAGGAATACAATATTTGACATAGAAAAAGCTTCGCAAAGATGAACACGATGAAACGATCTAATTGCTTCGCTTAGTTTGGGTCTATCCACCATATCATTCTCCCAATGATATGATCTCATTATCAATTGACAACTCATGTATCTGGTTAGGAAACCTTAACCATCATTGATCAATGAGCTAGTCCATAGAGGCGTACTAGGGACACGGTGTTGTTCACAAACCACACAAGTATTAAAGTTTCCGCTTAATACAATTCTAGCATGGAATATAAACTTTATCATGAACAAGAATTATAATAATAACATCTTTATTATTGCCTCTAGGGCATAATTCCAACACTTATCCCTTTGAACTTTTGCACTGTGATCTATGGACCTCTCCAACTGTGAGTCTCTTCGGTTTCAAATACTACTTAGTTATTTTAGATGATTTTACACACTTCGTTTGGACTTTTCCACTTCGCAACAAATCTGATGTCCACTCACTTTTTATCAACTTTAAAACCTATGTCAACACACACTTATTTTTACCCATAAAATTTATCTAATGTGACAATGGAAAAGAATTTAACAACTTTGCAAACCGCAATTTCTTTCTCCAACATGGCATTCTCCTTCGTTTCTCTTGCCCTTACACTTCCCCACAAAATGGCAAGGCTGAGCGATCACTCCGCACCATCAATGACATAGTTCGCACACTCCTCATTCAATCATCTATGCCCTCCACGTTTTGGGCTGAAGCTCTTAGAACCGCAACCTATCTCCTCAATATTCGACCATCTAGTACTAACCCAAACACCACACCTTTCTACTCCCTTTTTCTCTCTCACCCAAACTACACTGAGCTTCGCGTTTTTGGTTGCCTTTGCTTTCCCAATGTCTATGCAACTTCCGCAAACAAACTCTCTCCACGTTCCCTTCCTTGTGTCTTCCTAGGCTATTCAGATGAACACAAAGGCTACCGGTGTTTTGATCTTATGACCGGTCACATTCACATCTCTAGGCATGTCACTTTCGATGAAAACACCTTTCCTTTCGCCACTAGAACCCCTACATCTCCTCCCACCACATCCACCCCTCGCCTAGACAATTCCATAAAACCTCACTTTTTTGTTCCTAACCTGCCCTACAACCCTGCCACGGCTGCCTCCTATCCTGCCTCGACCAATACCGCTCCCGATTCTCCTGCCACGGTAGTCCCTAACCCTGCCCCGGCCGACTCGGCTGCCCCGACAGCCCCATCAGCACCCGTGTCTCGACCACCCATAACCCAGGTTTACGCTCGCCGCCCCAAAACTCCTGCCTCCGACAATCAAACTACCCAATCCTCTGCCCTCATGCTGCTGCGTCCTCCTCCTCCGCTGCCGGATGCAGCAGCTCCTCCTTCACATGCCGTTCCCATTATCACACCTAACAACGACCATTCCATGCACACACGTGCCAAGTCTGGTTTTCGACTTCCTAAAACACGCCTCAATCTTCATGATTTTCCAACTCTCTCACCTCTTCCCAAAACATACAAATCTGCTCTTCTTGATCCGAACTGGTCCGCTGCCATGCGCGATGAGTTTCAAGCACTCCAATCCAATAACACATGGCAACTTGTTCCCCGACCTCCTAATGCAAATGTTGTTTCTGGAAAGTGGGTGTTCCGTCAAAAATTTCATTCTGATGGCACTCTCTCTCGGTATAAAGCACGTTGGGTTTGTCGTGGGTTCTCTCAACAACACGGTGTCGATTACGACAAAACTTTCTCTCCCGTAGTTAAACCTAGCACCATCCGAACCATTCTTAGTCTTGGTGTTTCCTCTTCCTGGCCCATCCATCAACTCGATGTAAAAAATGCTTTCCTCCATGGTTCCTTAAACGAAGTCGTCTATTCTCAACAACCTTCCGGTTTCAAAGATTCTTCTTTTCCTGATCACGTTTGCCTTCTCCAAAAATCTCTCTATGGCCTCAAACAAGCACCCCGAGCCTGGTTTCAACGTTTTTCTACCTTTATTCAAACTATAGGATTCATTCCCTCTCGTTCTGACTACTCTCTTTTTGTTTACCACTCTAACACCCAGGTTGCATATCTCCTACTTTATGTTGATGATATAGTTTTCACTGCCTCCTCCACAACTTTTCTCACTCATATTATTTCTCTCCTACAAACTGAATTCTCTATGACTGATCTAGGTTCCCTTCATCACTTCTTAGGTATAGCTGTCACTCGTGATTCTTCTGGTGTTTTTCTCTCTCAACGTCAGTACTCTGTTGATCTCCTAACTAGGGCTGGAATGTTAGATTGTCAACCATCCCGTACACCTGTAGATACTTTTTCTAAATTTTTCTCGGATGGTGATATTTTTCCTGATCCGACTCTATACCGTAGCTTAACTGGAGCCCTTCAGTATCTCACCATTACACGTCCAGAAATATCATATGCTGTCCAGCAAGCTTGTCTTTACATGCATGATCCAAGAGTCCCGCATTTTAACCATGTCAAACGCATACTTAGATATCTTAAAGATACATTAGATCATAGTTTGCATATCAACCACTCATCACCCACATCATTGACAGCATATTCCGATGCAGACTGGGCTGGTTGTCCAAACACTCGTCGATCCACTTCAGGATACTGTGTTTTTCTTGGCAATAATTTAATTTCTTGGTCTTGAGCGTCGACCACGGTTTCTCGCTCGTCCGCAGAGGCTGAGTACCGTGTTGTTGCTCATGCAGTTGCTGAAACAGTTTGGTTGCGTCAGTTACTTGTTGAGTTACAACAACCTCTTGGTCAGGCCACAGTGGTATATTGTGATAACATTTTAGCTGTTTACATGTCTGGAAACCTAGTTCAGCATCGGCGGACAAAGCATATCGAGATTGACATCCATTTTGTTCGAGAGAAGGTCGCTTTGGGAGAAGTGCGTGTTCTTCATGTGCCTTCTACGGCCCAGTTTGCAGATATTTTTACCAAAGGACTTGCTACTACACCATTTACAGAGATTCGTTTCAGTCTCAACGTTGTCGAGCCCACGGTTGAGACTGCGAGGGGATGTTAGATTATATTTACTTGCATATCAAGTTAGGGTTTAGGCTGGGGCGCTGCACCTCCTCTCCCCCCTCTCCTATATAAACCATTGTATTCTCTCATTGTAAAATTATCAATTATTATTATTATTATCACAAATTTACAGAAACTTGCAATAGGCCACATTTGGTTATTAGATCCCATGTTTTAGCTCATGCATTTTTTTTGCCCCTGCTGCGGCATTTTTCAGATGCAAAAACAAATAAATGGAGTATGTCTAGGTCCGAAGCAAGAAACTAATGGGTCAGTAAAGTGGGTATAGAAGACGAGCAAAAAGAATGGCAAAATGCTGTTATTTTGGTCTCAAAGAGCAGACTTCAGAAGATCTATCAAAGCATAGTTCAAACCATCTTTTTTTTGATCAGGAGAGCCCCTTCCGGGGCTGGAAGCCTTTTCATTACAAGATGGTGGAGCTACACATTTTCACGCCGAATCCTAATAAAAAGGAAAAAAAGATCAGATCCAAACGCTTTACAAAGAGAACCTTACAAGAATAAAGCGAAAGGCAAATATGTCCTCCTTCCAGCTCGTCTCTGCAACTGTTTGGCCTCGCGATGGAGGTTGAAAATGCGCAGGACTTCGCCGGCAATCTTGATGGCCTCGATTTGTCCTGGATAATCGGATGGCGTCCCGCCTTCGATTTGGATCTTCAGAGAAAATTGGCTTCACTTCTCCAAGAGAACCCATCGCCGCTGCAACTCAAAAAATCCTTCCTTGCGAACGCAACCTCTGCGCCTAGAAAGAGAGAAATCTCCAAACAACAACAGTAACAAGCTCCCATGGTTCGTCGATGCCGCGGGAAGAAACCGAGCTCTCTCCTTAGAGCTTTTGCCCGAGATGAAGAGAAGAAGCCATATAAAATGCCGCAACAACGAACCCAATAAACATGCCTATTGGACAAGCAGCGGTTGGAGATCGCCAACGAGGAACTTCTCCATGGAGCCCCAAAATTCAGCGAGTACGACCACTCTAGGGCCATCTGAAGGTTGGCAAAGAAGAAACCACAGCCATCATCTCCCCCCCCCTCGCCGCCACGGCCGGCCGGGGGAAGACGAACACGCCACCACACCTCACCTCCCTGCCGCCAGGCTAGCCAGGTGAGACGAGGCAACCTCCGCCACCCTTATCGGAAGAAGAAACTCCACAGGCCTTTTATTCATGGAGTCGCCGGCGCCGTCCTCAATCCGCTGCTCCGACCGCCGGAGCAACAGCAGGAGGACGAGAACCACCAGCCATGGGCGGAGCTTGACCCAAAGCTCTAGCTCACTCAGACTCACGGCGAGAAGCCTCGCCACGGCGGAAATCTGCCCAAACCAAGACAAGCTACTCCTATAGCTACCTCCGGCGTCTCCCCAAACCCAACCCCAGCCAGCTAGTCCGGCGGGGAGGCCCGGCGGGCGGCGGCGGCTGACTCTCAAACGGGGGGAGGAAGGGTCCGGGAGAGGATAAGGGTCATAGTTCAAACCATCTATTGGCTTGAAAAAGTTTCAGTAGATATTTTGGGTTCGACAATCTATTTGATCTGCGGCAATACTAACCTTCATAATTTCGCCTCAAGAAGTCAAGTGGCAGCAGTGACATGAACTTCAGTTTACCATATCACGCTGCAGCAAACAATTCAGCCTCAGTGGATAAAACCGAGCATAGTTCACCACTAGCGCACATTACAGCACTACATGATGAGCATTTTTTGTACTACTAGGTTCCTTACTTTGTTTTTGGACATGCTTCTCATCGTCTGCATTTTCCATAACATGTCTGAAAACTTGCCAACTTCACTACTTCGATGTTCTACAGCTCTGCACTTACAGTTCCGTTTCTTGGTTTAGATAGGCGCTGCTCTCTCTGCAGGCTTCCTTCTCAGGTTAGCACATATGTGGAGAAAACTAGGTTGATCTTAGGACAAGTATGCAAATACGCCAACATATGGCTAGCCAAACTGCACCAACATGGTTCTACGAGGCGAGCAAATAAGAATGGCAAATTGCTGCCAGGTCTATTTCAGTCACGCAAAGCAGAGTTCCAAACTTCCCTACAATATATCCGATTAAATCACCAAAGCTACCACGATTATTCATCATCATCTCCTGACAAATTTAAGTTGCAACTAAAAATTTAAAAAAAGATCCTGAGTTCCTGACTAGAGCTAAATCACTGCTGATGTCTGTCGCTAGTATATAACTGAACTGAACCACAGTATGAGAAAATCTGATCATCGATCGATCAGACGGTGTAGTTGTGGTTGATGTTGTCGATGTCCAGCCCCTTGAGCTTCACCACCGACTCGACGTGGCCCTTGAGCGTGTGCAGCTCCCTCAGCCTGGCAATCTCGGCGCGCCGCTTGGCCTGCTCGGCGATCTCCGAGAGCTCGCTCTTGTCCTCGCCAGCGCCGGGGGAAGAGGAAGAGGCCTCGGCGGCGTTCAGGCCGTGGAGCGACCTCTGCGCGACGGCCCACTCCGCCTTGCGCTTGTCCGAGCCGTGCTCCACGCCCTGCGCGAACGCCGTCTTGCCGTCGAACACGTTGCTCCACCCCTTGCCGGAGATGAAGTAGCGGATGGCGAACTTGAGCACGTCGAGCGGGAAGTATGTGACGACGGTGAAGAGCCAGATGACCCCGGCCCACCCCCACCCGACACCCTTCATCTTGGCGAACGGCAAGTCCGCGTACACCGCGATCAGCGTCGCCACCAGCTGCGCCGCCAGGAACGCGCCGACGAGCAGCATCCCTGGCCGCTCCGTGAACGACCAGCTCCGCGACCGCGTCACGAAGATCAGCGCCTGGCTGATGATGCTCACCTGCAGGTACACCGCCGCCATCAGCTCCTCCGTGCTCCCGCCGATCGGGTGCACATTGAATCGAGTCTGCAAAATATGACAACATTTAGTGTTAGGGATGGGGAGGTGGCCGGGACGGCGGCAGGGGGAGAAAGAGGAGAGACCGTGAAGAAGTCTGTGGAGTAGACGGCCCAGAAGAAGAGGACAGTGGCGAGGGCCTGGTAGGTGCCAAGGACGACGCCGGTGGCGAAGATCTCCTTGAGGCGCCACGAGTCTGGGGTTGGCGATGGCTTGACGCGGTCTTTGGAGATGGTCATGATCGTGCCGTCGTTGAGTATGGCGATGATGAGCACCATGAAGGGCGAGAAGTCGAACTTCCAGATGAGGGCCAGGAGGAGGAAGCCGAGCACGACCCTGATGGTGATGGACACTGCGTAGATTGTGTAGTTCTTCATCCTCTGGAAGATGGCGCGGCTGGTCAGCACGGCGCTGATGATCACGCTCAGCCCGGGCTCCGTGAGCACAATGTCCGACGCGCTCCGGGCGGCGTCGGTGGCGTCGGCGACGGCGATGCCGATGTCCGCTTTCTTCAGCGCCGGCGCGTCGTTCACGCCGTCCCCGGTCATCCCGCAGATGTGCTTCCGCTCCTGCAGCCGCCGCACGATCTCGTACTTGTGTTCGGGGAAGACGCCCGCGAAACCGTCCGCCTTCTCGATGAGCTCGTCGACGTCCATGCCGCAGGTGTCGCCGCCTTTGAGGAGGGAGCTCGAGGGATACATGTTGGTGCCCATGCCGAGGCGGCGGCCCGTCTCCTTGCCAATGGCCAACTGGTCGCCCGTGATCATCTTAACGTTCACGCCCAGCTTCAGCGCGCGGTCGATCGTCTCGGCACTGTCATGCCGCGGCGGGTCAAATAGCGGCAGCACTGCTAGGAACTGCCACGGCGACCCCTTAGACTCCTTGCTCCGCTCCGGTACGGTCTGCCGTGCCACGGCCAGCGACCTCAGCCCACGGTCGGCGAACTTGCCAATGATGGCGTGCACGCGCCGCCGCACGTCCTCGCGCAGCCCGCACAGATCGATGATCTGCTCGGGCGCGCCCTTGCTGACCCGGTGCCAGGTCCCGTCGGCGCCGTCGATGTAGGTGATGGCAGTGCGCTTGTCGACGGGGTTGAATGGCATGAAGTGCACCTCTTGGATGCCGTCGCGGGCCTCCTTGGGGTCGGCGAGCATGCCGACGATGGAGGCATCGATGGCGTCCTGGTTCTCCGTCCTTGACGCCCGGGCGGCGTAGAGCACCACGCCGTCCTTGTCCACGTCCTTGGCAAAGGACTCGATCAAGTTCTTGTCGACGGTGAGCTTGTTGAGTGTGAGGGTGCCCGTCTTGTCGCTGCAGAGCACGTCCATGCCGGCCATCTCTTCGATTGCAGTCATCCGCTTGGTGATAGCACCCTGCTGCGAGAGCCGGTGCGAGCCGATGGCCATGGTGACGGAGAGCACCGTGGGCATGGCGATCGGGATGCCGCCGATGAGCAGCACGAGCAGGTTGTCGATGCCGTCACGGTACGCGCGGTGCTGGATCGCGTACATGACGATGACCTCCACAGCGATCCCGACGACGATCGACACGATGCAGAAGTTACCTATCGACGTCAGAACCTGACCAAAATCATTGATTAGCACAACGATCGAAGAACTAATCAGAAAGTGTTTGAGCAAACCTGATCAAAAAAAGTCAGTACCTTTTGGAAGTGGCCGACGTTGTTGGTGCTGTCAACGAGGTGGGCGGCCTTGCCGAAGAAGGTGTGGACGCCGGTGGCGATCACGACGGCCTCTATCTCGCCCTGCTTGCACGTCGACCCGGAGAAGACGCTATCGCCGGGCTTCTTGTTGACGGGCATGGACTCGCCGGTCAGCGCCGACTGGTCGATCTTGAGAGGATCGCCCTCCAGAAGGCGCGCGTCGGCGGGGACGATATCGCCGAGCTTGATGCTGATGATGTCACCGGGGACGAGTATTGCGGCGTCCTGCTCCGACCACTTTCCGTCCCGGAGCACCTTGCTCTGCGGCGCCAGGCTCGCCATCAGCGCCGCCGCCGCGTTCCCGGCGTTGTTCTCCTCAATGAAGCTGATGGTGGAGTTGATCAAGAGGAGGGTGACGATGCCGACGAAGTCCTGCCAGTCCGGGGGCTTCCCGCCGCCGTTGGCCAGCGCGATGGCCATGATGGCGGCGGATTCCATCACCCACGACAGAGGGTTCCACATGAACCCTAGGAACTTGAGGAACTTGCTCTCCTGCAAACCCACATAGTACATGAATACTTACATACATACGCACGCAAGAATCGATCTAGGGTTTAGTACAGACATGTTCTTCCTACTAGATCAGATCGGATCGTAGCGAGGCACGTACCTTCTTCTCCTCGAGTTTGTTGGGGCCGAAGGTCTCGAGGCGGCGGGCGGCATCGTCGGAGGAGAGGCCGCGCGTCGAGCACCGGAGCACCGAGAACACCTCGTCGATCGGGACCGCCTCCTGAAACGAGATCGAGTTTACCATCGACCAGGACACCATTAACTATCCATAGGATGCATGCAAACTACAACGACGACAGCCTAGATGCAAACGGCGGCGGAGAACTCACCAGATCTACGCTCTCGTCCCGGAGGTCCTCGAGGGAGGCAGCCGCCATGGCGCTAGCTGGCTGTCTCGCGCACGGCTTGACCGATCGAGTTCTAGGATCTGACCTAACAGAGGCAACTTGGAGGGTAATTATCACGTTGGGTTTTATGGTGGCGCGCGGCTAATCAGGTGCCGAGCCGCGTACCAAAAACCCCTCGCGAAATCTTGGGGATCTTCGGACGATCGATTTCCCCCATTGCCAGCTTGGCAGTGATTGTTGCGATTTCACCTTTTTCACATCTTTGGCAGTGGGTTTCCCCATTGACAGCTTGGCAAGATTCTGTACATCTGTACATACAAAAAAAAAACGAGTTTTTATGTAGTACGATACGATATTTACAACTAAAACGAAGTAAACTAATCTCGTATTGGAACGCACCACGATTATCAAGTTAGATTGATCTCCTCCGTGTGGGCCCAACGGCCCAACCTTACATCCGCATCCTGATCGGGGCGTCCAACCCTATATGGTTGGCGGCCTCTGATACACTGTGTGTATAAAGAGGTGTGGGGCCGGCAACTCGCAACACGAGGTTTGTCGCGCGTCGTACACCCCACCGACATAAACCCTACCGATTTAGGGAAGCGTTATAGTGATGGGAAGCTTCGCCGCCGCCTAGCCCTCACTCGCTCTCGTTGTTGCCGTCGCTCACCATGGCCACATCATCAACCTCCTCTAGCCGATGAGAAGGTATGTCCCCCCCTCTCTCTCAGTAATTAGTTAGTACCAGCACTATTTTGATCCATAGACAAAGTGCTACCCTGTTAGATCTACACCTAGATGATCCAATACATATAACAATGGTATCAGAGCTATCCTAGTTTGTAGATCCTTTCGGGTACAAAGAAAGCCATAGAAGTTTTTTTCGATATAGAAAGAACAAACAGTCAAAGAAACCCAGATTACCCGACCCCTAGTCTACTTGATAAAAAAGACAAAAGAAATCAAAGGAACATCGGTCGTCGGCGTACGCCGCCAAAGGGCACCATCGCCTGAGACGCTTGACAGCGGCGCACCCACACTCGGGTGGAAACGCGCCGAAAAGGGGGCCAGGGGGCACCGCCCTCCTTCCTCTCGTTTTCTTGCTGCATAGGTGGAATTCTGGGAGGATACAGATAGCAGGGGAGGCGCCGTCGCCTCACTCGCTTCTTCCTCCCGAGCTCACTCGTTGCGCGGGGTTTGTGGGGAAGGGGATAGAGGAAAAGGAAAGGGGGAGGGCTGGGTGTTGGCTTTGGGCTGGCGGCGCCGCCACTCCCCGTCGTTGGTGAGCGACAGCGCGAGGCTTTCTTCCCGCCTCAAGAGAACCCATGAGAGAAACACTAAGGAGTGGTTTTGGGTCTATTGTTTTCGCTGGGGGAACGCCGGGCTGGTTTTGACCTGGAGAGAGTGGCGCGCGTCCGTCCGATGGAGCGGCATCGAATGGCCATGAGGCGAGATCTGATGAGTACATATTTGCATCATATTTTAGATTATTATTTTGCATTGTAGATACAGGATTTTGGTATTTTACGACATCCACACACACTTTTTATGTTTATTTTCACCTGGATCAGATCAGATGATGGATCCAATAAACACAAGTCTTGAACAATTGTACCGGAGAGAAAAGGAGCCAAACACTACGTAAATCGCTCATTTAGAAAATATTAATAATACCAGAAGTAAAACCGAAGCAAGCAAAGGAGGCATAAGGGTTGACGACCAACTATACGGGCCGCCTCCGTATAGTTTGCGCCGCCTCCGTCTCCTCAAATAGTTTCACCCCGTGCAACTGGTTTGGGGAGACGACATACAGACCACCCAGAAATCGCCGAAACCTAACCTCCAGAAGGCATCTGGAGGGGGAACTTTTCCTAGGGATCCATCTTCGCCCTACGCAGATCTAAGAGGCCAAGGCATCGATCTCCATCTTCATCAACCGCCGCATCTTCATCACCACCACCATCTCCATCCATCCCATTTAGATCTTTTTGTAATTCTTGCACTAGTTGTGGATTTATACAAGTACTATTTATCGATAATCGTTTCCATTATCATTGTCATGATGTTGTTTGCCTCTATGTCTAAGTAGATCATTAGTTCTTGGGGAGATGGTGAAACCCTAGCATGAGATTAAAATAAGATAAAGTTTATCATGATATTTATCGTTGTGACCATGTGTTAGATTGTCTACATCTTGATGTTGGGAGAAATCGACCTCTCCAATATTTGCCTCTTGTGGGGATTTGATGTAGGGAACTATAGACGGAGGAATGTTAGCATTTACAGTGACTATAAATCTGTTAGCACTCCTTACGTATCAACTTGGGAATCGAGAAAACTCACAAAACACTATCCATGCCATGGGATACGTCCTGTGAGATTACGTCCCTTAATAGCGTAGTAATTCAATTGATGTTGATTACTGTCTGCTGTGGTTATGAGGATGATTTGAGCGGTGGTTGCTGCCTCTTTGTCCAAATATGGAGTTTCTCCCACACATACATAGTTGAGAATTTTTATGATAATAATCTTTAACTTAGCCCTTTATAATGCTAGTGGCGTATCCGCTAATCCCTGAGAACGCTTTTTCCCACTGAAGTTTCAAATCTCTTTTACATACGCGATACTTATTTTTTGTATTCAGTTTTATTTATTTTACTTATTGTTCTCCTATACCAAAAATCCAAAACACCTTTTTATACATTCCTCGCATTTTATCTTGTCACTTAGAACTTTATTTAGCATTTCTAGTTTCGGTATTTATTTCAAGAATTCTTAGACTTCAGACTACTGCTCCCTGTGGGATCAATATCTTTATTTCAAAACTAGCTACAACCTATCTGTGCACTTGCAGTCATCAAACTCGCGTGACCGAAGGGCGGCACCGGGGCGATGGGATATTTTTGGCCGAGAGCGGGCCGTCACACGGTGCGGCGCTGGGCCTTGGGCTGTTGACGGGTATCTAGAAACGCGCGCGGTACAGAGAGCAAAGCAGCGCGCAACATGGGCCATTCCGAGTGCTGCACATAGAAACCTTTTTTCCTTTTTACAGAAGCATTTTTTGGCTTTTGTGAATCAGTTTTTGACGAATTTTTCCTAGTATTCTCCTATTCAGATTGGACCAATGGGATGTTTGTTTTGGAAAATAGAAAAGTATAAAGTGTTGTTTCTAAAAAGTATAAAGTTCATGAATTTTATTCATTTTTCCGCTATGAAATGTTTAAATGTTCTATTTAAATTTAAATAGAACAAAAGTAGCAATTAAATTCTAAGAGCATGTTAAAGTGTTTATTCTAATTATGTTCGTGTTATGTTTTTGACCAACGTTGTTAATAGCATGATCATGATTAGTGGTTACGTTTAAAGTGGTTACCTTTGTGCATTTATTTCTATGTTCTGCCCAACGGTGATATAGTTTTAAATTGCATAAACAATTGTATGTGTTAGTTTTGACCAATGTTGGGTTAATACATGTAATTGTTGTTATGATCTCAATTCATTGTGGTTTTCAGGAGGGTGCTACTTAATGAGTTGCATCAAGGATGTTCCAACTGCCATAGGTGACAACTACACTGAATGGAGAAAGAAGGTCGACTTGGCTTTTGTCTGTGCTGAGGTGGACCAGGTTGTCGAAACCCCGCAACCCACCAAACCGACAGAGCCAGTCAGAGCTGATAAATATGATGATTCTTCATGGGACCAAAAGAAAAGGGATTATGCTTCATTAGAGATGACATATACCCTAGAGAACAAAAAGTGTCTCACTGTCAATAAAAAGTGCATGGCTTTAATAAAGAACATAATTGAGCACGCTATTGTGGGCCCATATACAGAGTGTGCTTCCATAGGGGAGTATCTTGAAAAGATAAAGAACCAGTTCACTGGCTCTTCAAAGCTATATGCTACCCAACTGCTGAAGCAGCTGGTGATAGAAAAGTACACTCGAGGTGGACATGGCATAAGGGAGCACATCCTTAGGATGAGCAACATGGCAGCTAAATTGAAGTCCATGGATGCTAATCTGGAGCTCAAGTCTGCAGTCCTTTTTCATTTGGTCATGGGTTCACAGTCAAAAGAGTTTGACACTTTTATTGTCAACTACAACATGTCGCTAGAAAAGTGGGACATTGAAAAGACAATATCCATGTGTGTGCAAGAAGAGGAAAGATACAAAACCTCAAATGGTGGTTCTTTGAACTATGTGAAGGATAATAAGACAAGGAACTTCAATCAAAGCAACCAAGGTTCCCCTTCAAATCCACATGGGAAATATCCCATGCAATATCAGCATTAGCAAAGTCCTCTCTTAGTGGACAAAGATACTTGTCTCTACTGCAAGAAGACCGGACATTACAAGAAAGATTTCCCTATCTGGATAAAGGCCATAATGGCAAAGAATGGTAACAATACTATTTCCTTTGTAAATGAACCCTTGTATACATAGTTTTCGAAATCTACTTGGTGTAGGGGTTCGTAGCATGGAAAACAAAAAATTTCTATCGCATGAACACACACAAGCCAAGATCTATCTACTAGATTGCAGCAACGAGTCGATAGAGTACTAACCCTCGAAGATCCAAAGCGGTTAACGAGAGCAGATTCTCGTGGATGATGTAGTCGTACACTTCCGATATCAAGATCGCGTAGACGATCCTTCCGGCGCTGCGTTCCAGCAGCGCTTTCACAGTCGGTCACACGTTCGGTACTCGATGAAGACCTTCCTATCCCTCGTTCCAGCAGGCAGCGGAGGTTGTAGCACTCTCCTCGCGATTCCGGCAGCACGACGGTGTGGTACCGGAAGTAGAGGGGAGATCTCGCAGGGCTTCGCCTTAAGCCGGAGCGAGTATGGTGGAGTATGAGAGAGGCCTTGGAGATCTACGGTTTAGAGGGCACCAAGGGGAGGGCTTGGTCGGCGGCTAGGGTTTGGGGAAACCCTAACTCGCCGAGTTTAGAGGAGGCCCTAGGCGGCGGCTTGGAGGTGGCCGGCGACTTAGAGGCTAGGGTTTAGGTGTGAGGGTAGGGGGGCGCCCTACCCCTTCTTTTATAGGTGGGAGGGAGGCGGCTAGGAGGAGGGAGTCCTCCTCCAACTCCTCCTCCTTGGCCGGCGGGTGGAGGGAGTGGGACTTCCTCCCCAAGTAGGTTTCCTACTATCCCTCCACCAAGCAAACTTGCCATTTGACTTTTCAAATTGGCGTTTGACTTTCAAACTAGGATTTGATTTCTCCCTTTATTTTGCCCAGCCAAGTGACCTAGTACATGATGCAACCATTCAACATTGTCATGACGCATTCATGTACCCTTCCCCTCCGGAGTGCCGGACCTTCCAGACCCTTCTAGAATATTCCTGGTGAAAACACCAGAATCATTTCCGAACTCCGAAACAAGACTTTCCTTATATGAATCTTATTCTACGGACCATTCCGGATCTCCTCGTGATATCCCGGATCCCATCCGAGACTCCGAACAACATTCGGTCTCTTATCATCATTCCATAACTACTCAACAACATCGAATCCTTAAGTGTGTCTCCCTACGGTTCGTGAATTATGCGGACATGACCGAGACACTTCTCCGATCAATAACCAATAGAGGAATCTGGAAATTCATATGGCTCCCACATATTTCTACGATTACTTTGCGATCGAATGAACCACTTACATACGATACCAATTTCCCTTTGTCTCACGATAATTTACTTATCCGAGGTTTTGATCGTCGGTATCTCTGCGTGCCTAGTTCAACCTCGTTACCGATAAGTACTCTTTTCTCGTTCCCGTGATATGTGATCCCTTGTGAGCCAGTCACATTCTTGCAAGCTAATTGGATGACATTCCACCGAGAGGGCCCAGAGTATATCTATCCGTCATATGGATGGACAAATCCCACTCTTGATCCATGTGCCTCAACCCATACTTTCCAAACACTCAATGCCACCTTTATAACCACCCAATTACGGTGTGGTGTTTGATGTCATCAAAGCATACTTCCGGTGATGGTTATTAACATGATCTCATGGTCGAAGGAATTAGGTTACTATGTATCAGAAAGCTTATAGCAAATGAACTATATTAAATGACTTGATCTTTATGCTACGCTTAACTATAGGAGTATGTCCATCACATCATTCTCCTAATGATATGACCATGCTGTTAATAACATCTCTATGTTCATGATCAGGAAACCATGATCATATATTAACCAACAAGATAGTTTAACAAGAGGCTTTACTAGGGACTCTTTTGTGTTTACAAATCACACAAGTATTAATGTTTCCGGTTAATACAATTATAGCATGGTATGTAAACATTTATCATAAGTATGAAGATATGATAATAACCATTTTATTATTGCCTCTTGGGCATATCTCCAACAGTCTCCCACTTGCACTAGAGTGTCGTGGTGGCGGCACGGCAGATGCCATGGGTAGGCTAAAGTATGGGGCCAATGGATGCTAGTGGGATCTGGGGAGGGAAGATGCAACTGTCTCTTCACTCAAGCTGCCAAAGTGATGATCTTTATTTCTCTCTTAGTGGGTTACAAATGCTCCTTGAGCTGTATCAAGAGGGACCAGATGAATCTCCTCAGCCTAACGGTCCTCTAAGAGTCGATCCTTTCCTCAGGGTCCAAGCATCCCCTTATAAAGGAGTCCCTTGGGTGCCCTTAGGGCTGACGAGGCAAGCATATTCGTGGAATATGCTTGTCCCAAAATAGTAGTTCGGCGGCCTCCTTTCCCTGTCGCCCTTCTAATGACGGCAAGGCTCCAGTGGCCCCCTCCTGTGTGCCTCGGGCTCCAGGACTGTCACCTCCGTGACCTCCTTCTGCCCCTCTGATGATGTGCATCCTTGTCTCTTGTGCTTGGCTCTGCTCTGATTCCTTCTAGCCTTCAGCTATAGTTTGACCTTGGGCTTCTCCTTCTCCTGCAAGCTTCGTATCACTCGGCCTTACCTTGTGTTACTCGGCTCGTTCTTCACCTGCATCAAGATCACTTGGGTAACCCGGCCGATCCTCTCAGTAACTCGGCCGGGTAACTACTTGATACATATACGTGGGCTTCTTGCCTCCGTTCCTCGGCCGACATATACATGATTCGGCCGACTGTGACGATAATCGAAACCAGACGGGGATAGTACCTCTGTCTTTCCCCGTCTCCGACCTACCCGAGGTTAACCCCCCGACATTAGTCCCCGAAGCTGGTGTGGCCCTGTCAATAGGTTTGGCCGGGTTATATCAGCTTCATTATATTATTTAGCTTTGTTTTCGAGTTATGTCCTCATCCGAGGTCTCCTCGTTCCTTCCCTCGTACGCCATGTCCTACGTGTCATCCCATCATTGTTCTTCTAGTTTTTAGGTCCCTCTACAGTGCTTACTGACAAGTCTACAGTGAATTCTGCACCTGCTGCACCGTCGCTGCGACGCCTCGGGTGCTGTTCCCCTTGGGGATTGTAAGGACCCCTCTTCGCGTGTGGCCGTTGGTGTGGCTCCGCTCACCGTCGTGCGTTCGTGCTGCTCCCACGATCTACACGGATAACTGCCACACCCACGATCCCACTTCCCTGTTCATGGCTTGACTATAAAGAGGGGAGCCGCGTTTGCGGGATTCACCTTCCCCTTATCGCTCGCCTCCGTTCTCCTTCTTCCTTTCACGCCGCTGTTTCTTGCAGCTCACGCCACCAGAGCATCCGTCGGCGGAGATTCCGCCGCGCCGTTCTACTCTTCTCCGCGCTCCATGGCTCTGACTCCGTCGCCGGTGAGTCCTCTCTGGCCGTCTTGCCCTGTTCTTTCCCTAGATTCATCCGCTCCGTTTTCGTGCTTGGGCGACGGTTCCTTCGTTCCTTCGCCATTGTTTTCGCGCAAAGCTCCGACGGGGCCTTGCAGCTCTAAACTCCCCTCCGCCGCCAGTCTTTCCTCCGGCGATCTTTCCGGCGCACGTATGTCTAGTTCGTTTAGCGGCGCTCTTGTTGAGGACGACGACGCTGGCTCCGGGCCCGAGCGAGGCTCGTGGCAAGGCTCTTCAGTCATGCGCCGTGAGATTGAATGGCTCATCCGGACTCGAAGGATTCCCGCCGAGGTTTCTTGCCGTTTACCCGGCAGCGAATCCTCTCCAGACATCATAGAGGGCGAGTATGTGGTTTTTATGTCTCACTTCGCCCGTGGCTTCGGTCTCCCTCTTAGCGATTTCTCTAGAGAATTCCTCGATTACTTCGGCCTTCAGCCGCATCATCTTCCCGCGAACGCCATAGCTTCTCTTTCTGCTTTCATCTCCGCTTCGGAGGGTTACTTCGGCCTGTGGCCATTAGTACATGTCTGGTCGAAGTTCTTCCAGATCCGCTCAAACGTTGTCCCTGACAAATCTTTGCACCCTTCCGATAAGTTGCTCACCCAATGTGGGGCGGCGTCTATAACACCTCGGAGGAAATCCGTGTTCCCTCGTGTCACTGGGTTGGAGTCGTGCAAGAAGTGGCACAAGTCATTTTTCTACGTCAAGAACAGAGGGGCGGAAGACAAGATTCGGCTCCCTCCATTCTCAATTGGCCCACCTTCTAAAGTGAACTGGCTCTATAATCCGAGGAAAACTCACGCCTTGGCCGAGGCCTTTGAGATTCGGCTTAAAGAGTTGATCCGGGCCGGGTTATGCGGCGAAGACCTGATGGCAACTTTCATTAGTAGCCGGATCTGCCCCTTCCAGCAGCGGACCCACAAGCTGTGCTACATGAGTGGTCCCCTTGACCCTAACCAAGTCTCGACCGTGGAGCTGGATAACTACCTTATTTATAAGCGCGTCCGAGCTATCTTCAAGACTGAGATGCCTGAGGATTGGTCTTGGGGATTAAAACCATTCACTCGCGATCATCCGCCTCCCGAGGTAAGCTTAATCAGCATTGCTCTGTTACTCCCCTGTCTTTAGAAACTGGTTTATCTAATTCTCTTTTTCCTCGTCTTGCAGAGGTTCGCAGAGCAGAAAAACGAGGACGCCGAAATTCTGCAGCTCCCTTGGCCTGCGGACAGGAGTACCCCGGATACTGGTGAGCCGGACTCCGAGGAGTTCGTCCCTAAGTCAGATCCTGCTCCGACTCGAGCTCGCGGCAGAACTTCAGCGCATGACGAGGAAGGTGATTCGGACGAGGTCCAAATTCTTGAGGTAGTTGCCGCCACGCCTATTTCTTATGCATTTCCGGCTTCTACTTTCCCAGCTAATCCGGCCGGTCAGGTCCACGACGCCGAGCCTATTGCTTCCCGGCCTCCCGTTACCTCGGGGAAACGCGGGGCTCCTGCTAGTGCCTCGGAGGCGGTTCCTAAGAAGCGAATAAAGAAATCTGCTCCGAACCCTCCTAGGCGCAAGACTATGCCTGGGGTCGCCGGGTAAGTTCTTTTGCTTATATTTCTTGTTTCTCTCTTTCTGTTTCTCATACTGATGAATCCTCTTTCTTATTTTTGCAGTGCTCCTCTTTCTGTTAAACCCGGCGGTCCTAGTATGACTGACCGTCCGATTCGGCCGCCATCTCCTCCTCCCGCTGATGATACCAGGGTTCCTAGTCCTATTCGTCCTGCTTCTCCTCTAGCTCCGAATACTTCGCCTGTCCGTCACGAAGTCCCTGAGACCCCTTCCATTGCCCTGGATTCGAACCGGCCCTCCGAAGTTTTCGTCGAGCCCGCCGCCCCTTCTATGGGCCCCAAATAGCATCGAGCCTCCATCTACTTCGGCAGTCTCTACGGCCATCCCGACCTCGGCCGAAAAGGTTGTTATCCCGGCGCCCTCTGCGACCTTATCCTCCGCTGTTCCTAAGGACTCCATCCCTACTTCCGAGGCGCCACTTCCTGCTGATGCCTCTTCTAAAGCGGAAAAAGCTATTGCCGTCAAGACTTCTTCTTCTCAGAAAGGTCTTGCCGGCTCTTCTCAACCGAATATCGCTGACGTGCTGCGTAAGGGAGCTGCACCTAAAGTCCTCGTTACCTCGGCCTCCGGCAGCCAGCTTGCTCTTCATAAGAGCCCTGCGACTGCCGTGGTCGGACCGCCTGCCCGGGGTAAAGTTTTAACTCGGACAGCAAGTGGGAACAGCCTTGGAGCGCTGGTTGAATACGCCAACAACTGGAATGCTGCTGATCAGTTTGAGGTAACCCAACCAACCAGCCCTTTTAGCTTTCTGATATCAGTGGCCGTTTTGACCATGCTGCTCAGTTCATCATTGATACCAACAAGATGAATGAGGTAATTATTTTTTCTCTGAGTCTTAAATTATTCTTCAGATGTTACCATACGCTCTAGTCCCCGAAACTTGCAAGGAAATAACTTGTTGTATACTTGTAAGTTTGACTTAACTTTATTTCTAAGGTTCGTTAACCCGGCCATCTAGATCCGAGTTTAGTTGTGTTTTATTCTGACCTAGCTTAGTTTTGAATATCCAGCCATCTAGATCCGAGTTTAGTCCCGCTTGACTCGGATCTGGTTTAGCTTTAAATATCCAGCCACCTAGAGCCGAATTAAGCTTTGCTTGATTCAGATGTAATTTAGCTTTGAATATCCAGCCACCTAGAGCCGAATTAAGCTTTGCTTGATTCGGATGTAATTTAGCTTTGAGTAGCCAGCCACCTAGATCTGAGTTAAGTCCTGGTAGACTCGGATCTGGTTTAGCTTTGAGTAGCCAGCCACCTAGATCTGAGTTAAGTCCTGGTTGACTCGGATCTGGTTTAGCTTTTACTCGTTGATTTATCATTGTGCCTCATTACTCAGGTTGCACATGACCGGAGAACTGCCGAGTTCCAGAGGTTGCTTTTGTCGCACCGCAAACTGGAAGAGAAGTATGAGAAAGTTCTTCCTGTGGCGAAGAAGGCTGGTATGTTGATAGTTCCTTTTCCTTATTCCCAACTTTCTCATGTATCCGTCCACGGAATGCCGGCTTACTTCTTGTTGAACAGGTAATATTAATAACCTCAATATTCGCCTTCAGAAGAAGATCAAGAACCTGGAAGGTTAGTTTCCTTTCTATTTTACTCCTTCTTGTTCTTAATATATATGCTAAGGTTCCTTATTGCGCTCGGCTGTGGTAAAGCCGAGCTGCAAGACTTCGCAGTGTCACATCAAGATTGCGTGCCCATGCCTGACGTGATGCTGCATTTTTTAGAGCAAAATGCAGTTCATTCGGCGCAACTGCAAGAAAAAGACGATGAGATAGCTCGCCTGCGATCCGAAGTGGATACCCTTAAGCTCTCTCAGAAATCCGAACTAGAGAAGGTCGACCAAGAATTTTCTGAGAAAAAGAATCGGCTGACTCTGGATCTGCAGAAGAACAAAGAACTCCTTGAAGCTGCCGAACTTAAAACCCGGGGTTTGAGCGAGGAAATTGCTCGTTTTGAGAAAAGCAAGGCTGATTGGGCCAAAGATCTTCAGATAATGATGAGCTACATTCATCGTAAGCTACTTGGCATGGCCGAATTATATTTTTCTTTTTTGTCTCTGCTATCCTTTGACACGTTCATGCTTTGCGCAGATCATTTCCCCGAAGCCAAGCCCGTGAGTTCTAAAGCGGTCCTTGCAGCTCGCGCGCGCCGAGGTGAACCTGTTACCGTTGATTCAGAATATTCAATGGAGGACTACTTGGTTGCCGTTGGTGCCGCAGTTGGCCCGATGAAAATTATGGGTCGGGACTTGGTGCAGGCCGCTATCCGAGCTTACCACGTACTCTGGCCGAATACCTCGGGGACTCCCGATATCAACGAAATCAAGTTATTGGTGACAAGGCTAATGGCGTCTGAGAGGCAGTTGAGTCTTTGGAGAGAATCCGCTGGGCGTGCTGGTGCCGACATGGCCCTTACTGTAATCATGTCATGGTATGAAGACATCTCTCTTGACATCCTGAGAAATTTGCGCACTGGCTCCCGCTGGGTTGAAGATCCCACTTTTGTTGCTCTTCGGCAAGCTCGGGCGTTCCAACTCGTCGAGTACGCCGACGTGCACACTTGGAATGAAGGGCCGAGTTTTCTCCCAGACCCGGATCAAGAGGTTGTGGCTGAGGGTCTCTCGAATGATGATTCAGGTGAAAATGATTCGGCCGCGTCTGATAGCTCTAGCTCAAGTTCGGACAGTAACGACGATGCACGGTCCTCTTCCAAAGGTACCGGGCATTCTACTGCACGGACTGACGCTCCCGAACAACCCCGGACCTCCGAAGTTGCACCTGGGTCGGCGGAGGGCGAGGCAACCTCAGTCGAGGTTCCTCCTACCTCGGGGTGCCCCGCACCTGAGCAAGTATCTGCCTCTCCAACGAACAATGCCTAAGTTATTTCCGATCCCTGGTATGCCGGGCGTATGATGTAGGCGCAAACTTTGTCCCCTCTCCGTATGATTTGAATTTCTTTTGCCATGTACTGTTGTGACATTTGGTTAAGTGGATGCTCATCCGAATTCTTGCCTCGTTGGCCCTTAATTTCTTGACCTTCTAGGGCTTGACTTTGCCGTTATTTTTTATGATATTTATCAGGCATGGGCGCTGAATATCTATGATATTGATCTATTCTGAACATGAGTTAACTACTTCGTTGTGGAAGTATGTAACAATCGCTGGGTTGTTGTTTACTATCCGAAACTTCCATATATAAATCAAATTTCGGAGGTAGTATAAAATTGAGTTTGTTCAGCATAAGTTTGAGGTAGCATACGGTAGTCCCCGAGTCGCTGCTTTAGATGCCGAGGTTTAGGTATTAATACGAAATTGATATATCATATGATAGTCCCCGGGCCACTGCACTGGGCGCCGAAGTTTATATTCGTAACATGAAAGAAATACAACATACGGCAGTCCCCGAGTCCCTACTCTGGGTGCCAAGGTTCAAGCACATAACGCGAACGAAATAAATATAACATATGGCAGTCCCCGAGTAACTGCTCTGGGTGCCGAGGTTCGAATACATAATATGAAATAAATATAACCTAAGGCAGTCCCCGAGTCGCTGCTCTGGGTGCTGAGGTTCGAATACATAATATGAAATAAATATAACCTAAGGCAGTCCCCGAGTTATTGCTCTGGGTGCCGAGGTTCGAATACATCATTGGATTTTGACTTTAAGATATAATGCTATGAGTAGAATGGCCGAAGTAAAGCCACATTCCAGGGACGCTTCGTTTCTTCACCAGTTTTGCCTGCCTTGTTCTCTCCAGGGGACTGAGCGTCGATTAGATAATATGCATCGTTGTGCAATGCTTTGCTTACAATGAACGGTCCTTCCCATGGGGGTGATAATTTATGCATGCCGGCCGTGCGTTGCACTAGTCGGAGAACCAAATCTCCTTCTTTGAATACTCTTGGATTCACTTTCTTGCTGTGATATCGCCGCAAGTTCTGTTGATAAATTGCCGATCGTGATAATGTCAACTCTCTGGCTTCTTCCAACAGGTCCACGGCATCTTGCCGAGCTACCTCATTTGTCTCTGAGGTTGTGTACTGAGCGACTCTTGGCGAGTCATATATTATGTCGGCTGGGAGTACGGCCTCTGCCCCGTACACCAGAAAGAATGGAGTGTAACCTGTTGATCTATTTGGAGTAGTCCGAAGACTCCATAACACGGCTGGGATTTCTTCGATCCAACACCCTGCCGACCTCTGCAATGGTTCAACAAGTCGTGGTTTTATTCCTGATAGCACCAGTCCATTAGACCTTTCCACTTGTCCATTGGATGCTGGGTGAGCCACGGAGGCAATATCTAGCCTTATGTGCTTCTCTCGGCAAAATCTAGCGAAAGCTCCTTCTGCAAAGTTTGTGCCATTATCCGTAATAATACTATGCGGGTACCCGTATCTCAAGATGATATCCTTGAGAAATTTCACTGTTGTGTGTCCATCACACTTTTTAATCGGTTTTACTTCAATCCATTTTGTGAACTTGTCTACCATAACCAATATGTGGGTCATTCCTCCACGCGCCGGCTTGAATGGTCCCACCATATCTAAACCCCATACAGAAAACGGCCAAGTGATGGGTATTGTTTTTAACTCGGCCGATGGCATATGTATTCTGGTAGTGTATCTCTGACATCCATTGCATTTCTTAACTAATTCTTTTGCCTCTTTAAACGCCGTTGGCCAGTAAAATCCATCCCTAAATGCCTTGGCTACCAAAGCGCGAGATGAGGCGTGGTGCCCACATTCTCCCTGGTGTATGTCTAGAAGGATTTCCTGACCTTCTGCGGAACTTACGCACTTCTGCAATACGTTTGTGACGCTTCTCTTATATAACTCATTGTTGATGATAGTATAGGCTTTTGCTCTTCTTACGGTTTGTCTAGCTAATACCTCATTACTCGGCAACGTCGCGTCTTTTAGGTAAGAAAGTATGGGTTGCGCCCATATCGATGCTACTTTTTCTGATGTGATCTCCCTGTCTATCTCCATGTCCTCTGCCGACGTATATACTTTGGCTTTTTCCCTGACTGTGATTACCTCGGCTGTCCTCCTCTTTAGGGGTTTCGAATCATTCTGCGGATCTACCTCCATTGGCGTGTGATCTTCCGCAGAACTTGCTGGGATAAAGATTGATTCGGATTCTGGTGATGGGATTATCGATGGTTTCCTGAGGTGCTCCAAGGCAATACCTGGTGGAATTGACTGCCGGGTTGATCCCAATTTTGACAATGTGTCGGCAGCGTCATTTTCTGCTCGTGGTACGTGGTGGAATTCACATCCTTCAAAGTATCCACTGATCTTTTGCACGTGGAATCTGTATAAAGCCATATTAGCATCTAATGCGTCCCAAGTGCCCGATACTTGCTGTACTACTAAATCCGAGTCACCGTAGCATAGAATTCGGCGTATACCGATTTCTTTTGCCACTCTTAATCCATGGACTAGCGCTTCATATTCAGCTACATTGTTGGACGCCGCAAAATGTATTTACAGTACGTATTTCAATTGATCTTTTTTAGGCGAGGTTAGCACTATTCCTGCTCCCAAGCCATTCCTTAGTTTGGAGCCATCAAAATGCATTGTCCAGTAATTTGGATCTGGCAAAGGTGGCTCATCGCACCTCGCCCACCATTTGAGAAAGTCGGCGACAGCCTGAGATTTGATTGCATCTCTTCTATCAAATTGTGGAGCATACGGTGATAACTCGATCGCCCATTTTGCTATTCGGCCACTTGCATCTTTGTTGTTCAATATGTCGGCTATGGGTGCCTCACAGATTACTTTGATGGGGTGCTCTTCAAAGTAATGCTTAAGCTTTTTTGCCGACATATATACCCCATAAGCCATCTTCTGATAGTGCGGTTAATTCTGCTTTGAAGTGGATAATACTTCGCTTAGATAGTACACCGGCCTCTGAATTGACTTACCATCTTCAAGTCGCTCCACTACGACCACAGTGCTAACTACTCGATTGGTAGCCGCCACATAGAGTAGCATAGGTTCTTTCGATAATGGAGAAGCTAAAATGGGTGCCGTAACAAGCATCTTTTTCAACTCACGAAATGCAAGGTCCGCCTGCGGGGTCCAACTGAATTTGTCCGACTTTATCATCAGCTGATAGAGTGGCAGCGCCTTTTCTCCTAGCCGACATACAAATAGACTAAGCGAGTCCAAGCAGCCCGTGAATTTTTGTACATCGTTCAAACATCTCGGCAGTTCCATTCTTTCTACTGCTCTTATTTTTGTCGGATTAGCCTCGATACCTCGGCTGGACACAAGGAAACCGAGCAGTTTTCCTGCCGGCACGCCAAATGTGCATTTTTCTGGATTAAGCTTCATTCGGAACCTTCTCAGGTTCGCGAAAGTTTGCCGTATATCTTCTAGCAAGGTTTTGCTCTCCTTAGTTTTGATGACTACGTCATCCACATATACTTGCACATTTTTCCCTATCTGATCATGTAAGCATTTTTGCATGCATCTTTGATATGTTGCTCCTGCATTTCGTAGGCCGAATGGCATTGTGCGATAACAATAAGCCCCGTACGGGGTAATAAATGCAGTCTTTATTTGATCGGCCGGATTTAACGGTATCTGGTGGAAACCAGAATACGCGTCTACAAATGATAACAGCTCACAGCCAGCGGTCGAGTCAATGACTTGGTCTATTCTAGGCAATGGAAAAGGATCTTTCGGACACGCCTTGTTCAGGTTGGTGTAGTCGATACACATTCGCCACACAATGGCTACATTGGGGTCATCTTTTTTCTTTTCTACTAGCACCGGATTTGATAACCAATCCGGATATAGCACCTCCATGATGAACCCGGCCGCGAGGAGCCGAGCTATTTCATCCCCTATTACCTTTCTCTCCTTCTTGGTGCGGCGGAGAGGTTGCTTCACCGGCCTTGCTCCTGGCCTGACGTTTAAAGAGTGCTCAGCCAACTCCCTCGGAACACCTTGCAGATCTTGAGTTGACCATGCAAATATGTCCCGATTCTCACGGAGGAAGTTGGTGAGCTCGCCTTCCTATTTAGCGTCAAGGCCCGCACCAATTGTAACAGTGCGCTCTGGGAATTGCTCATCAATCTGAAATTTCTTCGTCTCTTTAGTTGGCTGAAAAGAAACACTCCCATGAGGGTTGGCCAGTGCCGGCATGTTCAACTGTGCTGACTGAGCGAGGGCTGCTACCTCCTGAATCCTTTTCTTTTCTCTTGCTATAACCAATGACTCGGCCAAATTTGACTCGGCTGAAGCACACTCCATTGACTTCTTGTAATCCCCTGCAACCGTTATCACCCCTTGTGGTCCGGGTAATTTCATCTTTAGATAACTCACATGACAGCTGCTCATGAATTTGGCCAGTGCGGGCCGTCCGAGTAGAGCATGATAACAACTTTCCAGATCCACCACCTCAAACTCTAAGTTTTCTGCTCTGCAGTTATCTCTTGTACCGAATAATACGTCCACTCGGACTTTACCGATGGGCTCACATGAAAGCCCTGGCACTATCCCATGGAAAGTTGTCCTCGTGGATCGCAAGATATTCTGCGATATTCCGAGTTTATGCATGGTATCTTTGTACATGATGTTGATATCGCTCCCATTGTCGATGAGTACTTTTGAAAACTTTACATTGATGCTAGGTCCAACAAACGCGTCGGATCGAACACAAGTGCATATGATCCTGGACTCGGCATTATTCGGGTGGTCTTTCATGCTCCAGTCACCTCTTGATCGACCACTACGATCGGTATCTTGGTACCGCCGCACAACCGCATTCACTTCCATATGCCGGTGCGCACACTTTGCTTGTCCTGCTCCGCTAGAACACACAATAAGACCGGTGATGTTCCTCGTAATCATTACGTCCGTATTTGCCGGATTCATCCTTCCTGCCCTGGTTCATTACTTGATGTATCGCATCCTCCGATCCGAGTTATCGTATCTAGGGAGGGGCGGTAGCATCAATTGCTGTATTTGCTCCATTAATTGCGGCTGATGTTGCTTGCACCGATGGGAGCTCTGAACTCCTTTGGGTTCCCCATCGCATTTTCATCCGCACATTGGCGGGTTGTATGATTGGCTGGTCCGGATGGGTTTGACGTGTGAAATTTGCACGGCTGATCCAACATGGATTCGAACGTGTACTTTGGCCTCTCTTGCCATTGCTTCTTTTGCTCTGGGGTCCATTGCCTTTTTCCCTCATTTCTTGGTGTCCACTGTTGAGGTCCATTTTTCTGTCGTTGAGTTGCTCCGTGACTCGGCTGATCTTGTGCTACTGCCGCCACCTGGGCCGAATTATATCTATAATCCGGCCTCTCCTCTCTTCTTCTTCCTCTGAAATCACGCCTGGATGACCCGGCCAATTCTCTCGCGTACTGGTCCTATTGCTCACGATGATCTGCCGACATTAATTCCGGTTGGGTTTGGTCTCCCAATGCATATGAATCTGCTATTCTGATAGTTTCTGCCAGTGTGGTTGGCATATCTCTTTGCAGGCGTTGCCACAAAACGCTGGCATAGCGGCAGCCTTGCGCGAACCAAGCGATTGCTCGTGATTCGATAACTCCCTCACACGAGTTTCTTAGGTTGCACCATCGAGTTAAAAACTCTCTATCCGTTTCATTCGGCCTCTGTTTGCACATGGCCAGCTGTTGTGGTCTATTCGGTCTCTTGTATGTGCTGGTGAAGTTGCTGACGAACATTTCTTCGAAATCTAACCAGCAGTTGATACTGCCAGCTGGTTGATTATTCAACCATACCCTGGCTGGGCCTTCCAACATCTGTGGGACATACCGCACTGCCCATCTTAGGTTGCCACCCGCTATCTTCACAGCGGTGGCATAATCAATCAACCAGTCTTGTGGCTTGGTACTTCCGTTGTACGTTTTCGTGCCTCTTGCTAACTGAAAATTCGGCACTGGTGGTTCGCCCATGATCCGAGGTCCAAAACACGTCGGACCTGGTGGACCTTGCTCTTCCAATAACTCGGATCGGTATAGCCGATCCAACTTTACTCTCGCATCACTTGCTGGCAAATCTCTGTACAGAATTCTATCCTGTATCCCATAGTGATTGTTTCCACACTGGTTTGCGTATTCCACCTCGGAATATCCATCATTGTACCTTTCATTCATCTGATTGTGGCGAGCTGGCCTCACTTCTCTTTCCTGCCGAAGCTCATGTCTTGGTTGCGGTTGGGAAGCACTTCTCTCCTTACTTCGGCCGGGGTCTGGTTTTCATGATTATCTCTTGCGGGTTCTCTCCTGCCGAGATCCCCATTGCCTCGGCCGCCGCCGTCCTTTTCCACATGGCCGTGGTTTCTCTCCCCACTGTTACCTCGGCTTGCATTACCTCTGTTCTCATTTGCCTTTCCAGCTACTGCCGGGTCATATGGAACAATTTGCTTGTTCCTCTTCTCAGAGGTTACTGCCTTCTCTTTTCGAGCGTTGTTTCCGGGTGAAGACGCCGCTGCCGCGGATAAAGCAGGTACTGCCCCTGCCAAATGTACCATTCGTGAAGCCCCTGGTCTTGCCGGGTTAGTTCTGAGTATTTCCTCATTTTGCTGATTTGCAATGCGCACCAGCTCATTTACTCTTTCTTGTTGTTTCTGCCGAGCTTCCCCGGTTAACCCCTCTAACTCCAATGCTGCGGCATTTGCCGCTCTCAGGTTTTTCGCTGCATCAGACGGCAAACCCAAATCACCTGATTCTGCTCTGTGAGCTTCATGCTCTTTGTTAATGTCATTCATGAGGTTCTTTCCTCTTAATCTCAGTTCCTCCACCCGCTCGGGTGCGATATCAAGCTTATTAGCTTTTGCATATTCCCTTAGGGTCCTGTTCAAGGATTCCCGCAGGGCTGATACTTTTCTGGCTTCTACCAGCACCTTTTGCCTGGTCTCTTCTAACTCTGCCTGAGCATTTGCCGGATCAAGTATCGGCGCTACAGGTGTGGTTAAGTTTTCTATAGTCGCTTGAAGAATGTTCTCTGGTCTTTCCAGAGGTGGCCCTCTCACTCTTGGTGCCTTTGGGGTGGTGTCATGTAGCTCGGTTGGGTTTGTCACTGGCGGAAGTACCTCAGTGGTTTGCAGTGTGGTCTGCTTGGGTGCGCCCTGTGCGCCTGCGGCGGGTTCTTTGCTTGATCCGGCTACTGCTGCTCCCGCTTGAGCTCCTGCTGCGACCATCACCTCGACGCTGCCTGCATGATGCTCTCCTGAGGGACGGCTCGCCGTGCTTCGAGGTGGCTCTCCTGCAACAACAACCTGGTGAGGATAAACGCCGGTGATATCGACGCCGATGTAGACTCTGTGCTCGCCCAGGCCGATGAAGATTCCATTGCGCGGGGGAGTTTTCCCCCTGAAGCTTCCTGCATTGTCTCTGACATAGTCGCAGAGACCAAGTCTCTGGACCAAGCCAGAAACAACGCGCTCGCCGGTGTTGACGAAGTTTCCGTCGATCACAACTCCAGCTAGCACCGCTGCTGGCCCCACGGTGGGCGCCAACTGTCGTGGTGGTGGCACGGCAGATGCCATGGGTAGGCTAAAGTATGGGGCCAATGGATGCTAGTGGGATCTGGGGAGGGAAGATGCAACTGTCTCTTCACTCAAGCTGCCAAAGTGATGATCTTTATTTCTCTCTTAGTGGGTTACAAATGCTCCTTGAGCTGTATCAAGAGGGACCAGATGAATCTCCTCAGCCTAACGGTCCTCTAAGAGTCGATCCTTTCCTCAGGGTCCAAGCATCCCCTTATAAAGGAGTCCCTTGGGTTCCCTTAGGGCTGACGAGGCAAGCATATTCGTGGAATATGCTTGTCCCAAAATAGTAGTTCGGCGGCCTCCTTTCCCTGTCGCCCTTCTAATAACGGCAAGGCTCCAGTGGCCCCCTCCTGTGTGCCTCGGGCTCCAGGACTGTCACCTCCGTGACCTCCTTCTGCCCCTCTGACGATGTGCATCCTTGTCTCTTGTGCTTGGCTCTGCTTTGATTCCTTCTAGCCTGCAGCTATAGTTTGACCTTGGGCTTCTCCTTCTCCTGCAAGCTTCGTATCACTCGGCCTTACCTTGTGTTACTCGGCTCGTTCTTCACCTGCATCAAGATCACTTGGGTAACCCGGCCGATCCTCTCAGTAACTCGGCCGGGTAACTACTTGATACATATACGTGGGCTTCTTGCCTCCGTTCCTCGGCCGACATATACATGATTCGGCCGACTTGGACGATAACTCGGAAACCAGACGGGGATAGTACCTCTGTCTTTCCCCGTCTCTGACCTACCCGAGGTTAACCCCCCGACATAGAGTCAATAATCTAGTTTCAAACCTTTGTGCATTCAACACCTATGGCTTTCCGGTATTGTATTTACACGATTGCTAGTGATCAACTGATCTCCGGATCCGACACTTTCAAGTCCGTGTGTAATTGCATGTCTTTGCGTCTCTACGTATCACTCATTCTGTAATGAGATGGCTTTGTATAAATTTGGTCCTTTGGTGAGACCTTTAGTTCTTTGGGGTTAAAACATGTTGATAATATTGTCGTACAATATATCTTCATAGTATTATCCCGCTGTGAACTACACCTAGTTTGATAACAAACTACTTGACACAAATTCCCTCTTTAGCTGCTATAATAGCAGTCATATACTCAGCCTTTTGTTGTAGTATCTGTCACAATGTCTTAACTTTGGAACTCATCCAAATCCATTATGGAACTTACTTTCCATTACATTGTGCCACCCTTAGTTCAGATTGAGATAAACTTAATTTTTACTTTGTGACAAAACTAGTATCAATGTAGTACTTTTACAATGAACTAACCATCTATTTTCCACTTCTACAAAATAATATACTCTTAGTTCTTCCAAAAGATCATAAGAATATCCTTACTATCGTCCAATGATCATCTTATAAATTATTCTGGTATATGCTCATAACATTTAGAGCATAGGACATATCTGGATTTGTACATATCACAACATGATTGATATAAATACTCTTTGTGATTTCATACATCAAGTATCAATCTATACTTGAATCTTTGTTTCACTTACCAAGTGTCAATACACTTGAATATATCATCAATATTGAACTCATTCAATCCTTTCTGTTTGACAAGAACCTTTCTTGTAGTTTCTATATTGAACTCATTCAATACATCATCTATGTACTTTCGGCACAACCATATTAGCGTCTATTGATGCCAAATATTTGGGTTTTGCCTAAGTCTTTCATCGGGATGAAATTCTTAATATGTGTTAATAAAAGATACATCATTTCCAGTCAACAATATGTCTTCCACATAATGTATTAGAAACATGTCTTAGCGCTCCCACTTAATTTCTTGCAAATGCAAGCATCTTCATC
Source organism: Avena longiglumis (assembly GCA_030063025.1). Lineage (NCBI taxonomy): Eukaryota > Viridiplantae > Streptophyta > Magnoliopsida > Poales > Poaceae > Avena > Avena longiglumis. The sequence goes on along the minus strand of CP125979.1, from coordinate 29,559,849 downwards.
GTCTGCGACGAATTTAAAATCCTTTAACAGTTTCATCATAGTGAAGATTCCAACTCCGCGATGCTTACTTCAACCATTGAAGTTTGCATATGCTTTTAGCATCCTTTGAATTAACAAAACTCTATGGACCGCGTTATGCACATGTCCTAGGTAACAATTCTATTGGAAGAACTTGTTTTGTTTATTCAACTACCACATAACAAATTTATATGTAGTGGTTGCTACATTAATCCGTCTAGACTAAATATCACTATGAAAGATCAAATCTTGTCATGGTCAACTTTGAACATTGTTGTGAACTCTTTCCCAACATGTCGACTATTTCATAGATGTGAAACATCCATGTCTATTTTATAGATCCAAACACAACTGTAAGGTCTTACACCTTTCTCGAGGGTCCTTCAAGTTCAAAACTTGATTTCTTGTGTATGGAACTATCACGGATTTTATGGCTTCAAGCCATTTTATGGATTCAGGGCCCATCATCGCTTCTTTGCATGTAGTCCGTCCATTATTTTCAAATAATGATTCAACCCTCAAATCTTGGTAATTGATTGTTTACCCGACCTACTTGGTTCAATAGAAACTTTGACCTCCGTAACCACAACTTTTGAGGCACGTGAGCCATGAGCATTGTTGCTGCCTCCGGAACACTTTTCGGCGCTACGCAACTTTGCACATATAGCTAGGGTTCTTTTAACCTTATCAAAGTTCTATTGTCCTCCCACTTATCTTTTCATGAAAAATTCCTTCTCAAAGAAACTTGACGTTCTAAGCGACAAATATTTTTGTCTCTGATGTTATGGAGGAATACTTAACAGTTATTCGAAATAACATACAAAGACAGGTTCATCCGACTTTGGTTGCAAACATCTTTCTTATGCATAGCATACCAATGTTTAAGAAAGGACAACTTGGGTTTTATCCCAAACCATAACTTTATATGGTGTCATTTCAACGGATTATGATGGAGCTCTTTTCAGTGGAAAACGGTAGTCTCTAAAGCTTTTAATCTTTAAAATATAATGGCAGTTTTATGAATTACACCTTTGATCTTACCATGTCAAACAAGGTTTAATTACATATCTCGAACACTCCATACTCTTATGGTGTTTCGGGAAATGCAAATCCACGGAACGATTCCTTAAATCTTAGGTATTATGCTAAACTTGTAACTCAAAATATCTTCCTTTATGATCTTATCATATATTTTCTTGTTACATTGATTCTGCACTTCATCTTGAAAGTCTTCGAACTTTTCAAACGTTTCACACTTCATCCTCATTAAGTAAATATTCATATATTCACTCAAATTTTCGGAGGAAGCATATGAAGTTGAAATCCATCGCTCTCGCTACACATAATGGGGTTCATACAACAATATGTACAAGTTCCAATAAGCTAGTCATTCGTTCCATTTTTGGCCTATGAACGGAGTTTTATTTATTTCTAGGAAAGTTTCACAAGCGTCATTTGATCAAAATCAAAAGACTCCAAAATTCCATCAAGCATGGAGTTTATTGATGTTATCTTTCCATTATAATTTAAATGGCGATGTCACTTTCTAAGTGATCTTTCAATCAATTTGTCTTTCGACATTTTTAGCACTAGTTTTATGGATGTGATTTCTCCAACGAGATTTTTAAATTATCCATATTTTATGGATTACGACAATTATCTGAACAACCATTTTGTTCTCATAATACCTAATAAAACAAATCTTGAAGGCAAGTTTTGATGTTTAACAAGCAAGACAATAACCCTTTATTTGTTCTCGATGAACATCATCACATATTCTTTTGCTAGTTACTTAGGCCATTGTAGTTCAGAATTGTGTTGTTTCGTATGACGATTCACACCAACAAATTCAAGATCAAATACTTAAGAACCACATTGTTTAATAAGCAAAGAATATAGCCATAACATGTATATCATCTATATACTTAAGTGAACAATTCTAGTCTTTTCTTTCTCGCCATATATTTATGAGATTCTCTTCAAGATTTCCTTTTCTGTTTGAAATAATCTATCATCAATAGTGAAGCCATACATATGACACATAGTCCAAAGCGTGTATAGTTAAATACCAATGTCTTTGGACTTGCACTTTGAAGTAGATCACCATAATAAAATGTTTGGTGTTCTTTCAAATTCCTTTCTTTAGTAATCTCTTGGTGTAGTAAACATTTTACCTACATCAAATATTCACCCTTATCATGGAATTATCCATGATCAGGCTACTTTTAGCTTATAACGATGAATCACGAGTATAATGTTGCTTTCCAAAACCTTTTGGAGGATTAGGACAACTAGTGTCTCCAACCTTTTGCAAATTCTCATCAAATATGAAAACATGACTTTTGCCATATTATACTCTATCATGTTGTAACCAAAACTTCATTTCAGATTTCACAAAATCTTCCACACATCATGGTTTCTGAAACAACTCTTTTAGATCCTAGATAACCTTGATATTAAGACAATCCTTTGAATATCAAGAATCATGGAGACAAACATGATACTCATACACTAACACTTGGAATTGTCACTCTTGATTTAATACCAATTATTAAACTTCATGGAGTAACCGGAACTTACTGAAAGTTTGCAATGGGACTTTTAAACTTTAGATTAACACTTCGAAACAATACGATACCAATTCGTAAAGTAACTAACCAGAATTCTATAGTTCTATCATCTCAATTATAACTAAGCGCAATGTGATAAACGGATGCCAATGACTACAACAATTATGCAAATTCACTTTGATTTAATTTATGATAAATAGTGTTAAACTTTTAATCATATTGCTGTTGAACTCCCACTCAAAATAATATCCCTCACATTGTTTTAGTGATCACACGAACCAAATTCACTACACCAAGTCCGATCATCACGTGACTTGATATAATTTCAAAGGCGAACAATCATCATGTTCATCATATCATCTATATGAGTCATGCTTTACCTTTCGGTATTCCGTGTTCTGAGACCATGTCAGACATGCTAGGCTCGTCAAGATCAAACCTTAGCTTCCGCATGAGCAAATCTGGCTTGCTCACGTTTTATACACTCGCAGAATCTAACACACCCGATCATCACGTGGTGCTTCGAAACAACGAGCTTTAGCAACGGTGCTTACTAAGGATGAAAACTTTAAAACTTGAAATTGTGTGCTTGAGGGATCATATTATAATGCTACCGTGAACTAAGCAATACAAGATGCATAAAAGGATTAACATCACATGCAATTCATAATATGTGATATGATATGGCCTTTCTTCTTGTGCTTCCGATCTCCATATTCAAGCACGAACATGATCTCCATCATCACCGGTGTGGCGTCAAGGTCAATGGCGTCGCTTCATTATTGTCTTCCACCAGCATCAACTATTACAACTACTTTGAATAATAGACACGTAGGACTTAATGGAAACAACCATATATTCTCGCGTTGCCAACTTACAATAAGGAACATTATATACATCATATATAATCACAATCATGGTCATATCACATCATAGCACACCCCTGCAAAACAAAGTTAGACGCCTCTAATTTTCTTTGCATGTTTTACGTGGTTTGGGGCTTTCAATAAGTGTCGTTCTAACTTACGAACAAGAACCACAACATTGATACTAGTATTGTCAATCACCCGTTGTAAATTGAATCTTAACTATGTTGGGAGAAACAGGCACCCGCAAAGCCACTTATGCAATACAAGTTGCATGTCAAGCATGGAGCAAGTCTCATTAACGATGTCATGTAAGGTTAGCCCGGGCCACTTCATCCCACCATCCCGCAAGATGCAAAGTACACAAGAAGCAATCGACAACAAAAGCATCAACGTCCACAATGACCATTGTGTTCTATTCGTGCAACAGATCTACATATAGACACGGCTCTGATACCACTGTAGGGGTTCGTAGCATGGAAAACAAAAAAATTCTATCGCATGAACACACACAAGCCAAGATCTATCTACTAGATTGCAGCAATGAGTCAAAAGAGTACTAACCCTCGAAGATCCAAAGCGGTTAACGAGAGGAAATTCTCGTGGATGATGTAGTCATACACTTCCGATCTCAAGATCGCGTAGACGATCCTTCCGGCGCTGTGTTCAGGCAGCCTGCAATCACACATCGTTCAGATTTTCGATGGAGACCTTCCTCTCCCTTGTTCCAGAAAATGGAGGTTGTAGCACTCTCCTCGCGATTCCGGCAGCACGACGGCGTGGTACCGGAAGTAGAGGGGAGATCTCGCAGGGCTTCGCCTTAAGCCGGAGCGAGTATGGTGGAGTATGAGAGAGGCCTTGGCGATCTACGGTTTAGAGGGCACCAAGGGGAGGGCTTGGTCGGCGGCTAGGGTTTGGGGAAACCCTAACTCGCCGAGTTTAGAGGAGGCCCTAGGCGGCGGCTTGGAGGTGGCCGGCGACTTAGAGGTTAGGGTTTAGGTGTGAGGGTAGGGGGGCGCCCTACCCCTTATTTTATAGGTGGGAGGGAGGCGGCTAGGAGGAGGGAGTACTCCTACAACTCCTCCTCCTTGGCCGGCGGGTGAAGGGAGTGGTACTTCCTCCCCAAGTAGGTTTCATACTCTCCCTCCACCAAGCAAACTTGCCATTTGACTTTTCAAATTGGCGTTTGACTTTCAAACTAGGATTTGATTTCTCCCTTTATTTTGACCAGCCAAGTGACCTAGTACATGGTGCAACCATACATTGTCATGACACATTCATGTACCCTTCCCCTCCGGAGTGCCGGACCTTCTAGACCCTTCTAGAACATTCCTGGTGAAAACACCAGAATCATTTCCGAACTCCGAAACAGGACTTTCCTTATATGAATCTTATTCTTCGGACCATTCCGGATCTCCTCGTGATATCCCGGATCCCATCTGGACTCCGAACAACATTCATTCTCTTACTCATCATTCCATAACTAGTCAACAACATCGAATCCTTAAGTGTCTCCACGGTTCGTGAATTATGCGGACATGACCGAGACACTTCTCCGATCAATAACCAATAGAGGAATCTGGAAATTCATATGGCTCCCACATATTTCTACGATTACTTTGCGATCGAATGAACCACTTACATACGATACCAATTTCCCTTTGTCTCACGATAATTTACTTATCCGAGGTTTTGATCGTCGGTATCTCTGCGTGCCTAGTTCAACCTCGTTACCGATAAGTATTCTTTTCTTGTTCCCGTGATATGTGATCCCTTGTGAGCCAGTCACATGCTTGCAAGCTAATTGTATGACATTCCACCGAGAGGGCCCCGAGTATATCTATCCGTCATATGGATGGACAAATCCCACTCTTGATCCATGTGCCTCAACCCATACTTTCCAAACACTCAATGCCACCTTTATAACCACCCAGTTACGGTGTGGTGTTTGAGGTCATCAAAGCATCCTTCCGGTGATGGTGATTAATATGATCTCATGGTCGAAGGAATTAGGTTACTATGTATCGGAAAGCTTATAGCAAATGAACTATATTAAATGACTTGATCTTTATGCTACGCTTAACTATAGGAGTATGTCCATCACATCATTCTCCTAATGATATGACCATGTTGTTAATAACATCTCTATGTTCATGATCAGGAAACCATGATCATATATTAACCAACAAGCTAGTTTAACAAGAGGCTTTACTAGGGACTCTTTTGTGTTTACAAATCACACAAGTATTAATGTTTCCGGTTAATACAATTATAGCATGGTATGTAAACATTTATCATAAGTATGAAGATATGATAATAACCATTTTATTATTGCCTCTTGGGCATAGCTCCAACACTTGGTGGATTGACTCATGTGCAACTGTTCATGTTGTAAATTTATTACAGGGGTTCCATTTGACGCGGGCTATGCAAAGAAGAGATAGATGCATTGAAGTTGCAAATGGAGTCCAAGCGTTGAAGCTGTTGGCAACATATCCTTGTAGCTAGCTGATGGATTCACGATCCTTCTTAGAGATGTTTTATATGTTCTTTCATAACACAAAAACTTGATTAGTGTTTCACATTTGGACAAAGTTTATTATCGGTGTCATTTTGGACATGGCAAGTGTGCCATATGGTATAATAATGATTGTGCGCGTGTTGCTTTCCTTCACAATGAGTTTTATTTTTTATCCCTTCATGAAAAAGTATATTCTGTGTGATGTGAATGAACATGTTCCCGCGCCAGATAAAGATCAAAAGAAAAGAAAGAGAACTCTTGATTCGTCGAAATTATGGCACTATCGCTTAGGACATATTTCAAGGGGGAGAATAGAAAGACTAGTTAAAAATGATATTCTTCCTCCATTAGAGTTCTCCAACATAGATAAATGCATATATTGCGTTAAAGGAAAGTATGTAAAGCAAATAAAAAAGGGTGCAAAGCGAAGCACCGGAACACTAGAAATCATTCACACTGACATTTGTGGACCATTTCCTATGAAAAGTGTGGATGGTTATGATTCGTTCATAACATTCATAGATGACTACTCCCGTTATGGTTATATTTATCCAATTAAAGAAAGATTGGAGGTGTTGGATAAATTTAAGATATTCAAAGCTAAAGTTGAAAATCAGCATAGTAGAACAATAAAGATAGTAAGATATGACCGTGGAGGAGAGTACTACGGTCGACACACCCCATATGACAAATTACCTAGACCTTTTGCAAGGTTCTTACATGATACTAGCATAGTGGCCCAGTAATCCATGCCAGGTGAGCCTCAAAAAAATAGAGTAGTTGAAAGACGTAACCGTACACTTATGGATATGGTGCGCAGCATGATGCTTTACTCCAACTTACCATTGGTATTGTGGATTGAGGCGTTAAAAACCATCATTCATATTCTCGATAGAGTACCAAGCAAGTCGGTGCCTAAAATACTGTATGAGTTGTGGATAGGAAGAGTTCCCTCACTACACCACTTAAGGGTGTGTGTGTGTTGGGGGGAAGCTGAGGCCAAAGTGTTTAATCCAAAATTGCAAAGCTAGATGTTAAAACAGCCATTGCCACTTTATTGGCTATCCCGAAGATCAAAAGGTTTTCATTTCTATTGTCTAGATAGATACACAATGTTTGTAGAAACAAGACATGCTATTTTCTTAGAGGACAAAATGATGAGGGGGAGAATGTGAAAGAACATCTCATGATCTCTAGTGTTTTGTGTGTTAGATAACAATATCAAGGATTATTTAATGTGCGTTGAAGTGTTGCAGGTCTTATGATGGGGATATGCCTACTGGGGTATCCTCAGCGGGACGTTTCCGACTGGCCCAAAGGCTGGCGAGTGGGCCTGCAGAACGGCGAGTGGATCAAAGCCCATCAGGGTACCAGCATCGGAGGTCAAGGCCCAAAGTAGTAGATAGGCCCAGTGGTCCGAAAGTTAAACGATTGACAAAGTTGTAACAATCGGTTGAGATATGTAAACCCTAGGGAGGTAAGCCTATATAAACCTCCCTAAGGGGTGAGTAGAGATATTCCTCATACACCCAAGCAACTCGCCGCTAGCCGCCGAAGTTCGCCCATTGTAAACACCTCCATAATACAATCTAGCAGAGTAGGTCTTTACCCTCCGGGGCCGAACTCGGTAAAACCTCGAGTCTCCGCCTCATCTCGCACCGCAGATGGCTGGCCGCCTTGCCCTTCGTTTCTACTACTCGCCGATCGCAGATCCGCCGTGGTCATTCTACGATGGCGCGCCCACCGTGGGCCCTGGCCGGTTCCTGGCGAGATCCAATCTGCCCATCAACGAGACGGTCGCCACCGCCGCATGATAGCGATTGGCGAGATGCTCCAGATCTTGCCAAGCAGCTACGTCCGTGGCGCGACCCGTCACGACAGCGTGATCCCGCCACGGCACGATCAGCCTCTTCGCCGGCTTCACCGACGCTATCACCTCGGAGGACTCGCCAGATCCGCGAAGTCGCCACCACGCGATCGGCTCTCCGAGAGCCGATCCGACGATCCACCGCGCCTCGCCTCCGAGTGCGACTCGCCCACGAACGTGGCGAGAACTCAGCGGCCGCGAAGACGTGACCTCACCGACGACGCCGACTGGCGACACCGCGCCGGATCCATCACCTGCCTCGTCGCTGGCTCCATCGCCAGGTCTCCAACGCTGGAGATTTCGAGGACCCTCCATCCTCGGATCTTCGACTTCGACCGGTCGGAGAACTCCGCCGACCTCCACGACGGTGCGCCGCCACGCCGCGACCTACATGGCCACCGGCACCGATCCGCCGAGGACCTTTCTCCATTTCGATCCCTCCTAACGCCACGGCGACGGAGGTCGAGGAACTCGCTGAAATCGGCGGAGGCAAGACGCAAGGAGCAGGCCGAGCGAAAATTTCGCCGAAAGGTGACAACAGGAACCACGCTACCACCAGCAGCCGGATCAGGTCACGCCTGAACCCCACCGCTCAGGGCGCCCGAACTTCGACGACGAAAACGACCCGGCCAAGATAGCCGAAGCGCGACCGCGAGAACGCCACCAGGAGGAAGCAACCGCCCGCCAGATCAACGGCGATGGGTGCCCCACCACCACCCAACCGCACCTCCTGTGGACCAGCCGCGGATAGTCGTCTCCTCACGGAGCGAGATGCGAACGGCCTTCCATCGCTTCTCCACCCCGATGGACAACCTCGTGGCGAGCCGCTGCCGACAAAGATCACGGCGACCGCGACGCGCCTTACAGATCAAGTATGTCGTGGCCCTACTCGCGAGGCCGTGGAACAGCGTAGCAAGCGCCGACTGTAGGGCGAGTGTACTCGCGCTCCTCGGGAAGCAGGCGGCCTCAAGCGCCGCCCAAATGTGGCAAACACTCAATTGCCCGCCAGAGCCACGCAGCTCCAACGACGACCCGCGAATGCGGCACTCTCCACCAACGATCCCAGGGCCGGCGACCAACCTCGCCGCCAATGGAGAGCCGATCGACGCCGACTCACATCATCAACAACCAAAATCGGCCAAGACGCCAGCGACGACTTGCGGCACACCCTAACTACTCGCGCGATGGCGAGCCTATGGGGTTGCTCAATGACTAGGGCCCAAGTGCTTCGACCAATGATCCGAGGCGAAAAGTACCCACCAACTTCAAGGCGCCAAGGAGATCGAAAATACGACTCGACGACCCCGCGGTCTGGCTTGACACATACCTCATGGCAATGGGGATCGCGGGTCACACCGACCTACTCGCTGCCCGTTACCTCCCACTGATGATGGAGGGGACGTGCAGGCAATGGATCAACACGCCCCCGTGACAGATCGACTCCCGAGGAAATGCGAGACGCCGTCGTGCACTTCGAGTGCTCCTACACCCGCCACCACCATCGAGGACCCGAACGATGCGTCCAGGGACCCGAGTCGACCCGCAATTGGGTCCAACGGTGGCAAGAGCTCTGCATAACGCGGTCGGCATCCACCCGACACCGCTATCCATTGCTTCAAGACCTCGTGCCACTACGAGCCTCTAGTCGCCAAGCTCAAGCGACACGCCCGCACACTCGACAACATCCCCGACCTCCTCGAGATCGCCAAACGATACGCCGAGGAAGATCCCAATCAAGATGTCGACGACGAGTCCGGCGGACAACGACGCACGGGCGGCAACGACGGCGTCGCCGAGACGCTACAGCCGCACTCGCCTCAGTGCAAGCGCCGCAACGATGGGCGAAGTCGATTGCCGCCAATGCCGGGCACGCATAACGCGACCCAAGAGCTACCGCCGCGACGGAGGGCAACGACGCGACGGCGGAACTACAAGAACAAGCCAAGGTTCGATCCCGCGCCCTCCTTAACCAACCATGTGCGTTTCACAGAGGGAAGGAAAGCCCGCCACGCACACCACCGCCGACCGCCACACCCTCGTGGAGATCGAGAAGGCACGGCACGCTGGAGGACACCGACAACGACCCGCAAAATGGCGGAAAATTCGCAAAGTAGCCGCTCGCCCACACCTTCACCGCTTCAACACGAAGCGAGAAGAAGGTCATCGCCATGTCGCCGCCAACGCGGTGGCCCGTGCAGACGCCCCTAGTTCCTGAACTGGTCGGAGCAGCCTATCACCGAGCCGGCAAGACCACTCGCCACGCATCGAGTATCCGTGACGAGTCGCCTGGTGGTCAAGCCAAGGTCGGCGATCATCGCTCCCAAGACTCGATGGACGGCGGCAGCTCCATCAACATCCTCTACCTCGACACCTCAGCGATCGCGCTCCCGCAATGATGATCGAGACAACCCACACCACGCTCCACGGCATCGCCCCGGTCGGAAGGCGCATCGATCGGCAAGGTCACGCTACCCGTCACCTTCGCACTCCGCGAACTTCCGCACCGAGCGGATCGCCTTCGAGCTGGTGCCCTTCGACAGCCTTACCATTGCGTCTGGGCGCCAGCGCTCGCCAAATTCATGGCGGCACCCACTACGCTGCATAACGCGATGAAGCTCCCGGCCGCGGCGGCGTCATCACCATCAACGGCGACCGACATGGCCGCCAATGCGAGGCCAAAGGAGCCGAACTCGCCGACGCGTGATCGCGCGGAAGCTAGTCACGCCGATGAGCTCGCCAACACGCGAGCGGGTCAACAACGACGACCCCACAATACTCAAGAAGCCCAACTCGGAGGGCACAAACACCTCAACCTTTGAGGCCACGACGCACACCCGACTGCCGAGCTGGTCCTGTGCGACCCCAGACGGTGACGATCGGGACAGGCATGAGCCCAGATAGGAAGGCGCCATCGAAGTTCCTCCGTGAGAACAGGACATCTTCGCATGGAAACCCTCCGACATGCCCGGTGTCCCTAGGGAGCTCGCTGAGCACAAATTAAACGCCGACCCCAAAGTGCGACCAGTCAAAGCCACGGCCATTCAACGAAGAACGCTGCCGGGCAATCGCCGAGGAAGTGCAGCGTCTCGCCGCCGCTTCATCCGCCAATTAAATACTCAAGTGGTCGGCAAACCCAGTCCGGTCGAGAAGAAGAACGGGACATGGAGAATGTGTATCGACTACACACAAAACTGAACAGCGCCCAAAGGAGCAGTTCGTCCTCCCGCGGATCGATCAGATAATCGACTCCACCGGGCTCGAGTCGCTGTGTTTCCTTGACGCCTACTGGGTATAACCAGATCAAAATGGCTGTCGAGGATGAGGAGAAGACGGCGTTCATCACGCCATTCGAGCCTTCGCTACACCGCCATGACCTTCGCCTCAAGAACGCCGGAGCAACGTACCAGGTGCATGCAAGAATGCCTCGCGAGCCAAATTGGCCGCAACATCCACGCCTACATCGACGACGTGGTCGTAAAATCCGCCGCCAAGGCGACCTACTGCCGACCTCGCAGAGACCGCCAACTGCGGAGGTACAAGATAAAGCTCAACCCAGCAAGTGCACCTTCGTGTACCCGCCGGCAATTACTAGGTACGTCGTCTCCAAACGAGGGATCGAGGCAAACCCAACGAAGATCGACGATCGCCTGCTCGGCAAACCCGAAAGTGCGCGACGTCGTAGCTGGCGGCGGGTAGCAGCTCTCGGCCGCTTCATCCCCGCTGGCGAAAAGGCGATGCCCTATACCGCTGATGCGCAAGAATCCCACCTTCCAGGGGACAAGGAGGCGACGACGCGCTCGCGACCTCAAAAGGTGCTACTCGCGCACCACTACTCGCCGCACCCGTCGACAAGGAGCCCATGCTGGTTTACGTCGCGGCGTCCGAAGCGTCGTCGGCCATTGTAATGGTCGAACGACCGGAGGAAGAAAAGCGCCCGATCCGGCGGCGGTATACTACATCGGAGGTCCTAACCGAGTCGCCAATGATACCCACATACCAAAAGCTGGTATACGCGGTCTTGAGCTCAATGGCGCTGCACTACTTCCAGGAGCACCCCATCACGGTCGTCTCCTCCGCTCCACTACAAGACATCATCCGCATCGCGAGGCGCATCGGGTCGCCAAGTGGGCCGTCGAGATCGGCGTCCACAACATTAAGTACGAGCCACGGAGGATCAAGTCGCAGCACTGCCGACTTCCTCGCCGACGAGGAGGCCAGCAGCGGAGAAGCCGCCATACCTACATTATCGAGCCCCTGCACTGACGGGTCCAAGAACGCGACGGCGCAGGAGGCGGAATAGTGCGACCTCACCAAAGGCGACAAGCTCCGCTACATCCTCCGCCTCAATTCACGCCTGCACCAACAACATGGCGAATCGAGGCCTGCTCCACGGCATGCGAGCCGCAAAGGAGATGAGCGCCAATCGCCTTGATGCTACGGAGACTCCGACCTCGTTGCAGGTCAAGTCGCCGCACCGCGACGCCGTCTCCCCTACCATGGCGGCATACCGACAAGAGGTGGACAAGGTGGGCCACTTCACCGCTACTCGGAGTGGATCGGCAGAGGAAAACGAGGAGGCCGACGCTCTCTCGCATCGGGTCGGCACGATCGCACCACCGCCGGTGTTCCTCGACACCATCTTCACGCCGGTCTCTCCTCCGAAGGAGATCGACATTGAGTCCCGCGCTCCAACGAGGCAACCTTGGTCGCATCACGAACGACGCATCGGACCAAGCCCTACATCGCCTACCCGAGACGGCAACCTGCCCGCAGACGAGACAAGCGCCGAATGATTGTTCGCCGATGCAAGTCCTACACCATCATCGACGGCGAGCTACACAAGCGCTTGGCGTCACCGTGTTCAACGCTGCGTCCAACCAGCCAAGGACGCAAAATCTTACACGACATCCACTCAGCGATCGCGGCCACCACGCCGCCGCGCGCTCCTGGTCGCCAAAGCCATGCGACACGGCTTCTGGCCCACGCGACGCCGACGCTGTCGATATCGTCCAGCGATGCGCGGGTGCCGCACGCCAACCGCACGCGCGTTCCAAGTTCGGCGCTCAAAACAATCCCCATCACCGCCATTCGCCGTGGGGCATGGACATGGTAGGCCCTTCAAAAGGCCCCTCTGGCTACACCCACTGCTGGTCGCCGTCGACAAATTCACAAAGTGGATAGAAGCCAAGCCAGTCCGAAATGCGACGGAAGATCGCCACTAAGTTCCTACGCCGAGCTCATATACCGCTACGGTTTCCCCACAGCATCATCACGGACAACGGCACAAACTTCGCCAAGGGAGCAATGGCGAGTTGCGAGGAGCACCACATCCGCTCGACCTCGCGTCGACACCGGAATCCAACGGCCAGCGGAACGAGCCAACCAAAGAATCCTCCACGGCTGAAGCGACTCCAAGTACCACTCGAGCGCACCGCTGGATGCTGGGTCGAAGAGCTTCCCTCCGTCATCTGGGGAATCCGCACCTCGGTCAACAGGTCGACGGGATTCACCCCCTTCTTCATGGTCTACGGCGCGGAAGCCGTCATGCCAACCGACCTCGAACACGACTACGCGGATCGTCCACTATACGGAGGCCGCAAACGAACTGGCCCGCCAAGATGGGCTCGACCAACTCGACGAAGCGCGCGACCTCGCCCGATCGCGCACCGCTATCTATCAGCAAGGGCTCCGTCGCTACCACAGCCGACGGGTGAAAACCCGCACCTTCCAGGAAGGCGACTTGGTGCTACGCCTCATCCAGGACAAGAAGGGCATGCACAAGCTCTCCCCTCCATGGGAAGGCCCGTTCGCTATCGGGCGCGTACTCGGCAACGACGCCTACTACCTCGTCGACGTCCGCGGGGACGGTGAACTCGACGTCAAGCGGCCGTGGAATGTAAATCTCCTCCGGAAGTTCTATACCTAGAACCCCACATATGTACTCTCCAGTCGCTATGAATAAAAGAAACGGTTACTGCAAAATTCGTCTACTCTCCATGCCTTGTGCCACTCGCACTCGTAATTAACAGCGTCATGCTAAAATACAGAAGTCAACCCTTGGTACAGCGACCGGCACGGCTAAGTAGTGCGATGTAAGAGCACTGAGTCATTTCAGGTCTTGCATCGTCCACGAAAAACGCCAATCCGGAGCCCCATCGGAGTCGCCTAGCTCGACTGGTTTTATGAACCAAGACATCTGTCCTCGCTTCCCACAACGACCTGGTCCTCCGCATCCTGGCGACTCGAACGGCTAAGTACCACGCCGGGGACGGATACCAGTTCGATCGATCGAGGAAAACGCCAAGTAAGAGAGCGTGCCTCAGACTCGCCACGCGACCCACGGGCCAGGCGAGCGACGCGCTAACACAAACGCTGGTCCTCAACCACCCTCGAGTCGCGCCTTGAACTACCAAGTACCACGCCGGGGACTCGGCCACCCGCACCGTTCACGTCGGAAAACGGTAAAGTACAGAGCACTCGAGGGAGTCGCCTTGCGGTGGCTCTCCGAGCTCAAGTAGTCGACTCAACCAACAACACACATGATAAACAACAAAACATCATATCTAAGGTGAACCCCGCAAAGGCGGACGCTCGTGGACTCACCCAAAATCAATCCAAAACACGCAAACAAATAGCAAAATGAACACAACGTTCCATTCAATCGCATATCGCATTGTCTTACATTACAAAATATGCCTACTCGGCAGAACTGTTACTAACACTATTCCGCAGGCTTCGACGATGATGCACCAGCGTCCCGGCGCTTCCGGATGAATGCAGTGTACGGGTTCGATGGATAAGTCGTCAGCTGGCCCGCCATCGCCGCGCGGAAGGGCTGCTCGACCTTGAAGTCGCGATGCGGCGGCTCGGGGTCGTTCGGCGCGACGACCGTTTCCTGGTACGGAAGAAGGTCGCCCATCGCCCAAACACGCTCCGAGTACGCGGCGGCACGTTCCTGCAGCTTAAGAACTTCAGACAGATCCACCGCGCCAGACGATGAAGGATAACCACTCGTCACGTCGTCGAGGTCGAAGTCTTCGGGGAAGTGGGCGAGTCCCAGGCTCAGAGCCGTCGACGCTCCACGTCGAAAAGCCGACCGCGTCATGAACTCCACGACCGCGGGCGCCTTCTCCAAGTACTCCCACACCTCAACGAGGTCACTGGGAATAACCTCCGTGGGCGACATCTCTTGAAGGTAGGCGCGGATGCAAGTCGCCGACAGCGTCGCCGAGTCGACGAGCATGCTCACGCACTCCCTCGCATCAAGAGAACTCGCTTCTTCATGGCTACCAATCACATGGCCTGCTAGACGGAAACAGTTGTGAGCACCACGGAAACCACAAACAATACAACCACAAGACTGGGAAGACGCACTCACCGAGCAACGGGCGGGCGAGCCCCGTGATGAAGCTTTGAAGCGATGTCTTATCGTCCTGAAGCCCAACGATGAGGGCTTCCGACACCTTCCGGTCTTCTTCCGCGGCAGAACGGCGGCCTTAGCTCGCCTGCTCGCCGAGCTCGCTTCTTCTTCGCCTCGCGATTCGCGCCGAGGTCGGCGATCCTTTGCTCAAGGTGCTTAACGCAGATCTCGCCGTCTCGCCCGGCGAGGACAAGCTCTGGCGAGCCACCTCTGCCTAGCAATTGCCAAGCTCCTTGTTTACTTCTTGGAGCGCCCACTCCTTCTCAAGACGCCGCAGCCAATCGCTCTGCCGACTCGGTTGTAAACCGCAAAGTTTCAAAGTCAGTTCACGAAAACAACTCGGTGCCCACCGCTACAATTTAGCGGGTGCGCACTCGACCTGGCGGCTCGAAAATTACCGGTGCCCACCGCTACAATTTAGCGGGTGCGCACTCGAGACTGGCGGCTCGAAATTACCGTGCCCACCCGCTACAATTTAGCGGGTGCGCACTCGGGACGGAGGCTCGAAAATTACTCGCCCACCGCTACAATTTAGCGGTGCGCATCGGGACCGTGGCTTGAAATTACTAAGTGCCCACCCGCTACAATTTAGCGAGTACGCACTGGGACCGGACTCGAACGCACAAAACAAGTAACTATAAAGAATCAGGCCGCAAAACACCGACCGATCCTCGGGGACGGAGGTACGGATGGCGCGCCAAGCATGCGTCTGCGATTCGCGCGTCCACGGACGCAAGCAGCGCCGGTGTGTGCCCGCGACGTTGGTCAATCTCAGCGTCGGCGGTCTCTGGAGCGGGGTTCGGAGTCGCAGCCTCACTCGCCGTGGCCGCCTTGGTCATGAAGCGGGGGAAGGTAGCACCCGCCCCAAAGGAGCTCGCTTCTTCCGGTCTAGGCAACGAAATGCCTCCCTTCGTGGACGCAGTAGCTTCCACAGCGGGCCCAGCCGGCGCGACTGCCGTGTCGTCAGAGACAGTGACGATGTCATCGCCCTTGGCCTTCTTGCTGCCTTCCGTGGAAGCGGCGACCTCATCCACCTTCCTCTTACGGGAAGGGTCCTCCTCGCTAGTGGCGGAGGGCACCTTGGCCACCGTCGGGTGGCTCATCTTCTTCACTCGGTCCCACGACGAGACAATTCAGGAAAAACATTCAAAATACTAAGAGAGAAAGGCAAGCCGAATACACTCACTTGGCGACGGAATGAAACGCAGCCTGTGCGAAGGCCGGCGGTTTCTCCATTCGAAGCTGCGGGCGAGCCTGATTCGGCGCCAGGGCCCAGGATACGGACGGTTTCTTTGATGTTGAGGTAGCGGTTGGCGCCTCGGGCGCCTTCTCGGAGGTTTCCTTGTTAGAGCTGCGACCGGAGCCTCCTTGCGAGGCGAGACCGCCACGTTCGGGACCCCTTTGCGAGGTGAAGTCGCCTCAGCTGGAGCCTTCCCTAGCCCGGATATCGGCGCGAAGGGCGGGGGCATCGAGGCCAGCGGTGCCTCCATGGATGGTGCATCTAGCGTGGTTGTTGCCGGGGCCGCCCCGTCACCGGCCGAGCTGTGGGCATCGGAGCTGCTCGCTGAGCGCGGCGGTGAGGCCATCTTCGGCGGCTTCGTCTTCCTCCTTAGGGGGGCCCTCGCCTCTTTCTCCTTCTTCTTCGCGGGAGTGGCCTGACGGAGCGAGGTGGTCTCCGGGAGTTCCTCGTCATCGTCATGACGCTCGAGGCTCCTGCTCGCCTCGAGATCGCGCTGACGTTGCCCGCGGGTCTTTTGGACCAGTGGGGCGATCTCCTCTTCGGATTCGTCCTCGTCGTCCTCGTTGCCTTTGGCGGAAGGCGACTCGCTTGTGTCCTGGGCGGATGGCCCGGAGCTTTCATCATCGGCGGGTGGGAGCCACCCTTCCACCACTTGGAATAGCTGCATTAAACATGGAACAAAGTTAGAATTACCGCGACTGCATATGCTGCGACTGCGAATAAGATCAGGTTATTACCGTTGGAGCCGGACGCTTCGTGGTGTATGGAGGGAGCCCGGCCTGCGCATCCGTGTATGCCGCTGGGTGATCCTCTTCGAGCAGAGGTAGTCCTCCAGCTTCCACTCGGCGAGGCCTTCGTCGAGTCTTCTCGGCCTGTCTTGGTACATGTAGTGCTCGCGTTGGGCGAACGAGTCAATCGCCAAGCCAACAGTTGTACAGGTTCACCGTCTGGAGCCCTTCTTCTTCGGACCGCGAATGGTCGGAGCATCGTCGACGACCATCCGCTGATCGTCGGGAAGCTTGGACACCTGAGATTGCGCTGCTCGAGCGGTCGGCCGAGTACCGTGGGATCGCCGCCTCGTCCTCCGGTTCGCCTCGGTCACATAAAACCAAGACTTTTTCGATCGCTTTGCTTTGGCGGCATCAAGTCGAAGAAGGAGGCTTTGGATTTCAGCTGGAAGGTTAAGCGCCCACGGCTAGCATTGGGTCAGCCTCCTCGGCTGATCCGTTCATGGAACAGATCTTGCCACAAGGGAAAATAGGGCCGGCAGCCCAGTAGCACTCGCAGAACGCCACAAAGATGGCGAGCTGCTCGATACTATGGGGACCCAGATCCGAGGGCTGGATCCCGTAGTAGCGAAGCGCGGAAGAACAGAAGTGGAAACCCTAAACCCGCCGAGGTGACTAGTGAAGCAGATGAACTCTCTCGCGGGTTCGGGGTCGTTCTCCGGCTGCGGGATTCGCCAATGCCCGCAGATTCCGGCCTCCTCGAAGGAGGCCATTCCCTGGTGCACTTGGATCTACCCCAAGGTTCGGTGGAGAGGGCCATGGCTGAGGATTTGCTTGGAGGTCGGAGGATTGCGGGTCGGTCGGATCGCGAGATCGACGGGCGAAAGATGTGCGTACTCGGAAGAAATGGTGGGCGGTTGGCTTTCCGATGGCCAACCATTCCTCTTATATAGCGAAAGCTGCCCGCCAAATTAGGGGGCCGTTACCGCGCGATGATTACGCCGAAAGTTACCGTTAAGTTACCTTAACGGCTAGTTTGACCACGCCCGACGGTCCGCCTCCCGCCACTCGGCTGAGTTATTCGCCGCGACCCGCTGGTTCGGTTCACCCAAACGCGACTCGGTTCGCGGATTTTTCCTTCAGACAGAGCCGCCCGACGATTCGACCGATGCCAACTTGAAGCCGTATACTCCGATCGCCAGCCCACCCGCGCCTAATCAACGACGGCCTCGGGGACTCCGATGGGGATATGCCTCATCGGGTATCCTCGGTGGGGCGTTCCGGCCCAAAGGTGGCGAGTGGGCCTGCGAGCGGCGAGTGGATCAAAGCCCATCAGGGTACCAGCGATCGAGGTCGAAGGCCCAAGCGGTAGATAGGCCCGGTCGGTCCGAGTTAAACGATTGACAAATTTGTAACGAATCGGTTGAGATATGTAAACCCTAGGGAGGTAAGCCTATAAACCTCCCTAAGGGGTGAGTAGAGATCGTTCCCTCATACACCCAAGCAACTCGCCGCCTAGCCGAGTTCGCCCATTGTAAACACCTCCATAATACAATCTAGCAGGAGTAGGTCTTTACCCTCGGGGCGAACAGGTAAAACCCTGAGTCTCCGCCCTCATCTCGCACCGCAGATGGCTGGCCGCCCTTGCCCTTCGTTCTACTACTCGCTGCCGATCGCAGCATCTGCCGTGGTCATTCCTACGACATCTTAGAAATTTCAAAAGAAGCACAAAGGTGTGTTTGGGGGCGGATAATCCGTTCCTGCCAAGGGATGGATAATCCGCCCCTCCCCAATCGACAAAGGAAGCCAAGGTGCGACGTACTGTGTGGGGGGCGGATATTCCCCCGGATTGTCCGGCCTGGGCTGGAGTTTTTGCCCAAGCCGGATAATCCGCCCCTCAAGGGGACCGGATAATCCGCCCCTAGGAGTTTTTGTAAAGGGAGCTAAGGCGCGACGCACTATGTGGGGGCCGGATAATCTCCCAGATTTTCCGTTCCCCGGGCGGATTTTCTCCCTAGGCCGGATAATCCGCCCCCAAAGTCTCCAATGGCAAGTTTTGGGCAGGGGTATTTAAACCCATCTATCCCATCCTGTAATCTGGATTCAACTCAAATCGACTGCACATGTTCTTCAAGCTCCTTCAAGAGATCTCCATCTTCATCCACCCAAAGGCTTTGATCTTAACAATAAGAGAGGTTGTGGATAGCCAACTCAAAGCAACGGCTCTACATGATCCATCTTGGTGTGGGTCCCAAGGACATGCCCCATAGAACATCTCAACATAGCGAAGGAATCTTGGGATGCCCTCACCAAGCTCTTCATTGGAAATGAAAGCATGAGAAGGATAGGTATGATGCTTTGAGTAACCAAGCTGAAGGGTTTTATATGATGGATGGCGAATATCACGAGGATATGTATAGAAGTATCAAGTCAATAGCCACCACATTCAGAAATCATGGTGCCTCCCACGTTAATGACGTGTGGTTCAAGAGAAAGTATGTTAGCGCTCTCATGCCATTTGAGCCTACAGACTTGAAGAGCCTCCAAGGTAGACATAATTACCACCAAATGACTTCCAATGAGGTAATGCAAGAAATGGTAGCTTTCAAGGTGGCTGCTAAGAATGCCGAAAATGCTCGTGCTCGAGCCATTGGAATGCAGAAGGGGATCAATGTAGCCTTGAAGGCAAGTGTTGATGAATTTTGAAGCTATGGACTGTCCCGAGGATGTCAAGAGGGCTCATGGTGAGTACATGGCCTTCTATGCCAAAACTTTTGGAAGGACCCATCCAAAGCAAAATCTGAACTTGAACGCAAGAGTGGAGAAAATGGAAGAAGGGAAAACGGTCCCAAGCTGAGAACCTACTTCAACTGTGGAGACTGGATGCACTTTGTAGCTGAGTGTCCTTATCAAAGTAGAGAGGATAATGGAGGAAGGCTCATACTCAAAGTGAAGTCAAAGGCTCCACAAAAGAAGCAATGTGTGAAGAAGAATGCTCCAATCAAAAGGCAACCAAAGATTGTCTTAGTGGCTCAAGAGGAGTATTCATCGAGAAGCGAAGATGAAGAAGAGGATGATAGCTCACAAGAGGTGGATTCCATAGCCACCACGTCTACACCGACATCTCTCTTTGACTCACCGAATGAAAACATCACCAACAAGAACGTCACTTTCCTCATGGCAAGAGGTTCCAAGGTATCATCTTCCATCACTTCTTTTCCTAAGGCTATGATCGACATGGATGACCCTACTAGTCTAAAGGTTAAGGAAGAAATTATTGCTTTGGACTATTTTATCACTAACTTGCAATGTGATCATAAAAGATATTTTGAGGCTCTCATGGACCAGCTGGCCCAAAATGAAGTGCTCCTTGAATAAAATGGCAGGATTGAAAGGGAGGATGCAATGGATTGCATCCCTAAAAATGCTCTAGAAGAAGAAGAGGCTCGAGTCTCTCTTCAAGAGAGACTTGAGTCAATCGATGAGTCACATGAAGAAGTTGTGACCAAGCTTGTAAAGGAACGTGACAATGCAGTAGCCAAAGCAAAGAAACTAAAGAGAGAAAAAGTTGACTTTGGATTTGCTCATGCTAGACTCTCCGAGGAATTGGAGAAACTTGACATTGCTCACAAGGCTTTGGAAAGTGAATTCTCTATTCTCAATGACTTTGGGGCTGCTCATGCCAAAGCTTCCACTTCCAAAGGTAAGGGAGTCGTTGATGATATTCTTGGAAAGAAAAGATCAAACATTGGAAAAGAGGGACTTGGCTATGCCTCCAAGTCCAAGAATAAGAAGAACAAGAAAAATAAGACCAAGAATGCACAAGAAAAGACAATCACCATTGAAAAGGACATCACAAAGGACAAAACTAATTATATTGGTTTTGTAGGGTCTAACAATCCTAATTATGAGATATTTTATGATTATTATGGTGATATCTATGCTAACTATGTTGGTCCTTTTGATGAATATATTGCTTGGTCCATTTGGGTTCCAAAGACCATAGTTACTAACATGAGAGGACCCATTGAAAAATGGGTACCTAAAAATTTGGTCCTTTGGTGAGACCTTTAGTTCTTTGGGGTTAAAACATGTTGATAATATTGTCGTACAATATATCTTCATAGTATTATCCCGCTGTGAACTACACCTAGTTTGATAACAAACTACTTGACACAAATTCCCTCTTTAGCTGCTATAATAGCAGTCATATACTCAGCCTTTTGTTGTAGTATCTGTCACAATGTCTTAACTTTGGAACTCATCCAAATCCATTATGGAACTTACTTTCCATTACATTGTGCCACCCTTAGTTCAGATTGAGATAAACTTAATTTTTACTTTGTGACAAAACTAGTATCAATGTAGTACTTTTACAATGAACTAACCATCTATTTTCCACTTCTACAAAATAATATACTCTTAGTTCTTCCAAAAGATCATAAGAATATCCTTACTATCGTCCAATGATCATCTTATAAATTATTCTGGTATATGCTCATAACATTTAGAGCATAGGACATATCTGGATTTGTACATATCACAGTATGATTGATATAAATACTCTTTGTGATTTCATACATCAAGTATCAATCTATACTTGAATCTTTGTTTCACTTACCAAGTGTCAATACACTTGAATATATCATCAATATTGAACTCATTCAATCCTTTCTGTGCGACAAGAACCTTTCTTGTAGTTTCTATATTGAACTCATTCAATACATCATCTATGTACTTTCGGCACAACCATATTAGCGTCTATTGATGCCAAATATTTGGGTTTTGCCTAAGTCTTTCATCGGGATGAAATTCTTAATATGTGTTAATAAAAGATACATCATTTCCAGTCAACAATATGTCTTCCACATAATGTATTAGAAACATGTCTTAGCGCTCCCACTTAATTTCTTGCAAATGCAAGCATCTTCATCGTCTGCGACGAATTTAAAATCCTTTAACAGTTTCATCATAGTGAAGATTCCAACTCCGCGATGCTTACTTCAACCATTGAAGTTTGCATATGCTTTTAGCATCCTTTGAATTAACAAAACTCTATGGACCGCGTTATGCACATGTCCTAGGTAACAATTCTATTGGAAGAACTTGTTTTGTTTATTCAACTACCACATAACAAATTTATATGTAGTGGTTGCTACATTAATCCGTCTAGACTAAATATCACTATGAAAGATCAAATCTTGTCATGGTCAACTTTTGAACATTGTTGTGAACTCTTTCCCAACATGTCGACTATTTCATAGATGTGAAACATCCATGTCTATTTTATAGATCCAAACACAACTGTAAGGTCTTACACCTTTCTCGAGGGTCCTTCAAGTTCAAAACTTGATTTCTTGTGTATGGAACTATCACGGATTTTATGGCTTCAAGCCATTTTATGGATTCAGGGCCCATCATCGCTTCTTTGCATGTAGTCCGTCCATTATTTTCAAATAATGATTCAACCCTCAAATCTTGGTAATTGATTGTTTACCCGACCTACTTGGTTCAATAGAAACTTTGACCTCCGTAACCACAACTTTTGAGGCACGTGAGCCATGAGCATTGTTGCTGCCTCCGGAACACTTTTCGGCGCTACGCAACTTTGCACATATAGCTAGGGTTCTTTTAACCTTATCAAAGTTCTATTGTCCTCCCACTTATCTTTTCATGAAAAATTCCTTCTCAAAGAAACTTGACGTTCTAAGCGACAAATATTTTTGTCTCTGATGTTATGGAGGAATACTTAACAGTTATTCGAAATAACATACAAAGATAGGTTCATCCGACTTTGGTTGCAAACATCTTTCTTATGCATAGCATACCAATGTTTAAGAAAGGACAACTTGGGTTTTATCCCAAACCATAACTTTATATGGTGTCATTTCAACGGATCATGATGGAGCTCTTTTCAGTGGAAAAACGGTAGTCTCTAAAGCTTTTAATCTTTAAAATATAATGGCAGTTTTATGAATTACACCTTTGATCTTACCATGTCAAACAAGGTTTAATTACATATCTCGAACACTCCATACTCTTATGGTGTTTCGGGAAATGCAAATCCACGGAACGATTCCTTAAATCTTAGGTATTATGCTAAACTTGTAACTCAAAATATCTTCCTTTATGATCTTATCATATATATTCTTGTTACAATGATTTTGCACTTCATCTTGAAAATCTTTGAAATTTTCAAATGTTTCACACTTCATCCTTATTAAGTAAATATTCATATATTCACTCAAATTTTCGAAGAAAGCATATGAAGTTGAAATCCATCGCTCTTAACTACACATAATGGACTTCATACAACAATATGTACAAGTTCCAATAAGCTAGTCATTCGTTCCCTTTTGGCCTATGAACGAAGTTTTAATTATCTCTAGGAAAGTTTCACAAGCGTCATTTGATCAAAAATCAAAAGACTCCAAAATTCCATCAGCATGGAGTTTCTTCATGTTTTCTTTCCATTATAATTTAAACGGCGATGTCACTTCCTAAGTGATATTTTAATCAATTTGTCTTTCGACATTTTAGCACTAGTTTTATGGATGTGATTTATACAACGATATTTGTAAATCATCCATCTTTTATGGATTACGGCAATTATTTGAACAACCCTTTTGTTCTCATAAAACCTAATAAAACAAATCTTGAAGGCAAGTTTTGATGTTTAACAAGCAGCACAATAACCCTTTATTTGTTCTCGATGAACATCATCACATATTCTTTTGCTAGTTACTTAGGCCATTGTAGTTCAGGAATTGTGTTGTTTCGTATGACGATTCACACCAACAAATTCAGTATCAAATACTTAAGAACCACATTGTTTAATAAGCAAAGAATATAGCCATAACATGTATATCATCTATATACTTAAGCTGAACAATTCTAGTCTTTTCTTTTCTGCCATATATTTATGAGATTCTCTTTCAGTATTTCCTTTTCTGTTTGAAATAATCTATCATCAATAGTGAAGCCATACATATGACACATAGTCCAAAGCGTGTATAGTTAAATACCAATGTCTTTGGACTTGCACTTTGAAGTAGATCACCATAATAAAATGTTTGGTGTTCTTTCAAATTCCTTTCTTTAGTAATCTCTTGGTGTAGTAAACATTTTACCTACATCAAATATTCACCCTTATCATGGAATTATCCATGATCAGGCTACTTTTAGCTTATAACGATGAATCACGAGTATAATGTTGCTTTCCAAAACCTTTTGGAGGATTAGGACAACTAGTGTCTCCAACCTTTTGCAAATTCTCATCAAATATGAAAACATGACTTTTGCCATATTATACTCTATCATGTTGTAACCAAAACTTCATTTCAGATTTCACAAAATCTTCCACACATCATGGTTTCTGAAACAACTCTTTTAGATCCTAGATAACCTTGATATTAAGACAATCCTTTGAATATCAAGAATCATGGAGACAAACATGATACTCATACACTAACACTTGGAATTGTCACTCTTGATTTAATACCAATTATTAAACTTCATGGAGTAACCGGAACTTACTGAAAGTTTGCAATGAGACTTTTAAACTTTAGATTAACACTTCGAAACAATACGATACCAATTCGTAAAGTAACCAGAATTCTATAGTTCTATCATCTCAATTATAACTAAGCGCAATGTGATAAACGGATGCCAATGACTACAACAATTATGCAAATTCACTTTGATTTAATTTATGATAAATAGTGTTAAACTTTTAATCATATTGCTGTTGAACTCCCACTCAAAATAATATCCCTCACATTGTTTTAGTGATCACACGAACCAAATTCACTACACCAAGTCCGATCATCACGTGACTTGATATAATTTCAAAGGCGAACAATCATCATGTTCATCATATCATCTATATGAGTCATGCTTTACCTTTCGGTATTCCGTGTTCTGAGACCATGTCTGTACATGCTAGGCTCGTCAAGATCAAACCTTAGCTTCCGCATGAGCAAATCTGGCTTGCTCACGTTTTATACACTCGCAGAATCTAACACACCCGATCATCACGTGGTGCTTCGAAACAACGAGCTTTAGCAACGGTGCTTACTAAGGATGAAAACTTTAAAACTTGAAATTGTGTGCTTGAGGGATCATATTATAATGCTACCGTCGTGAACTAAGCAATACAAGATGCATAAAAGGATTAACATCACATGCAATTCATAATATGTGATATGATATGGCCTTTCTTCTTGTGCTTCCGATCTCCATATTCAAGCACGAACATGATCTCCATCATCACCGGTGTGGCGTCAAGGTCAATGGCGTCGCTTCATTATTGTCTTCCACCAGCATCAACTATTACAACTACTTTGAATAATAGACACGTAGGACTTAATGGAAACAACCATATGGCTCCTGCCGGTTGCCAACTTACAATAAGGAACATTATATACATCATATATAATCACAATCATGGTCATATCACATCATAGCACACCCCTGCAAAACAAAGTTAGACGCCTCTAATTTTCTTTGCATGTTTTACGTGGTTTGGGGCTTTCAATAAGTGTTGTTCTAACTTACGAACAAGAACCACAACATTGATACTAGTATTGTCAATCACCCGTTGTAAATTGAATCTTAACTATGTTGGGAGAAACAGGCACCCGCAAAGCCACTTATGCAATACAAGTTGCATGTCAAGCATGGAGCAAGTCTCATTAACGATGTCATGTAAGTTAGCCCGGGCCACTTCATCCCACCATCCCGCAAGATGCAAAGTACACAAGAAGCAATCGACAACAAAAGCATCAACGTCCACAATGACCATTGTGTTCTATTCGTGCAACAGATCTACATATAGACACGGCTCTGATACCACTGTAGGGGTTCGTAGCATGGAAAACAAAAAAATTCTATCGCATGAACACACACAAGCCAAGATCTATCTACTAGATTGCAGCAATGAGTCAAAAGAGTA
Source organism: Avena longiglumis (assembly GCA_030063025.1). Taxonomy (NCBI): domain Eukaryota; kingdom Viridiplantae; phylum Streptophyta; class Magnoliopsida; order Poales; family Poaceae; genus Avena; species Avena longiglumis. The sequence continues at coordinate 29,533,666 of CP125979.1, read as the reverse complement.
CTAACCCTCGAAGATCCAAAGCGGTTAACGAGAGGAAATTCTCGTGGATGATGTAGTCATACACTTCCGATCTCAAGATCGCGTAGACGATCCTTCCGGCGCTGTGTTCAGGCAGCGCTTCCGCAGTCGGTCACACGTTCGGTACTCGATGGAGACCTTCCTCTCCCTTGTTCCAGCAGGCAGCGGAGGTTGTAGCACTCTCCTCGCGATTCCGGAAGCACGACGGCGTGGTACCAGAAGTAGAGGGGAGATCTCGCAGGGCTTCGCCTTAAGCCGGAGCGAGTATGGTGGAGTATGAGAGAGGCCTTGGCGATCTACGGTTTAGAGGGCACCAAGGGGAGGGCTTGGTCGGTGGCTAGGGTTTGGGGAAACCCTAACTCGCCGAGTTTAGAGGAGGCCCTAGGCGGCGGCTTGGAGGTGGCCGGCGACTTAGAGGTTAGGGTTTAGGTGTGAGGGTAGGGGGGCGCCCTACCCCTTATTTTATAGGTGGGAGGGAGGCGGCTAGGAGGAGGAGTACTCCAACTCCTCCTCCTTGGCCGGCGGGTGAAGGGAGTGGTACTTCCTCCCCAAGTAGGTTTCATACTCTCCCTCCACCAAGCAAACTTGCCATTTGACTTTTCAAATTGGCGTTTGACTTTCAAACTAGGATTTGATTTCTCCCTTTATTTTGACCAGCCAAGTGACCTAGTACATGGTGCAACCATACATTGTCATGACACATTCATGTACCCTTCCCCTCCGGAGTGCCGGACCTTCTAGACCCTTCTAGAACATTCCTGGTGAAAACACCAGAATCATTTCCGAACTCCGAAACAGGACTTTCCTTATATGAATCTTATTCTTCGGACCATTCCGGATCTCCTCGTGATATCCCGGATCCCATCTGGACTCCGAACAACATTCATTCTCTTACTCATCATTCCATAACTAGTCAACAACATCGAATCCTTAAGTGTGTCTCCCTACGGTTCGTGAATTATGCGGACATGACCGAGACACTTCTCCGATCAATAACCAATAGAGGAATCTGGAAATTCATATGGCTCCCACATATTTCTACGATTACTTTGCGATCGAATGAACCACTTACATACGATACCAATTTCCCTTTGTCTCACGATAATTTACTTATCCGAGGTTTTGATCGTCGGTATCTCTGCGTGCCTAGTTCAACCTCGTTACCGATAAGTATTCTTTTCTCGTTCCCGTGATATGTGATCCCTTGTGAGCCAGTCACATGCTTGCAAGCTAATTGTATGACATTCCACCGAGAGGGCCCCGAGTATATCTATCCGTCATATGGATGGACAAATCCCACTCTTGATCCATGTGCCTCAACCCATACTTTCCAAACACTCAATGCCACCTTTATAACCACCCAGTTACGGTGTGGTGTTTGAGGTCATCAAAGCATCCTTCCGGTGATGGTGATTAACATGATCTCATGGTCGAAGGAATTAGGTTACTATGTATCGGAAAGCTTATAGCAAATGAACTATATTAAATGACTTGATCTTTATGCTACGCTTAACTATAGGAGTATGTCCATCACATCATTCTCCTAATGATATGACCATGTTGTTAATAACATCTCTATGTTCATGATCAGGAAACCATGATCATATATTAACCAACAAGCTAGTTTAACAAGAGGCTTTACTAGGGACTCTTTTGTGTTTACAAATCACACAAGTATTAATGTTTCCGGTTAATACAATTATAGCATGGTATGTAAACATTTATCATAAGTATGAAGATATGATAATAACCATTTTATTATTGCCTCTTGGGCATAGCTCCAACACTTGGTGGATTGACTCATGTGCAACTGTTCATGTTGTAAATTTATTACAGGGGTTCCATTTGACGCGGGCTATGCAAAGAAGAGATAGATGCATTGAAGTTGCAAATGGAGTCCAAGCGGGCGTTGAAGCTGTTGGCAACATATCCTTGTAGCTAGCTGATGGATTCACGATCCTTCTTAGAGATGTTTTATATGTTCTTTCATAACACAAAAACTTGATTAGTGTTTCACATTTGGACAAAGTTTATTATCGGTGTCATTTTGGACATGGCAAGTGTGCCATATGGTATAATAATGATTGTGCGCGTGTTGCTTTCCTTCACAATGAGTTTTATTTGTTATCCCTTCATGAAAAAGTATATTCTGTGTGATGTGAATGAACATGTTCCCGCGCCAGATAAAGATCAAAAGAAAAGAAAGAGAACTCTTGATTCGTCGAAATTATGGCACTATCGCTTAGGACATATTTCAAGGGGGAGAATAGAAAGACTAGTTAAAAATGATATTCTTCCTCCATTAGAGTTCTCCAACATAGATAAATGCATATATTGCGTTAAAGGAAAGTATGTAAAGCAAATAAAAAAGGGTGCAAAGCGAAGCACCGGAACACTAGAAATCATTCACACTGACATTTGTGGACCATTTCCTATGAAAAGTGTGGATGGTTATGATTCGTTCATAACATTCATAGATGACTACTCCCGTTATGGTTATATTTATCCAATTAAAGAAAGATTGGAGGTGTTGGATAAATTTAAGATATTCAAAGCTAAAGTTGAAAATCAGCATAGTAGAACAATAAAGATAGTAAGATATGACCGTGGAGGAGAGTACTACGGTCGACACACCCCATATGACAAATTACCTAGACCTTTTGCAAGGTTCTTACATGATACTAGCATAGTGGCCCAGTAATCCATGCCAGGTGAGCCTCAAAAAAATAGAGTAGTTGAAAGACGTAACCGTACACTTATGGATATGGTGCGCAGCATGATGCTTTACTCCAACTTACCATTGGTATTGTGGATTGAGGCGTTAAAAACCATCATTCATATTCTCGATAGAGTACCAAGCAAGTCGGTGCCTAAAATACTGTATGAGTTGTGGAT